>OY744517.1:84878213-85270713 GCA_963556195.1 Sepiola atlantica | reverse complement strand
TATTCTGAATGACAGTCATTTTAGATTAAAATAACACTTTATTTTTAATTTTCAAAAAAGTTATGTTTAACATAAAAATGTGTAAATGGAAAAGACACTAAGATTATTAAAGTTTTCTTACTATGTCTTTAGGTTTGTATTCTGAATGACAGTCATTTTAGATTAAAAGAACACTGTTTTTTTAATTTTGAAAAAAGTTCTGTTTAACATAATACATTTCAATATAATGTATAGCGTTATTATTCCATGTTTTCTTTTTGGTTTTCTCATGATTTGGTGTTTTGGGAAAACTTTTGAATTTATTTTCTCAAGAGTCAAATAAAAGAATGAGTTTCTTAGTATAAAATATAGGAACAAACAAAATTTAAATTCTATTACACTTAATGAAACTAGTTAATAAATACACCTGAATGAATGATATGACCGAACTTTGTGCAATCATATGACCGAACTGTGTGCAATCATATGACCGAACTGTGTGCAATCATATGACCGAACTGTGTGCAATTATATGACCGAACTATGTGCAATCATATGACCGAACTGTGTGCAATCATATGACCGAACTGTGTGCAATTATATGACCGAACTATGTGCAATCATATGACCGAACTGTGTGCAATCATATGACCGAACTATGTGCAATCATACGACCGAACTATGTGCAATCATACGGCCGAACTATGTACAATCATATGACCGAACTGTGTGCAATCATATGACCGAACTGTGTGCAATCATATGACCGAACTGTGTGCAATCATATGACCGAACTGTGTGCAATCATATGACCGGACTATGTGCAATCATATGACCGAACTGTGTGCAATCATATGACCGAACTGTGTGCAATCATATGACCGAACTGTGTGCAATCATACGACTGAACTGTGTGCAATCATATGACCGAACTGTGTGCAATCATATGACCGAACTGTGTGCAATCATACGACCGAACTATGTGCAATCATATGACCGAACTGTGTGCAATCATATGACCGGACTATGTGCAATCATATGACCGAACTGTGTGCAATCATATGACCGAACTGTGTGCAATCATACGACCGAACTATGTGCAATCATATGACCGAACTGTGTGCAATCATATGACCGAACTGTGTGCAATCATACGACCGAACTATGTGCAATCATATGACCGAACTGTGTGCAATCATATGACCGAACTGTGTGCAATCATATGACCGAACTGTGTGCAATCATATGACCGGACTATGTGCAATCATATGACCGAACTGTGTGCAATCATATGACCGAACTGTGTGCAATCATATGACCGGACTATGTGCAATCATATGACCGAACTGTGTGCAATCATATGACCGAACTGTGTGCAATCATATGACCGAACTGTGTGCAATTATATGACCGAACTATGTGCAATCATATGACCGAACTGTGTGCAATCATATGACCGAACTATGTGCAATCATACGACCGAACTATGTGCAATCATACGGCCGAACTATGTACAATCATATGACCGAACTGTGTGCAATCATATGACCGAACTGTGTGCAATCATATGACCGAACTGTGTGCAATCATATGACCGAACTGTGTGCAATCATATGACCGAACTGTGTGCAATCATATGACCGGACTATGTGCAATCATATGACCGAACTGTGTGCAATCATATGACCGAACTGTGTGTAATCATACGACCGAACTATGTGCAATCATATGACCGAACTGTGTGCAATCATATGACCGAACTGTGTGCAATTATACGACCGAACTATGTGCAATCATATGACCGAACTGTGTGCAATCATATGACCGAACTGTGTGCAATCATATGACCGAACTGTGTGCAATCATATGACCGAACTGTGTGCAATCATATGACCGGACTATGTGCAATCATATGACCGAACTGTGCGCAATCATATGACCGAACTGTGTGCAATCATACGACCGAACTATGTGCAATCATATGACCGAACTACTAGGTTGACGATAACATGTTAAAATAATTTGGAAAGAATCTCATTTCTTGTTTGGTGGAACTTAGAAAAAATCTTGCAATTTTTAATTCGTGTCAACAAACAGTCACACCATGAACACTGAACTTTACCAAGAGCAACTTGATCATGCCTACGATAACCTGGTTGAAAATTACCCAAATGTTGTTTGTTAAAAAACACTTTGATTTAATAAAACGATACAGAGTCGATGCAGTCATAGAGACCAGCAACAAGATTCAAGAATTGGATGGTCTTAGAATTCTACCACAAGTCTAGATATTGCTATATCTGAGTATGATCTATTCTGATCGATGCAGCACTTCATGAAGGTTCCTCGTTTTGAGCCTTTTGATGAAGATAAGAAGCCTGTCAAAAATGTTTCGATTCAATGGCAAAAGGTTTGGTACTTTGACCACATACGGAACTTTGCTGGTCATTGACAGAAAGTTGTGGACAATGATGGCTTTATATTTTATAGTAGTTATTGTCTTTGAACAAATTCATGTATGATTAATCATTTATTTTTACATGATGCACAAACATTTTCCTCAAGCTAAAACGTAAGATGATACACCATGATTGTAAATAGCTATGTACGATAACTTTTCCAGGAATGAGGACATAAGGCAAGTGTAGTTTCTTCATCTTTTAGTCATCATCCCTAAAGATGATGGAAGCAGGTTTCATAAGGAAACAGCAAAAATAGGGCACATATTACTCATTCATTCATACAAGACATATTAAAACTGATTACAATGGTTGTCCTTAACATACATCAATGGTCATGTTGATACTCATCTAGTAAATACATCAATATAGAGTATATTATGTATTAAGCTCATGATATTTTTTGCACGGATAATATTACTAAACAAGCGATTATTTAGTCTGCAAGGCTGGAAATAAGCAAAGAATACCACAAAGTGAAAAATTAGACGTTACAATAAAAACATGATACATTATGCTGAAATGTATTATACTATACCTGTACGAGTCTCATTTTTCACTCTGTAGTACATTTTGTTCATGTCCAGCCCCACGGACTAAATAATTGCTTGTTTAGTAATATTATATGCACAAAAAATAGCATTAAAAAAAGAAAAAAACAGCTTAATATATAACATACTGTATACTGTCAGAAATACATTTCCGATATTAGAAATATATGAATATGTGATATCATGGGTTATTGTGAGAAAATGTAACCAAGTTTCCACATTTTGTCTTTTTAACAAACTAGCAGGAAGACCCGACGTTGCTCGGGATTGAATGAAAATCACAACTATATACTTTTTCACTATACTCATATTACACCATGTTACTTTCTTTGATTTTAATAACCCCTCCTCCTGTTTCGCCCCCTAATATAGTTGACAGAAGCTTAAATGTTCATAAGGGGGTTCTGTCCTCCATGGATCACTTAGATGGGGGCGGGGGGGGGCTTGTAGATATTCAGCACATAGAATGTAACGTAAAGATTCGGTACCAGTTCCATTATCTTCCCCCCCCCCCCAAAAAAAAAATGTTATACACATGATTTCAAATTTCATAAAAATATGATATATTTAAAGTTGTAAGGATGTTATTCCTTCATAGTCCCTTTAGGGGTACACTTAGAGATTCGAAAACACTTCCATTGTCTTCCCGGTTAATTTTACATAAGAATACGCTTTTAGATTTTATGTATATTCTCTAAACTTTTTTCTATAGAGAACATGCAAACATTACACGAGCACACAGACATTGAGTTTTATATATAGAGAATATAAGCATGTATAAAGTGAACACATTTATTACCGTGATATCGTAAAATACTGTGAATGTTTTTAATACATTTGTCCATGCTCCAGTAACGATTGCAATAACAGTGAGCACACTGGGCATTTTTTGAATCTGCTATTCATGATAAAATGTACAAATAACTTTTAAAGATTACTTTGTATGCATCTTATCTGTCCGTCAGTCACAATTTTTTTAGATGTGCGGAATTTGTCCCATTTCAAAATATCATGGTCTTAACTTCTTTTAGAAATGGAGAATATTCCATTTATAAACTAAATGAATAAATGCGAAAATCTTTTTCATTTATTGCTCTTATATTATCATCAAAATAGGTGAGTGTTATTTGAATCAATAATATAAAATAGTATTATTAAATACGATATATATAGTACTGATAAAACACCCTTACACACAAATTAGGAATTCTAATTTGCATATCTATTTTGTAACCAGTCTATAATAAACTAATGCTTGGTGTTATTGATTTAAAATTATGTTGTATCTATTTCTCCCATGTATATGTAATAGTTTCGTCGATATTAACAGTAAATAATTAATTAAAGTTATTTAATTAAAAAAAAGTATAAATTCATTTATTTTCAAAGAAGGTCAAGGTCATTTAAATGAACCTTATTTACTTTATTAAAAAAAATATATAACGACGCAACGAAGTGAGTGCTCCACTCCCTCTCATTCCCTCTTCTTCCTCTCTCTCTCTCTGACTCTCTCTCTCTCGCCAGGCCCAAACCAAATTTTTCTTTTTTATTGTTTTTTTAAAAAAGCTTAGCATCATCGCTCAAGCGAATTTCTTATATAAAAGATGAATAAATTTGTATCGGAATTACCAAAAATATTAATATTTATCTATTTCATGAATAAATACAAAAGTGTTTGTCCCGTGTTTACAAGACACTTATGAATGAACAACAAATCTTTGTTTGTGGAGTCGATAGTCATACCTTTTGTCCAAAATACTGTGGACTTACTCTACGCTAGACACTCTCACCAAAATACCGCATTCACTCTATGACTTAATCCTTACTTCCTTTGCAAATTGATAGGAACCATTTTGTTTTTGCTATTGGAGATAAATTCTGTGCGTGATTTTTTTTTGGGGGGGGGTCTACTTTTAAGGCGATTACGTGTAGTTGTACGAGCTTGCCAGTCAGACTTCGGGTTAGTGTTAAAAATATATATTAGCTGACTGTCTTAATAAGTTAGAACTACCCTAAAAAGTAGAATCTCATTTTCAAAAGAGGTAGATAATTTAGCTGAGGGTGTTAATCTACAAATTTAACAAAGTTTGTTGTTAATTTTTAAATTGCAAAAAAAAAGAAGTAGATTCATATTTTTTTAAAATCGTCATTATGTTTTTTTTAATTTTGATATTTTTAATAATAAAAGCGAAAAACACAAAGTAACTATTTTAAATCATTCAGGGATATATAATTATTTTATTTGACTAATTGACGTTCCGCTTTTGAATCAACAGAAAGAAAAGAGGTGCAAATACAAAAAGTCAACAAATAACTGTTACCGTATGCAATAAAACTTACTTTTCTACCCATCGGCCTAATGTTTTTGTTTTAAAGTATTTTAGAGCGTTTTTTATTTCAATTAAAAAGTTCGGTCAAATATATTACGTTAGACTGAAAAACAAAGATGGCTGACAGTTGATCGCTGACCGTCCACGAAGTCTGATGATTTTTTTGTACTTTTCTCCTTTCAATTTGGTAGAAAGTAAATTTTAAATCATTTGTAACAGTTATTTGTTGACTATTTGTTTGTTTTTTCACCTCAAAAGACGAAAAACTCATTAAACAAACTTCGGGGATGCTCGCTTACGCAATTTTGAAAATAGAACTGTAATGCGATCAGATTGGGACGAATTATTAAAACGCAACAAAAACACCTTCAAATCCTTTAAAACACAAAAAAATAGGCAGGTAAGTAGAAAAGTAACTTTATTGCCTTTGGTAACAGTTATTTATTGATTTTTTGTTTTTTTCTCACCCCTTTTTCTGTTGGTTATTCTTGACAATCGCCCCGATTTTTCGTGTATTCCTTTCATTATGAGGAATTCATTTTTATGCTTATACAAAATCAAATCTCAACGTTGGTATATATCAAATAACACCATAGCAATCATCTTTTTGTTGTTTTTCTCCAAATTACCAAAATTTAAAAAGAAAATTGTTTCTTTGTTTATCTGTAGATAAAGTTACAGCTAGATTAATAGCTGCCCGGAGAATGGGTGTGTTTTTGATGGTAAATAATAAATAATAAATTCCCAACAGATAAAGTAGATGCCATGCCCAGAAACTGAAATCGAAACCTTGAGATCTTCAGTCTGAAGTTCTACCAATTGACCTGTTTGGACTTTCTTATTAACAGTGCTTAAAACATTACCTTAACAAAATAATTATAGCTTTGGCATGACGTCATATATTTATGATTTACGTCATGTTTCAAAACATGAACTCAAATATAAGCGATAATAATAAAAAAATAAATAAATGGGTAAATGTTATCAATAACGTTGGAAATTATTATAATAGTCCAAAACAATTTATTTTGCTGTAGCTACGTAGTGGCGTTAAAAACAATTTTATATTTAAAGTGGTCCTTTGCTTGCGCATGATAACAAATCCTCCGCTTTAAAAGTTATTAGTTTGTATGAGTAACCTGGATTGCCTTAACGATGGAAAATAATGAAAATGGAATAATTTTTTCGTAATAAATTGTAAGAATGACTTGTAATGCATCACACTTTTCACATTGTATATCCCCCTTCCCTCCCTCTCCCTCTCTCTCTCTCTCTCTCTCTCTCTCTGAGTCTTGATAGGAAATGAATAATCTCTGAAAGAATGCCTGCACGACTAGTAGTTTATAATGAAGCAATGGTTGCATAATCCTCAACCGCACTCTTCCTGACCAAGCATTGCTTATATCCAGTGACAAGGAGAAATCCACGATTAATGGAATAAATACTAAGATAAACGGAGTGAGACTAATGTTATTTCAGAGATTTCCTTCTCCTAGACTGGTTGCCTTATCAAGACTTGAGTCTAGTCTACTCTACTATTTAAGCAAATAGTCACTTGGCCTCTTGGCTAAGATCAAAGTGTAGTATCTGTTCCGATGGATACTGCACCCCATAGACTTGTATTGTCTTGGCCTTCGGGGCTTGATTTACGCCAGTCTATGGGTCTGTCCTGTGCAGTTCTAGGAGGTCCACCCTCCCAGGCTTAGCCTTCCCTCTTTGGGGACGAGTAAGTTTATTGCTTACTACCTGAGGCGCCCCTACAGGGGAATGCCGACGGAGCTGCCCAGGCAATTTTTAATGGCCAGAGTGCTCACCTCTCGGGCACTGGCTTTTCAAACCCCACTTTCCCGACCCGACCGTGGGTCACATCTTACTTGTGGGAGTAAGATAAAAACTGACCTTGTGCCTAACTCCTGGAGAGGAGTAAATCAATACTCTACTATTTCAGCCATAGCTAGAGAGAGGAGAGATAGATTCTTACCTTTATCATGGGTATCAGAGAAATTAGCTTTTAACATGTATTTCCAAACTTACAGCATCTGGTATTTCCCATCTTTATGCGTCTTAGCTTCAATGATCCGACAGAAACAGGTGTTTCAATGTAAATTCAACAGAATTTTTATCTATTTTATTGTTCTCCTCTGTCATTCTGTCTAATTTCTTATTTTTGATGTTGTAAAAAGAATTGCTCGTCCGCAGGCAAAAATAACATGAGCAAACGACCAAAGTACATGACATAGCAATAACGAAGGAATAACGAAGGAATAGAGACACTTCGATGTAGGAAATACATGAGTTCTAAATGTAAAAAAATAATGTTATTTTAGAGAAAAAGTAAGCAGAATGCAAACAGTGTACTGAACATGTTGATAATTTATAATAAACAAGTCAAAATCATGTTATGTCTACATTTTCAAAGGCAAATCTTAGTCTCATTCTGTGAGATATACGCATACATTTTGTAGAATTCAAAGGACACTTAGCTGCTGCAAACTCTTCCTTGAATAAAGAAATATTTATACACTAGAATATCCACTAATGGACTAGCAACCAATCCATTTAGCACACTAGAATATCCCAGCCTGCTTATACACCAAATTTATAGCCTCTGAAGTCTATTTAGTTCTAGCTCAACTGGTCAGACAGCTGACCTCTGGCTACTAAATCCAATACATTCACACTAGTAATAACTAGTTTCAGCAAACACCATTGCAAAATATTGCAGTGATATTGGGTCTCTCTCTTTCTTTCTCTCAACAGAAAGACAACGGGTATAACTAAGGAAAAGATGGAAATAATTACCCTGTGTCAATATTAAAACTTGTCATTTACGTAAAAAGTTTTCTATTTTCATTATTTTTATACTTAAAGCAATGGTAGTACCTGTCTGGGTCCCACCCATGTCTTTAATAGAATCACATGAAACTGCATCCGGTTGTATACACATATATTTACACCATGAATAACTGGTTAATGCAAACACCATGGATACATTTGTATTATTTGGATCATTCGGACTACTGTTCCGATCTTGTATATTATTCTTACAACGTTTCGGCCGATGTAACCTTCGATCTTCTTCAGGTGCATCTCGTTAAACTCTGGAATCTTAATGTCGAACTCGAAAATCTGTAGGAAATCTTGAACAGAACCTTTTACTTAATCCACGCAGGTAGCTTGCTCTGATTCCGTCAACAAAGGACCTGTGGCATAACAGATAAGGTACTAAGTAATAATCAGTTCTAAGTGACAGTCTTTTGGAGGTTACGGTTCAATCCTCAGTGCGGGCGATACTACGAGTACAATTACAAATTGTTTAATACTTCTACCATGTCATAACTGATGGAACAAGGGCAAGCTACCCTCGTCGATTAAATAAAGGGTTCCATTCGAAATTCCATACAGATTCCCGAGTTTGACCAGATGCACCTGAAGAAGGTCGGAGGTTACATCGACCGAAACGTTGCGAGAATAACATCCAAGATGAGAACAATAATCCAAATTATCAATCCTCATCTAAAAAATTATGAAACACCATCAATACATATTTGAAGATATTAAGAACTTGAAGCAAAGAGAAGTTTTTCTTGTCCTCGAATTATACTGATATGCATCTGGTGTTGAGACCCCAAATGGGGAGCAATGGAGATTGTGATGTCACCCCTTTGTTATCATTGCTCCTATGTCCACTCTGACCCGGAGTATTAGTACCTGTCAACTTCCTATCCATGTGTTTAATAGAATCAATTCCGGATATGACATAAAACTGCATCCGGTTGCACACACATCAATTTACATCATGAATCACTGGTTAAAGCGAATATCATAGATAACTATTGGAAAATTCTAAGAAGTTTACAAAAATAACTTGATTTAGCATTAAATTACCCCCAAAATGTTGATATCCCGCAAAACTAAATAACCAAAAAGAGTTTCCCTCTCTCAATATTTTTATTTTATTACAATAAATGTAATCGTTTGGGTCACCCAGTGAGTTCGGTTTAGATAGTTTGAATCAGGAAAAAGTGAGTCTTTCTGTTTGCTATACCCCCCTCTCTCTCTTTCTCTCTCTCTCTTTATCTATTTTCTTTCCAGCTATGGGTCAACAAGTATTCATACTGTGGTGATATTTCTTATTGTTTATAATGGACTATTCCAATCTTTTATTCCATAGCTGGTTTTATTACCTTTGACGAATAAACAGAGAACACAAGAGTGATGGAAGCGAGAGTGATAGCAACCGTATAAAATAAGAATAGGCTGGCCAAACAACATAGTGAGAGTTTTAGATAAAAACTTGGTAAGAGATTGGTGACTTGGTGAGTAAATTGAAAATTATGGCTAATTAGAACAATTAAATGGATTTTTTAAAAACAGAATTTTTATAACCTCGTAATTTAGGTTATAATCAATAATAACTTGTAAAGAAAATGGATAAACTATCAACAGTAACGTTTAACAGATTTATTAAAACTGAACACATAATGAAATTATGAGTTAATTGACCGCTGTATGCGAATTGAAATATTAACAGTCTGAAGACGTCGTGGTCTGTTTACTTTCTCTCCCAGCAGCAAGACCATTTCCAACAGCGATAACTCTTAACTTTTCGAAATGGTTCAAGGGAAGTAAATCGTTTTTCGTTAGTTGTCCTAACAATAACTCAATCCCAAAACAATGAAATATTTTAGCATGTTGTTTGCATGTTTAAAATATATATGAAATGGTTTTAGAGAAACAAACGTTGGTTAACTCAGCTTTAGTATAATAATAGATGATTGTCCATAATTTGGGAGTTCTATTATGTGTGAGTTGTCTTTGTGCTTAATCCATTGTATAACATTCTCATTTCTTGGTTGGTCTTTTTATTTTTGTCATAATTTTCATTTTATTCATGTAATATTTTTCTTTGTTCTTTACTCCCACTTTTGATGTTGTATAAAATCTTCCCAGCAAAAATCCAATGCTTTTCATCATTTATTAAACTCTGAGACATTTTGCCAAAAAACAATTTCGTGCCGAGTTATATAAATGATGAAAATGCAAAAATTAAATGATTTTCCAATAATATTTCGGATCTCAAGTGAATGGGAAGAAAGAAAAATTAAGAATTCAGATTCACTGAGAGTTGAAAAAAGGACAAAACTTTCTGTTCATATTAATATATCACTAATTAATCATTCTTATTAAAAGAGAAAAAAGGTAATTAATTAATGAATATGTAAGACGCGATTACCTACGCAATAAACTCTTTTTTTTGTGTTCTAATTATTCTAATTATTCATTCACTAACTTTTTCCAGACATTTAAATGAATATAACAATTAGTTCTGGAAGGAATCAAAAATGATTTCACCGGGAACACCATTCTGTGTAAGTTAGAAGTTTGAATACAAAAGTGAACCCAGTTTTTCTGTATTCCATCAACTCTTTTAGCTAGGGGATAACCGTGCTCAGAATCGTAAAAGTACTGCATCAAAAAAAGTTCTACTTAGTTTAAAGAATATAAAAATAGAACATCCCAGCCCGCTTATATACCAACTCTCTGATCTCTCTATCTATTTAGTTTTCATTCAACTGGTCAGACAGCTGAGCACTGGTTATTGCATTCAATCCATTTACATCATGAATAACTAGTTTCAGCAGACACCATGAAAAGATATATTAAGATGTTTCCATCTCTTTCTCTCTTTCTCTCTTAATATATATATATATATATATATATATATATATATATATATATATATATATATATATATATATATACTCAATATATATATAAACTCAATGTCTGTGTGTGTGATGTTTGTGTGTTCCCTATAGAAAGAAAGGTTAGAGAATCTACATAAAATTTAAAAGTGTATTCTTTTGGTAAAATTTCCCGGGAAAGACAATGGAAGTGGTCCCGAAATTCCCATTACATCCCTAAGCGGGATACGAGAGCATATCTTCCCCCTCTTAAAACTTCAAATATATCCAATTATGAGCAAATGTAAATCATGTATAAAATTCTCCGGAGAAAACAATGGAAGTGGTCCCGAATCTCTACGTTACCCTCGATGTGCCGAATATCTACGTGCTCTCACCTCTAAGTTATCTATGGAGGGCAACACAATTTAAAATAGTAAATAAGTATATTCGATTTTTCTCATAAGTGTTATTTTAAAAGTCGACTTAACGAATGTCTGAATAGTTTAGTTGGGAAAATATCAGACTGAAAACATCGAGTGTGCGGTTTCCATTCTACACCCCTGATTTTTTTTTAAAGATAAAATTATATGAAATTAAAGAATATCATTTTCCTTTTTTTTAATATAATCAAATGTAAGAGAATAATTGTTGTACATTTAACACGTAACGCCTCTCCGTCTGTCTGTCTACCTCTACCTCTCTCTTTCTTCCCCTCTCTCTTTATCGCTCTCTATGTAACTATATATATATATATATATATATATATATATATATATATATATATATATATATATATATACATTTATATATATATATATATATATATATTTAGAGGTAAAAGATGAGAATAAAACATTGTAAAGATACAATATTTATTAAAAACATCAAAAGTTCAGAGCAAGGAGCCGCATATCCTTAATCCATGGATTTTCAAAGAAAACATTTCTTCTCATCAGAGGATGGGGAAGCCGACAATGCGATTATAAATATTGTCGGCAACAATTAACTTTGAAAATTTTATATAAAGTAAAACAAAGTAGAAGTAAAGAACAAAATTAGGGCCAGAAGTGAAAAGTCTTATTTTGAGGTGTGAGCGTAAAGTCAAAGTGGGTGTTATCTAATAACACGTCAGGACAAAATGAAATAAAAAATAAAAATAAAAATAAAAATAAAAGCATCCGTTATTTAGGGATGAATGCTTGAAAAAGAAACCGATACTTAAATTGTTCAGGAGTCCAACAGTTTTTGCAAGATGTTGGTGGTCTTTGGTAATTGGTAAATTCCAATTTATCCTGTGTAGTATTTGTATCCGTTTGTTGCTGGAATTTTTCTTTTGTTATGGTTCGGTGTATATAAAAAATTGAGGATTTCGAACAACCATCGCTTCCTGGTTGAAATGAATATCGGTAGGTTATATATATACATCCATATATAGAGATCCGGTATTTTATACATCACCATAGATTATTATTAAACGATAATTCAATTATCGTTATAAGTCTACACTTATATATTATATATATATATATATATATATATATATATATATATATATGAAATTAAAAATGGAACAGTGGAAGACCCATAAGCTCAACGTTTCGCCCGATATATATATATATATATATATATATATATATATATATATATATACATATATACATATATATATGTATATACATATATACATATATATATGTATATACATATATACATATATATATGTATATATATACATATATATATATATATATATATATATATATATATATACATATATACATATATATATGTATATACATATATACATATATATATGTATATATATATATGTATATGTACATATATATGTGTATATATATATTTATATATAAATATATATACATATATATTTGTGTAATTAGGCAGCATACATTCTCTTATGCATGTTTGGTTAAACAGTAGCGCCAGCTTCTGTTTATTTAATTTTTGATTCGTTTTTTCGATTCATCGCACACCGATTTGGTGTTGTCGTCCATGTTGTATAAAAAATCGCCATATTTTCGCGAACGTTTTCGACCGACGTCGGTCATCTTCAGGCGGATGAATGAGTATGCAAAATAAAAAAATTGGTGAATTTATTAAGAAGGCGCTTTTAAAAAACATTTCAATACCACTTCAACAACACTTCAACATACCCTCGCCCCCCCCCCCCCCATAACGAGCATGGTTTATACTAGGTTTATTTACTTGAATAAACAACGCTTCCATTATGGGGAGACGAATACTGCAATATGAGATCCCAAGAATTGCTGTGTTCTTGGTTAAAATATTCCTGAATTCATTTTTGGGGATGCTATGTGTTATCAAGTGCTGGTAGATGGAACTTTGAAAGGAAGGTGAGATGCCGTATCAGAGAATGTGTCGCTGCAAACAACACGTATATCGGCATGACTAGAACTAGCATATCACGCCGACTAACTTGCCATCTCACCTCCCCTCAAAGTCGTTAGTTAAGTGTTGGGCTATGGCGCTAGTATCAGACAAATGCATCGTCAATCTTCTCGACAAAGTCGTGGTAGTCAAACTTATGTATATGTTTTTTTCTTGGTTGTCGGAGACACAGTCTCCCAAAGGACATTTAAACACATAAACAAGGTTTGTCTTATATAAAACTCTAATCGAGGGGGAAGAATTATTTGTGATAATAAGGTTAGTGGTGTTTACTTTATTGTAGAAAATGATCAGTTTTACTTTTTTATTTGGGTCAGTAGGGAATACGTTCTTATTAATAATATTTCTTAGAACTTGTTCATCTATTTTATAATTCTGACGGAACCGGTTACGATAAAATAATTTATTAGTTGTGTTAAGTGGAGAATTGGATTTATTATTATTATTATTATTATTATTATTATTATTATTATTATTATTATTATTATTATTATCGTGGGAATTATTTTTAAACAGTCGAATTGAAAAAATAAAATAGGTATAATTAAGCAGAAGAATGCTATTATTTTTAACAATGTTTGTTTAAATGAAAGAATGCTGCCTAAATATGTAGCATAACCACCACTCCTACCTGGACCGCGGCAGTTCTCTTAAACCACTCAAACAACTGGTCACAGTCCCAAAAAGGCATATGTTGCATAGCCCTCAAAAAGGGGCGCGCCACCAAAACGGGGATCTGTTACATAACGCTTGTGAATTAATCTTCTCATAACCAAAAACAATACGAAAGTTTATGAAAAGATTATGAAAGCGTTTTCAACCTTTTTTTTTAACTCATTTCTGTAAGGCACTTAGCATTTTCAACAGGCACTTTTAATACACATTTCCTTAGGGCGATTTTAAGCCTTCAAACTGTCAACCTATTACACATTAATTTTTAACCACTTCTCATTATCAAAACCTTTTTCTTTTTAAACATAGTTCCTTTTAAATTCTCTTCTCATTAAACATAGTTCATTAACCATTTAAACACTTTAAACATTTCATTTCTTCTTTCGATTTTTAGTTCTTTGAGTTTTACAGATTAGGACCCAAAAAAAATTTTATGCCCAAAAAAGTTACCTTACATTTTCTTTCTCAACGTTGGTCGTGGGTTTGCTCGCACATTCATCTCTGTTGCTGGCTCGTGATCGTAGTGGTGTACCTGTCTTGTGGTTAAACTCTGTTTTCATGCATGGAGACAAAAACGTTTGACGACTAGACTTTTTGAGAGAGATTCCATTCGTTTATTTCACACTTCAATCGGAGAGACTTCCATTCGTCGGTTCGTTCACTCAAACTCCTTCTTAGTTTTATACTGCTTTGTGGAAATGTGACGGATGCAATCGGCTATTTCTTGTCCCGCCGTTGGGATCTTACTCTACGTCTTAGCCCATATCTCGCGATGTCACACAGACTCTACGCATTATAGAGCTCGTTGGTCGACGTCTGTCAACTGCGCGCCTCCATGGTGAACTGTCTAGAAAGCTAATTTCTCACCAAGGATCTGTGACGTCAAAGCCATTTGACCCTTCAACGAATGTCATAACAGAACTCAATATCGCTTTTGTGTCTGACCTTTTTGATCCGAGCGTTTCATTTCGGCCAGCATACAGTCAGTATGTTATGATTCCCAGAATGAATCATTTTGTTTGTCCCAAATTATCAATGCACCTAATTTGCACTTAATCCTATTTCTTTCACCCAATTCATAATTCATACTAGCTACTTTACCCGTTTTCAAAATACACGGCCCGTCATAATGCAACAAATACACACACTGTATATATATATATAAATATATTATTATTATTATTATTATTATTATTATTATTATTATTATTATTATTATTATTATTATTATTATTATTATTATTATAACGGCTAGTAATCTACAAGTTGTAAATTACTAGCTATTTTAATATAAATAAAATACTCAACAGCAAAGCCATAGTTGTAAAGACACTAAGACTAACACCACCTGAATGTGATTTGACAAATAAATCGAAAGTACTCGCGAAAAAGGAAAGAAAAATAGAACAAGAAACACACGAAACTTACATACACCATTTGACCTAAATACTAAATGTACTATTTGGAAAATT
Organism: Sepiola atlantica; assembly: GCA_963556195.1. NCBI lineage: Eukaryota > Metazoa > Mollusca > Cephalopoda > Sepiida > Sepiolidae > Sepiola > Sepiola atlantica. The sequence continues at coordinate 85,255,130 of OY744517.1, read as the reverse complement.
GAAAAAATAAAAAAGTCTTATCAAGCAAAAGCACTCCGTGTTATTTAAGAATGTTTGCCTACATATATATATATATATATTAATTTAAACTACATTATATATATATATATATATATATATATATATATATATATATATACATATATATATATATATATATATATATATATATTATTATTATGTGAAAAAAATATATATAAATAATAAAATAAAAACATGGTTATTGAAATATAATATGAACCTGACTGATGTTTATTAAATTATTTTTTTTTTAAATCTAAATTTTCGGTTTTAAAAACCCCTAATCATGGTAATACAGACAATATTTCCCTTTCTTTTCCTTTTCTTCTTTCTTCTTCATAGTCGAAGTCTTACGGCGTAGTCGAAGATCGACGATCTCTTCTGATGTTATCGAAGATACTGTTTTTATTTTAAATGTCCGATCTGTAGTGAATAATGGTAATACAAACAATATTTTCCTTTTTTTATACCAGGTATTACCATGATTAGGGTTTTATAAAACCGAAAATTTGGATTAAAAAACAAAATGATTTAATAAATATTTCATTTATTTGACAAAATCACGCATCAAGTTTACTGGTTTCTCAATTTTCAAAGTTTATCATTTCAACGATGTTTCTAACTGTAGTAACACCTAACTCATTATTATACACACACACGCGCCAGCGCGCTTCCCTACAAATCGGACATTAAAAAAACAATCTCTTCGATAACACCAGAAGATATTCTGTCTTGTTATCGTAAAATAATTGTCAGCTAAATCTTCTTCCAATCAATAAAAACAAAAGTCACTTTTTGAAATGTATTTATTTAAAATTGTATTATTTTAGTCGAGAGAACGACACAATTTGATTTTGGAACAATTCATTTTAAAAATGAGTAAAATCGGAATATTTTTTTACTTTAGGTACATCAGATTTATCAGCAATCAACATCTTTGCTCATTGGACGATCTCATTTTTATTTTTGAGGTCTGTGAAATGGCTTCGCGTATTATTATATAGATTTTTAGAAACAACATACAATGGAAAAAATTGAACATCGTTTGAATAATGTTTTCAGAGTTTTGTTCATAGAAAGGATATTGTTACTGCAAGTTAAATTGTATGGAATCAGTGAAAGTAAAAATTTCCGCTTTTCTTTTTACATTTCTGCTTATACTTTTTTATAGAGTTTTCAATACATGGACAATTGCGCAATAGTCACCCATCAGATCACTATATTAACAACATTATGAGATAACTTCACTTTATTGCTTTTTATATAGACCACCATGTGTTGGTAAAAAGAAATAGGGGTACCTGAACGAAATGTACGCCAGGAAAACAAGCTTGGTACTTCTGCGGAGTTACACTTACCGTCTCTTTAATGCAATCAATATAAAAAAAACTGGTTCCTAAAACTCGAGGCAATTTTAATATTACACTGTATTCGATCGCAGAGGGGCCTAATGCGTTTCACATTTTTTTTTAACTATGTGAGCACCACTTATCAAGGCCAAGATCCACTCGAGGATAAGAGGTTAATATGATGGGAATGGTTGCCAGCTGAGAGTGTGGCAGTCATAGATTTACCTTGTAATGCGTATCAGTGTCTCTGTGAGCTGGTTTGGCCAATCAGCTCGCAAGGCGCATTGATATCATTAGTTCCCTAAGGGACTACTTGAGCTCCCTTAGGATATGCGGAGGATCACTAGACGGTACCCTGGCACCAGCCAGGACGGATCGCCTCAGCCTCTCTCCTGCCTCCTCGTCCACTGAACGCTCACGGTGCCTACTATCTTCGCCTGAAGATATTTGAACTTCTTCTTCTTTCGGACACTGTCCTAAGTTTATTTATACCTATACCAAACGGTATAGGTAACCTCAAGTATACGAATAAACCCCTTTCGTTTGTTGTTGTAAAAAAGGTTTCGTTTGTTTCTTTAATTCAGTTTCGTTTCGTTTAATTAATAATAGGGGATAACCAATCCTCTATTCTTACAGGAGTACTAACATTGATAAAGTTGTAATCAGCAGAGAAGCAGTCATGTGGTAATGTGTTCCACAGGTGGGAATCCCTTGCAAAAAGAACTTCTGCACGATCCGAACGCCGTTCGTAGATCACTTTATACTGCTTTGTATCTAGCCGCCGACTCGCTATTTACATTTAAAATTCCTCTCTATTTACTAACTAATTGGCTATGGCTGATGGGATAAGACCCTCGACTACGAATCAGTGACGATTTGTGATCGGGGTTCACGCCTACCGACCGTTGAGAATTAGTTCCTACACTGAAGATTGCGTTAGCATGAAACATCGATGTCTGTAGGTATTAAAATAATTAATAAATATTTATTTATAAATATTATATATATATATATATATATATATATATATATATAAATATAAAAATATATATATATATGATTATATGATCATCTAATCTATTATTTATAATTAATGGTTCCCGTATTGTATTAAATTCTATATTAGGTCTACATAGGAGGTCATTGTCGCCCAACATTAATGCTGCTTCTTTGTGTTGTCTTACTCTCTACAGTTCTACTCTGTCTATAATTTTCACTTCGTCCCATTAGGCTTCATGGTTTCCCTTCTTTCTTCCATATGTGGTCAGCCATACCCGACTTTTCAATATATCCATGTATTACGGCTTCTTCTAACATTACTCGTTATGGGCGACATGTTTCACCTTTGTATATTTTTCTACATTTACATGGAATTGCATACACACAATTCTTGGTCATGACCGTTTCCCCATGGGGCTTGACTCGCACAAGATGCTTTTGGAGAGTTGCTTCGCTCCTGAATACTGTTCTAATGTCATATGAACTACATATTCTTTTAAGTTTTTTCAGACAACCCCTTCACATATGGTATGCAAACTGTGGGGAGTTCTCGGGTGGTGTCTTGAAGGCTATGCATGCTTTGGAGCATGATAGACATAAGTATATGCGTTGTAAGGTATGATAGGTTAAATAATGTTTTTTTTAGATTTTAGAATGTGCTATATTAAAGGCTATGATTTAGACTGAATGAAGGCTATGATTTGGAAAGTGGCAGACTGAATGAAGGCTATGGTTTGGAAAAGGCACGAAATAAAATCCTATGGTTTTGAAAAGGGGTTAAATGAAGGCTATGGTTTGGAAAAGAGACTAAATGAAGGCTATGGTTTGGAAAAGAGACTAAATGAAGGCTACTATTTAGAAAAAGAGACGAAATGAAGGCTATGATTTGGAAAGTTACAGACTGAATGAAGGCTATGGTTTGGAAAATGCACTAAATACAAGCCTATGGTTTTGAAAAGGGGCTAAATGAAGGCTATGGTTTGGAATAGAGACTAAATGAAGGCTATGGTTTGAAAAAGAGACTAAATGAAGGCCATTATTATGAAAAGAGACTAAATAAAGACGATGGTTTTTAGAGAGTCATACACTGAATGAGGCCTATGTATGGGAGAAAGAGAGGTTGAGATGAAGAATATACACAGAAGACTGAATGATATACATTGGAGATTGAGCAAAAATTCCAACCTATGAATGAGAGAAAGAGAGAGAGACACACTGATATAAAGACTAGTCTATGTTTGTCGTTAATCTAAAGTAAGTTAAGTTAAACTAAAACTATTCATTAGTATACTAATGAATAGTTTTAGTTTAACTTTTGTTACTATTTATTTCTCCAGACAAAAATGCTGAAGTGAATATCACCAAGGCAACTGAAAGGCTTTATCTTGATGACTTGTCTTGTTAGATGCCAACATTCTCCCCCTTTATCAAGAGAATTTTTGGCAAGTATTTCTGGCCAATAGACCAATCGCTAAACAAACAGTTTAACAGATTTTATTTCAGGGAAGAACGAAGAGACACGTAAAGATGCTAAGGTTCTATGTTTTGCCAGTAAACTCTTGTTAGATGCCCCAAATCACACCTCTCTTATTGGGCACGTCCATCGATCGGTTACACATCAGCTTAACGTAAATATTGGAAGTCGAAGAGATCCGTGCTACTGCTGCTAGCTAATCTTTTTTAAGTTACGAATAAGTACGAATGAATTTAGAAGATATAGTATTATTTTGTTTTATTTATTTATGAAAGAGATTTGTGTTTTCATCAATATTATTGATTTTTAGAAATAGTAATTATAAATAAACTTTTTCGCCATATGAAAAAAAGCAATTACGTTATAAAAAAAAATAGATTTTAATCTTGGAGACATTAAAACAAAACATATTTTACAGACAGCATTTTCTACAAAAAAAATAAGGAAGACAGGCGCTAACTTTCTGCTTCATCGTTTTAATGAATGGAATTAATTTTCTTAATCAAAATAAATGCGACTATTGCTAAATATTGGGTTTAATTTAATATTTTAATTATATTCTTTTAAAATGACATTTTTCATTAAAGTTCCTAACGAGGTTCATCTCTACTGGTTGTTATGACCTCGTTTTCTTTAACTACTAAAAAAGAAAATGCCCAAGCATGGAGTACGTTTCGGTCTGGTGTATATCATTACTAAAAAAAAATTACTTTCTGTAATACATGAGTAAATTGTTCATTCGTCACATGACACTGCAGCCAATCAATTGTGTTTGAATCTAAAACAGACATTCTCGAAGGCAGAGAAACACGTTTTCACTTGCTCACTGTTTGTCTGAGATTTTGCTGGATATTAATGTTATTCGTTGGTGACAAACGTCGTCCAGTATTCGTCGGTGCTCATGGTTCGGTGCACGGCTTGTTACTTTGTTGTATTGTCTCTCACTTTATCCCTTGAGTTGTCTGTCACTCGTTCATTACTATATCCAATTATCCGTTACCCTGTTTGTTTATTGTGCTGTTTGGTGATATACCAGAAACATTTGGTACTTAAATCCATTTTTCATTCAACAACTAAATACTAATTCATAAAATTACATAAAATGTTGATCTGTAAAATATTAGATTCATTTTGAGGCTTTCTTAAATATTTAAAATGTTTTTTTTAAACAATTTTGTGAAATATTTTGTTGACTCAGTATATTTAGAAGTTTCTTCCATTAAACTAAATTCAAGTTATCTCCTCTGAATTTTACTGGCAACAGATAATGAACTCTTCAATTATGAAGTATAAATAAGACTGGCACTATGCATTTGCTAGATTGCAATTGAGGCATGTTCTCTTTCTGACAGTGGGCTTCGAGCTGAGGAACACGTGTTTCCATCTAATTCCATATTTTACAAGGTTTTTCACACTGTGTCGTCAGATCTCGCTTCTGGTCACAGATTAGACAGGACTCGCAGACAACTAGCGATTTCAGCATGGCCCTTTTCCACTGGTCACAGGATTCGTTATTAGAATAGTTCCCAGATAATACCAAAGTCGAATTTACTTTACAACGCCCTCTTGTATTCTCTATTATTTGTTTGCCTTGGCAATTCATATTTATTTCGAAAAAAAAGGGACTTTTAACATGGACTCTTTAGTTAGTAACTACGTCTGTTATTTTTACTCTCTTTTATGTATCATATTTCATTATGTCTCTCTTGCATTTGTCTTTGACAAACCTTCTGTGAGAAATAAATGTATGTAGACTTATGTAAATTGAACCGTCTCCTTATTATTACCATTTCTTCACCCATGTCTTTTTTTTTGCTTTATATACCGACCTTGTCTCCGATTACATAATATATTCAATATGGCAGCCACGTATTGGAAAAAAGGGAACAAACATTTGCGTCACTATAAACACGATAAGATGGAATAGAGATGATAACCAGTGTGTGTGTAAAACAATGAAGACGGATAAGAACTCTGATCTGGTGAAAGTATATCTGGATGGCGAAGCCATTGAAGTTGTTCAGAAGTAAAAAGAGAGCTCAGACCTAATGACCTCAGAGGTAGAGTGAAACTTGACAAAACAGGAAGATGTGTACAGAACAGGAGATTCGATGGTATGGCCACGTTGAAATAAAGGATGAGAGTTATTGGGTTAGTAGATACAGTTAAAGTAGCAGGTTCAGTTGACAGGGAAAGGCTAAGAAAAATATGAGATGATGAAATAAAAATAGACGTAAAAGAAAGAGGGATAAATAAAAACCTGGCCAGAGATAGGATAGGTTAGTTTGGAAGTTAATTTCTAAAAGCCGTCCAACATATGTCAGCATGTAAAACGAATGTTAAACCGATGATGATGATGATGATGATGATGATGATGATGATGATGATGATGATGATGATGATGATGATGATGATGAAGAAATATTCTAATTTTATGGTTTTTCGTCTATAAACAATATTTTAAACTAATTTTTTTTATATATTGTTTAAACTGATCACTTTTGGTAGTGGGGATTATTTTACTTTTAAATGTTGAAATATGAGTGTGCATTTTTTGTTTCATTTAGTTTTACCGGGCATCAAGAAATAACAGGCACCTACTGTGGTGACTATATCCTAAAAAAACAATGTTTTGTTTTTATCAATCTGTGGTGACTATATTTTAAAAAAAGGTTTTGTTTTTATCAATCTGTGGTGACTATATTTTCAAAAAAAGGTTTTGTTTTTAGCAATCTGTGGTGACTATATTTTCAAAAAAAGTTTTTATTTTTATCAATCTGTGGTGACTATATTTTCAAAAAAAGGTTTTGTTTTTATCAATCTGTGGTGACTATATCCTAAAAAAAGGTTTTGTTTTTATACATCTGTGATGACTATATCCTAAAAAAGTTTTTATTTTTATCAATGTGTAGTGACTATATCCTAAAAAAAGGGTTTTTTTTATCAATGTGTGGTGGTTATATTCTAAAAAAAGGGTTTTGTTTTTATCAATCTGTGGTGACTATGTCCTAAAAAAAAGGGTTTTGTTTTTATCAATCTGTGGTGACTATATCCTAAAAAATGGTTTTGTTTTTATCAATCTAGTCGCTATAAAGAAAATCTGAAAACAAAATTACATGCTTAAAGTAAAATATTTTAATAATCTTAAAGAAATTTTTAGAAACAATTTATTTATAGATAGTACAAAAATTATGGCAGACAGACGCTGACAATGTGCATCATCGCTTTAATAAATGAAATTAATTTTCTTAATGGAGATAAATATTACTACATATGTAACACCGATTTTCCAGCACCTTTTAATCCTGAGCCTTATCAGATTAACCATTTGGCCGGACCATCCGATTTCACCTTAATGATTAATCAACACGCTCATACCCCAAATACATACATCTTCTACTTATGTAGAAGCAAAATGTACATAGGCTGCCTTTTGAGTAAGAAAATCGATTTGATATTGATCTCCGATTAAAAAGTTGTAGATTATTCCTATCAAAGCCCAATTTCTAGTGTTTTCATCGGCAAATGTCCAATTGTCTTGAGGATAACCTCAACTATGCTTGACGGAAACATGTGTGTTATAAGCCTAAGCACCTTGTGCTAATGGGTGCTCTCTCGTAGTGGAGTCCTTTAAATTACACCTAATATGTCTCTAAACCACCAGGGATTACAAGAAACTTAAACAAGTTTTTTTCTGCAGTTCAACATTAAAACCACGGCTGCCACCTGCATTTGTCTGTGAAGCCATAAGTAGAGTTAGATTTAAGCAAAATAAGATATAATCTCAAAATAAAGGGAGACTACTACCAGCAGGTGCAGTGGAAACAAACAAATTGATGGCTCGCTGCACACAGAAAACTAGTTCCCTTCTGTGATTTTGTCCAGATTAAAAGAGGTGTCTGACTATCAGTTGTCAGAAAATTGATGTTGCAACTATATCAGTGAGTATTGATTTACTCCTATCCCGGAGTTAGGCACAAGACCAGTTTTTATCTTACTCCCACAAGTAAAGTGTGACCCAAGGTCGGGTTGGGAAAGTGGGGTTTAAAAATTGCCTGGGCAGCTCCGTCGGCATTCCCCGTTAGGGACGCCTCAGGCAGTAAGCAATAAACTTACTCCTCCCCAAAGAGAGGAGGCGAAGCCTGGGAGGGTGGACAACCTAGAACTGCACAGGACAGACCCATAGACCGGCGTAAATCAAGCCCCGAAGACCAAGACAATACCAGTCTATGGGGTGCAGTATTCATCGGAACAGATACTACACTTTGATCTTAGCCAAAAGGCCAAGAACAAGTAGTGAGTATCAGGCTTTATTTTTAATTTTTGTAATTTAAAAAAATCAGATATTTTCATTTAACTTTTAAACTGAACGCATCTTTATTACCTCCGCCATGTTTTCGGTTGAGTTCTTTTTTTCTGTGTGTGTGCACATCGCTTGACCAATAGTCACCAAACTTGGTCCAAGTATTTGTCATTGTCTAACGTAGAACTGATTTAATTGTGGGATATCGAGATCAGAGTCCAACGTCACAGAAAAGGTTAAAGTGACATTTATGGCAATAATTTCAGTTCTGTTCATCGTCGTGACTCTCTACTTGGCTCATGTTGTAGCCAATGAAATCCTGGATCTTATAGACTTTGAAATGTTCAAAGTTTTTCCGGAATTTCAACTTGCGATTTTTCCAAATGTGATGTATGTATCTGATTTCTTTAATAGCAGTAATACAAAATTTCAACCTGATCAGATGAATAGTTTTTGAGTTTTCAATGTTTTCATGAAATGCAATATGAACGAGTAATGTGCACATAAGACTGGCTCATCCTTACGTTGTTAGGAAGAGGTATGCGGTCTCACGACTGACTTATCTTCTTGTTTGTATTATACCATTGTTTTGTTATATTCAGTTTGATTTTGTTTGATGAAAACCAAAAAGGAAAGTTCACTTTTTATAACAACGTTTTTCGTAAGCCAAACTTAGATCTCTCTTTGATATGCTGAAATAAGCTCTTGGCATTTTGTTGTATTGAAAAAAAAAATCATTCAGTCATCTCTTACATACACATGCCGTCATACAATGGCCGTATGGACTGACTTGTCATGGTTGGACTGAGTGAAGTTTTTCCCTGTTTTTTTTTCTATCTGGCAAGGTTAGAAAATGCTTACATCTTCTACTTCTGTTCTGCAAAATGTACATCAACTGCCTTTTGAGTAAGAAAATCGATTTGACATCGATCTCCGATTAAAATAAAGTTGTAGATTATTCCTATCAAAGCCAAATTTCCACTGTTTACATCGGCAAATGTCCAATTGTCTTGAGGATAACCTCGACGATGATTGACGGAAATATGTGCGTTATAGGCCTAAACACCTTCTGCTAATGGACGCTCTCTCACAGTAGAGTCTGTAAAATTGCTTGGACCGGCAATTCTCCAATCATCTGTGAGTGATAAGGAGTAGCTCTTTTGAAGTATTCAATCTTTTATCCTCGTTGAGTAAAAAGAGATTTCAATGCTCCTTCTCCCCCTCTCATCTCCTCTCTTCCCTACTCTTTCTCTATCTCTACTTACTCTCTAGCTCTCTCCCTTTCTTTATCCTTCTCTCTCACCCCCTCTCTCTCTCTTCCCTCTCCTCCCTCTCTCCCTCTCGTCTCCTCTTTTCTCCACTTTCTCTCTCTCTATCTCCAACACTCTCTCTCTCTCTCTATCTCCAACACTCTATCTCTCTCTCTATCTCCAACACTCTCTCTCTATCTCCAACACTCTCTCTCTCTCTTTCTCTCTCTCTCCATCTCACACACTATCTCTCTCTCCATCTCACACACTATCTTTCTCTCTCTTCATCTCACACACTATCTCAAGCACATCCTCTCCACCTCACCCACTCTTTCTACCTCACACACCCTCTCTCTCTCTCCATCTCACACTATCATTCTCACTCTCTCTCCCACTCTCTCTCCCACTCTTTCTCTATATATATCTCCCACTCTCACCCTCTCTCTCTCTCTCTCCAAATCTTTGTAAAAGCCGGGTTCCAGGCTCCCCCCTCCCCCGACCGACGTAAATAAACATCCCTTACACTGAAGATTGCATATGCATGAAACATCGATGTCTGTAGGTAAAAATGATTAATATTTACTTTAAAATATATAATTATAGCTCCTATAGGATTGGTGCATTCTGAGAGAATTTATAAACGAACAGTAATACTATGGCTTAAAAGCAAGATTCCGACCCCGTTTGTTGTTGTTGTTGAATCACTTTCAACTGCAAGCTGTATGCGCTCACCGATTTGGCGTTTATAGATTTAAATCCCTCCTAATTATCATGTGGATTCTCGCCAGCTGAGGGGAAAAATACCCAACTGCAAGTCAGTGGCGATTTGTAAAAACCGGGTTCAAGCCCTCCGACCGACGTGAATTAACATCCCTACACTGAAGATTGCATAAGCATGAAACATCGATTTCTGTAAATAAAAATAATTTATATATATATATATATATATATATATATATATATCCCACTCTCTCTCTTTCATTAAAAACAGATTTTGTCATAAGTTATGTGTCATGAATATGCACTGTTCCTATTTACTTGCCTCCCCATGATGGCAAAGTTAGACACAAGATCGATTTTTAATGTGTTGAAAATCCAGCTACCCCCAAAAGGGGCACCCTGGATTGGAACAAAAATTAAAATTGCCTCAATCTGGAAGGATTTCTCCGTCAATGACTGAGGACAGCATAGACTAAGTGTAGCATCAGAACAGATACTGTACTGTTCTCAGCCAAAAGGCCCAGTTATTTACCTCCAGGAGGTTAGACACAAGACCAGGTGTGGTTAGCCAGCACACTAGGATTAGTGTGCTCCGGCCTACAGAAAATGCCTCAGCCACCCTATCGGCATTCCCTGGTAGGGGCGCCTCTTGCGATTAGCAATAAACTAACGCATTCTCAAAAGAGAAGGTAAAGCCTGGGAGGATGGAGTTTCTAGAACTGTACAAGACAATACCTCAGACTGGCAGAACAGATACTTCACTTTGAAATATTTATTTGCACAAAATATTAAAAAATTACATTTGGAACAAATTATGCACAAGGCCATCAAAAGTGTGTTGTTGGTCATCCTTTGTCTACCCCACTCTTAACTAGAATCATCTCAGTCACCACAATACCACATTTACTCTAGGGGCCGTCTTAATTAAGATATCCCGAAACTGATTTGAAAATTTCATTGTTTATGAATAGACATATATACAAGAAAATTCATTGGAATAAAACAGGGAGCGGGGAAAGAATAAAAAGCTAAATATTAGGTTAGTAAGACCCTCCCAACCCTTTCTAAATATTAGACCGCCCAATGTTATCCAGTTTGTTCAGAACCGAAAACAAGCAGGTCAATCTCTAAATGGGGGTGGTATCTAAGTGTGAGAAAAAATAAAACAAAGGATGGAGTTTGGAGAGTGGGCTAGTGTCCTTCCAAGATAAATTTAAATTGGGGGAGGCTGAGGACAAAAACTTGAATGTGGGAAGTGAGAATCTTGGATGATTTCTATTACCAGAAGGGTGGGAGTAACTCATTCACTCGACTAGATAAGAGTCAAACTTACCTGAAGGGCTGGGGTCCAACCAGACCAGGAACCGTGCTCGCCATGCTTAGGCCGAGAACACATACTCATACTTGACTCCTTTTCGTATACACAAGCTCGCTATTTGTATTGACCTTTTTTCAAAAACTGAGGAGTGTAATCTTTTTCTACCACATCTGATCTTGACCTTCAGCTGGTGCTTGAAGAATGCAAAAGACTCAACCCCCTTGTCATCTCTCAGACGCGACATCCACACTGCCATTCGTGCTATGTCCAGGATCGCAAGAAACACCATTCATCTCTTCCAATCCGACGGTGGCCAGATGTTGTCAGTTAAGTAGGCTAGGTTTAGCAGCAGCGGCTGTTCAGGATCGATATGAGCCGTCATCTCGTTGACATACCCCCAGTACCACTGGAGTTTGTGTCACCGGAAGAAAGCATGATCAGGCGTTTCCTCAAAGAGCATGTCGCAACAAGGAAACTCAGGCGAGAGAGACCTTTATTCCGGAACTATGTAGTATGGCATTAAGGGGTAGCGCAATTCGAGCCAATCGCCAGGTCAGAGAGAACTTAGAGTTGTTCAGATGACTCGACCTTGGCACCCAACTTCATTAGAAGTAGATTTCCTCTTCTGTCTACCCATACCGCTCGACTAACAGATCGTCAGCTGCCCCCCTCACTAATCCCCTATGGAGTTCTTTTCTAGAAAGCCGCGAAAGGTCACTGGACCGAGGAAGCTTTTTGAGATTCGCCCCTCAGCCTACTATGACCCTTGACCGAATGGTCGAGGATAAGGTTGGGGAAAGCACTATTGATCATGGGGTTCCACACAGATTCTTCTGTCAATGTTCGACTCAGGAAAGCCAGTCTCTTGGTGTCTCGATGATACGTCAAGTCAGGCATTCCCAAGCCTCCATAGCATGGATGTTGAATACAGACTTGGCTGCGAAACCAGTGCCTCTTTATGTCCCAGAAGCGGTTCACAGGCAAGGGAAGCATGGCCAATCGGTAAAGGATGAGAGGAAGGACGTAAGTGGTGCACACCTCAGCTCTACCTTTTAAGGAGAGTTTCCTTCAAAGCCAAGTGTTAACCTACACTCCGACCTTTGACTATACCTCTGACAAATTCCTCTCGAGCTGGAGGTCTGGTCCGAACCACACACCAAAGATTCGAACCGGCCTATCTGTCCAGCAGAAAGAAGCTGGAAGGGTGGTGCCACTTCTCCAGACACCCAACCTCAGGCCGGTTGATTTGTTGCAGTTGATTTTGGCCTTTGTAATCATTTCGTAATGTGTGAGTGCCTCTGTCACCCTCTCGATGTCTCGGAAGCATGACACCATAACAGTGATGTCATCGGCAAACACGGAGACCCTGGTTCCCACCCTGCTAGGCAAAATTATTCTGCATGAGACCGAACTTGCCTCCCTGCTACTTAGCTTGTAAAGTAGCGGCTCCAACGCAAGGATGTAGAGCAGGGGTGACAGCGGGCAAAAGATTTCTAAACATTTTCCATTTACCTGTACCACTGTTGTCTGCAAGTGATGTAGAATGGAGATCCATTTGCAGAAGTCCGGTTTAAAACCAGCACTCTCTAAAACAGATGCCAAGAAGCGATTATCTTAACCAGAATCTTTCACTCAGTGTTTAGCAGAGTTATGGGCCTGTAATCGTCTAGTTCCTCCCCATCATGCCTGTCTCACTTTTTCAGCTATGTAATCACTCACCTGGTGACTTGACACTGGATAGAACTCTCGTCAAACCAATGGTTGACCACATCAGTCAGAATCGGCACTAACAGCCTCAAATACATCTCGTAGGGTAGATCATCAAGTCCCAACAATTTATTGCAGTTGACCTGCTTCAACGCAGCTAAGACCTCACGCTCGATAACCCTGCCTTTGCAACCAGCTGCTCTAGCCACATCGAGGCTGGGAGAGTACGCCAAATAGTTGTGAAACTCCTGGACCGGGAGGTTGGGCAGTTGAAATGCTCCCCCAATCCTTCACAGATCTCCCAAGTCGATTTCAAGGCACATTCATCTGGGTGCTTGACTTTTCTGATGTACCTGTCCGAGCCATGCTTTTAAATTTTCTTAACCCTCATCCACGTCAGAGTTCATGGCTTCATTGGAAACTTTTCTTAGTCTAGCCATAACTACTTGCCTTTCTTAATGCTCGCTAGCCTTGCATCGTAGGTCCTGCTTAGCTGGGTTAGTTTCACTTTTCTGTCTTGGCCTTATCTAGTGTGAGACGTTGGGCGTATTTGACGGAAAAGCTTCTGATCTTAGTTCTCAAGCTAATCCACCACTTACTCCCGGTAACCGTCTCCACTAAAACCAACTGGATAAGTAGCATTAGCTTTCTCTGGAAATCTTGTATCTCCAGCAAGGAGATATTCAACTACCAGTACTTGGCTAGTTTAGACCTATATCCTAACTTCAACCTGGCCATAACTAGTTTATTGTCTGATTGACCTAGTCATTTGAACGTAGGACACGATATAAAGTTTACATTGCCTCTTCTACCTAACATCCTATCCACATAAGTATTCGGGTAGGAAGGCACACTATTTGCACATGTGCAGTTGTCCCGTCCCAGATGATTGACACAAAACCTTTCGACCAAATCGCATCTATCCTAAGATCAGCCAGGCTGGTCTCACATCTCTCTGTCCTTATAGCTACCCTCCTGACTTTGTTTATCTTGGAATCAAGGATGGCATTCGAATCTCACATTAGAACTATGTGCTTCAGACATGTGATGAACGTGTCCAGATCCCGAAAAAAGGAGACCCTCTTTCGAGCGGTGTTGGGTGCATGACAATGTCGACTGTCGCAGACAAGGTGTGTTTAACAAGCAAGGAGACGCCCTTATCCCGGGGATTTCCATATACAGAAAAGACATCATAGTCTCTGGTTAGCACCTAACAATCCCCGGATGAAAAATAGTGCATCTCCTGGATCACAGCTACCTTCGTTTCCAGGGACAAGAGATCCCTCCAGACGCGAACGGCCTGATTTGAAGACCTCAAACCCAGTTCTGAAGCCTGCTGGCAAAAGGACGCCAACACTATGCGCCATGCTCAATGTTGCCAGTTCTTTAATATTCTGGCCGCTACATGCAATACCATCGACGTCATGGGGAAACGTTAGCTTTAAAGCTCTATAAAGAGAAGTATGAACCAAAATTGGAACCCTTCCCTTGCATTCTGGTAAAAGTTCATCCAGGGAAGGGTTTTTGTCCTTGGTAAGTTTTATTCCTGGTATGGCAACCGCCATGGCCTCCAGCATTTGCCAGACAGAATTCTTGCGACCGGTTGGAAGCCTTACGAATGATGTCATAAGGGGGACATCCGGAAAATTGGTGGGGTCTTCTATGTAATTGCCCCCTATCTGACTAAAGTTCAACAGAGGTTTTAAGTTCCTTTTCTGCCGGAAGGTTACATCCGTGCTGCCGGACGTCCTTTCCCAATTTAAAGGGCAGGGTTTTTTGTTTTTTTCTCCTCGAGTAAGAGAGATTGAATGGCTTCTTTTCGTCCCCAGTTCCACTTGTTCTCAGAGCTGAATTGTTGGTGTGTGTGTGCAGGTGTCTGTTTTGATAAATGAAGTTTGGGAGCAGGTGTTATTGCCAGTGTTGGTGTGGAGGCTGTTAAGGGTATTGGTGTGGGGGTTGTGTAAGGTGTTGATGTGCGGGCCGGTGTTTGCAAAGTGGGGACCCGGTGGTTTTTCTGGGAGTGGGATGTGTGGGTGTAGGTTTTGGAGGTGTCAGAGATGGTGTATGCTCCATGGGGGATTGGGTAATATTTTCATCCATTGTGCTCTTTATCCGCTTTTTTCCTTTTAGCTGTTCTTTTTCATAACTGGGGGAAGGGAGTTTGTGTGCACCTCCTCTTCGCTGACTCCTTCCTTCTCGTCAGAGGAGTTTTTGTGTTTCCTGTTTAACTCCTGCCGGTTTTGCAGCCTGAGGAGAATCTGTTGATCCTGCTGCTGCTCTTGTGACTGCTGTGGTTGGATGAGTGATGAGAGCGTGGCAGAAACAGTTGTGTTCGTCACCAGTGTCTTTCATTCCTCCTCCGCTCTTCCCAAGGGCTTTGCTAAACTTGGGGATGGTGTTGGAGCAGAAGTTGGAAGAGTGGCTGTAGCTGTCTTCAGTACCCGAACAGGAGCAGCTGGTGGCGTTGGTTGGCTGGGAACTGCTTTTTGGGGGCAGTTCTTTGTTATGTGGCCTATCGTCTGGCAAAACCAGCAGTGCAGGTGACGGCCTTCCACAATGATCGTCCTATTTCAGCCTCCGTGTGTCAGCACCGGTGAAATTGAATAGAAACCTGGCTGCATCAGCCTCATGGCGATCATGTAGTCAGCTATGTGGACTCTGCTCCTAGACCTTACCCGGTCCACTTGCTCCACATCCCTAAACTGGCTGAACTTAGCTCCAAGGTAATCTGCACACAGCTCAGGTGGGGCATTATAAATGAAGACCCGGTTCTCTTCCTGCTCTGGTAACTTCACTCCCTCGCTCATCATCTCTTTCATGAAGAGTCGTTCTGCTTCCTCCCTAGAGGGGAGCAGGATGTCCTACATGGTGTAGCTCCTCTGGCAGATGTAAGTTACTGGAATGTTCAGCTTCTTTAGGAGCTCTGCTATATCCTCCTTTTTGAGTACCAGGAGGCGATTTTCCTTTAAGTCCAAGGGTATGAGGGACAAGACTCTGTCCTCAATCGCTTCCCAGGAACCAGGCACAGGCTGCAGTACACTCCCTTCGATGTACTTCTTATATTTATTTAAGTACAAATCCTTGTACTCCAGTAGGGAAACCTCTTTTGTGGGTTCTTCTTCCCCCAAGTGGACTTCCTCGGTTGTGCTGCTTTGGCCTGCCCTTGTTCCTGATGATGAAACCGGGAATGCCTTGGCTCCTGGAAGTGGAGTCCCTCTTCTGGAAAGTCCGGAGGGTGTTTGAAGTGGAAGGAATCGCCACATTGGGTGAAACTGCCCCTTTTACCTTTTCTATTCCTTTGCTCCTGATAGTGGAGCTACTTTCTGGAGGCGCTGAGTTGACCTCCATCGCATTAGATGCCGCCTCTTTTATCGTTTGCTGCTCCCTCGTGGGGGGGGTTGTCCTTTAGGGGAGCAGCCGGGTCTCATTCAGGAGAAAAGGTCCTAGGTAAGAAACAGTGATGCACCCACATTCGGGGAGTGACTGTCCCTTGGAGTATCTCCTCTTTTGGGGGGAGCTATCCACTCGGGAGCAGCCACACTTTTCATTTGTGTTTGGCCTCCGTTGTGAACGACGAAACAACTGTCTGTGGATGACTATATTATATATATTATTATCATTATTATTATTATTATCATTATTATTATTATTATTGTTATTATTATTATTATTATTATTATTATTATTATTATTATTATTATACTAAACCTTAGTTAATCAATGTTTCTTTCCCTAAGGATTTTTTAATACATTTTAATCACGCAAAATACAATGGACTTGGCAATTTAGTGGGGGATGATCTCTTTTCCATGCAGCCCCTTTCACACAGAAGAGATGTTGCTAGCCTCTCTCTACTGTATCATTATGTCCATGGTAGGTACTCGACTGAGCTCCAATCGCTGTTCCCCCCTGTAAAACATTCACAGCAAGAACTGGCCTAGCTACAATCACAACAATAAAAATTCCTTTCTCTCTTTTTCTCTCTCTCTCTCTCTCTCTCTCTCTCTGTACCAAAACCCGAACTAAACTTCCATGCACAAAGTTTCTTTCCTAAAACAAGATTCCATGAGGCTGCTTTCCAACCGACTACAATAAACATGGTCGTCTTCAAGTATCATGTAAACAAATACTTGTTGA
Source organism: Sepiola atlantica (assembly GCA_963556195.1). Lineage (NCBI taxonomy): Eukaryota > Metazoa > Mollusca > Cephalopoda > Sepiida > Sepiolidae > Sepiola > Sepiola atlantica. The sequence continues at coordinate 85,237,852 of OY744517.1, read as the reverse complement.
GCCATCCTCTTGGATAATTAATTCCTCTTAAGTAATCGTCTGCCCATTTCACTGATTGTTTCCAATCCTCTCATGGTGGTGATCATCGTCCAAATGACAATCTTTTAAACCCTTATCCTCGAGTGGTGCCCATGCCTTCATAAGCGGTGGCCCATTAGTATAAAAATAAAAATATTCCTTGGTATTAGAATTTAGTTGTTTGAAAGAAATCCATTTTAATTGTTCTAATAAGGTAGATACTAGAAGAATATCCAGACCAGTAGGATTAAAATTAATTCCCTGAACAAAACAGTTTTGAACCACTTTTATGTCGTCTTATAATGATATTAAATCTTATGTCTAGAATCCTTATTCTAATTCTGATTTTGATTCTAGAAAATGTCTGAAATTTAAACCTTAAGGAGTCTTAAGTAGTTGAAATTTAGGAAATCTTGCTTCATGGATGTCCAATGACTATGGACCAAATTCAATGTAAATGTGAAATATTCGAATTTTCAAATGGAAGCTTTTGTCCATATAAAAAAAAAACTTTAAAATACTCAAAAGAAACGGAAATTAAAGGAATATTTATCAATCGATCTATTATTAAAATTTCATAAAAATCGGAGGTATCAGAATTCTCTCGAAGGGATTCCACCCCCTTTTACCCCCTTTGCATAAAACTAAACTATATATAGCTTACATTTGAACCCCTTACATCTAGCAGCTGAAATTCACAATGATCGGTTAATTAGTTTTGGAGTGAATCCTGTACGTACAAATGTATAAACATATATAACTTATATATATATATATATATATATATATATATATATATATTAATTATTTATTACCTACAGACATCGATGTTTCATGCTTATGCAATCTTGAGTGCAGGAAGCTAATTCTCGACGGACGGTCACAAATCGCCATTGATTCGCAGTCAAGAGACATACCCGTTGGCCACCACAAATTAGCTTGAAAGTTAGGAGGAATTTAACTTTGTAAATGCCAAGTCGGCGGGTATTTACAGCAAGCAGTAAAGAGTGATCAACAACAACACCAAACTGTGTTGGATCTATATATATATAATGTAATAGCTGATATCAGGGCAAATATAATTTCTAATTTCCATTATCATTTAAAAACGTATGTTGGAATAAATTATTGCCTAATTATATTGTTAAATTTTTAATACAAGTTTTATGCATATATTTTATGAAAATGTCATTAAAACAGGTAAATAAGCACACACTTCATATGCACTAACCAAAAAGCCATTGTGATAGAAGCTTTTCCTCTAGCTGCTGTAGAGGACGTTGATGGAACCCCTTTCTAAATAAGCATATTAACGTTGAGCTTAACGCAGAGACTTGATAATAAATTTAAAAAAAAAGGAATTTTATTCAAAGACATATAATATCATTGGCAGAATCAAAGACAAAAGCTTACCCTTTAAAAATGGACATACCGTCTTAGACCAAATTCTCAGTAGGCTTTTTTAGCCTATTTGATTTTCCTGGCTTTTCTCATCAAGGAATGGTTCAGGCCTTCCAGAATAAGATACAAGCACACACACGGACGTGTATACAATTTTACTGATTCTAAACTATGTGATATGTAATGAATTTTGTCTCGCATTGGTGTGCACAGATTGTTAATATTTTCCTCAACACGAGAGAAACTATTTCCAGGCAGAACCTCTATGAAAGTAATTTAGGATGCCAGTTGTTAATGAAGAAGTGTCTGTTTTTAGTTTGTATTACACAATTATTATTTTGGGGTATTTCATGTCCTTTATGATTAGATTATTCTTTCGATTTCTATGATTTTAATAAACAAACTCTTCTTTAGCAGTGGGTTATATTACACAATTCTTCATATTTTCAGATTGACTGCATTGATTTAAATAATCATAACTACATTAGGAGCACTATCTTTGTTTTATACTAACGCTGAATTAACAAACTTTTTCCTTAAAGCGTTTTATGTATATGTTAATCACACAAAATACATGCTGAAACATTCCTTAGTTTTGGGATTGAGTTATGTTTGATAAAAACTTCTATTTTAATCCTTCAAATTAGTCTCAATTAACTCATCAAGTGATTCATTTCTTACTAATCTTCTGTCTATCACTCTCACCCTCTCGCAATGTCTGTTGTTTGACCCCCCCCCCTGCTTCATTTTATTTAGTATCTATCACTCTCGCTTCCGCCTCTCTCTCTCTCTCTCTCTCTCTTAAGAGTCGAATGTAATAAAGAAAAGAAAAGATAAAAAATATTGAAATAGTCTATTAAAAACAAAAGGGTATATCACTAAGTAGTAATACTATTTTACCTGTAGAGAGAAAGAGAGATAGTGAGCAGAAATAGACTAATTTTGGATTTCACCTCATTTATTTTAATTTAATTGACATTGCAAACTCACTTTTCCTCATTCTAACAATCTAACCTTAGCGCAATGGGTGACCAAACGGGTCACATTTCTCTTGTTCTCCACTCTATAATAAAAACCTATATGTATATGTATACATAATGTACCTTCATCCAGTCACACAAATGTGCATAAAAAATGTCTTTTTCTAGCCCCTACACGAAATCATTTCAAGTTGTGAGGGGCAACAAGAAAGCAAATAGCAAGTCAGACAATCACCTCAGACTTACCCTGCTGCTATAAATGCATTTGAAAAGAAATCCACCACTCTAAGATTAAAAGTGTGTTGTTATTCTTTAAATCATCATAAATGATAATAATAATTTATATATAAAACATTGACGTGATTCTATGATTTTATGTGGATATTTTAGTAATATATTTAGATAAATAACGAGTGCGAACACTGGTGTAACATAATTTTTTTTTACATTTTGGATGGAAGGTGTACACTAGTATATATATATATATATATATATATATATATATATATATATATATTAATTTTAAATAAATGATATTAAATTATTTTTACCTACATACGCTAGCGTTTTAAGCTTTCGCTCTCATCAGTGCAGAGATGATAATCTCGGACGGTCGCACGGTTCGAACTCCTGCCACAGAGTCAACTTAGGCTCCATAAGCAATTCTATGATTTTATATGTATATTTAGATAAATAGTGAGTGCAAACACTGGCGTAACATAATTTTTTCTAACATTTTTGATGGAGAGTGTACACTAGAGTGTATATATATATATATATATATATATATATATATATATATATATATATATAAAGGCGTGTATGTTTATGTTTGTATGTCTAGAAAAGGCTTTGGAATAGAAAACTAGGCTACTGAGATAGATTTGACTATGCTTTATAATTTGTTAAGGCTTTTAAGACTTAATGAATAAGGATGATTCAGTAAGGATGATTTTAAAAAAAAAAACAAGTACATTTTTCTTTATGTAATTTCTAAGCAAACACAATTTAGTCCATTTACCTTTAACTCTAAGGTCATGCTGTGTGCTAAATACTTAAGAATTTAACTCTTTGGGGAAAGGTTCTGGGTATGATCTTAAGCTACATCTAGTGGTCAAGCCCCGATTTGGGAGCTTTAGGGAGTGTTAGTTACCATTGCTCCCAGGTAAACTTTGTTTCAGAGTTGTAGTGTCTTTGGGTGAAATAGAATATGTTCTGGGTATGACATGAAACTCCGTCTTGTGGTATTTACATAAATATATTTTTACTATTGGGTCACCGCTTGTCAAGGCCAATATCCACTCAAGGATAAGGATTAATGAGATAGAAATGATTGCCAGTTAAAGGATGAGGAATTCTATGGGAGTACTAAAATTGATCAATGGTATGAACTGATTATTACTTATGGGGTGGGATTTGACAAGACTTTGTTGATGAACAAGTTGTAATCAGCAGGGAAGCCGTCTTGCAGTAATATGCCCCACAGAGAGGAAGTCTTTGCAAAGGCCTATCTAATTTAATAATTCAGCCTGACGTGAGGCACATAGAGGAGAAAGGTCTTTTTTTCGATTGTAGTAGAAAATCGGTTCTTGCTTCAAATATTTTACAGGGAGGAACCAAAGATTGGAACTGGGTCAAGTACCTTCCATGGAAATAAAGATAGAGTAGAGAGAGACTAGCAAAGTCTCTTCTCTGAGAAAGGGAAAAGGAGATTTTACCTCCTCCCTACTAAATTTCGAGTAAATAACTAGTTAAAGATATTCAGAACTTTAAGCATAAAAACCTTTGCCAAAATTACCTAATTTGCTATTAAATAACCTGAAAATCTAATGACCAAACCTTTATAATAAAAGTGTATGATGATAATTGGTTACTTTAAAATGTCTGTTTATGATTGATTGACTAAAGTGTTGCAGTTGACAGCTAAATCTGACTCGAGTTCACTCCTCGCGACCTTTGACCATCTCCACAAGTGAGTGGAAGGAGAGCCGGGGTAGACATGTCTAGAAGTTTTAGATGATTTTGGAAAAAGTTTCCAGGCAGGTAAAGAGCAGATGAAACATAGCCGGGATAGTTTTCCCGCCTGGATGCATCTGAGAAAGAAGATTTGCAGAAGAGGAAGAGGTGGGCACTTGAGGAAATTGAAAACTGATCCATTATGAAGTGAAAAAAGATGCAACTAGATGACACTATCTGGGGCAAGGATAATTCCATGCACATTTTCATACTCAGAAAATTGCTCTTTGTTTAAATATTAAAGATGGAAAATCTTCAGCAACCTAAGAGAGTTAAGAATTCATCTCGAATAGGAAATGTTTATCCAATGTATGATTTGTTTTCCTCTGAAGCTTATTTCTGCATCACAGATTTCTATGTCTGTATGATTTTCGAATCGCCATTCTTTCCTGTGTTTGATTGAGAATAAATGATGGCGTGTTCTTCAGTTATTTTTGTTTGTTTTTTTAATAAAAGAAAAAAAAATTTTTTTTATCATAAAACAACAACAACAAAAAAGATGGGGATATTTTTTGACAGAATAGACCAATGTAACTGATGTGCCTCTTGGAGGTGATCAAAGAAGGAAACAGGTTTAACAAAGGTAATTATATGGTACAAGCTTAGGCGAAAGAAAATTAAAATATTTTCCTTTATAGGCTAAACTTTTAGACAGGGCAAAATATTCTTGTGCGTAATTAAGGAAGAATTAATTTTTCAAAATATGGATCCCTCTACCTAACACCAACAGACTAATTCCTCATGGCACCTTTACTACAACTAGTTTTATTTAGTGCAGGGAATACTTTTTTGGCAAACACGTTCCGATGACTTTGGAACAGCCCGCAATTTATAGTCGACAAAGCATGCTGAATGCACATGATCATTGCACATAAACGGCATAATCCCAGCATGCTCTCACTTTCTCTCAAACTGATACCTGACATGCCAAACAAAGTCTCTTCTGTTGGTAAAGCAGTAAGTCCACTTCACCCTCTCTGCTGCCAGATTCCAGTTCTGATTGAAAATTTCTACCATGGTCTCATGATCACACAAATAATGTGGCCTTTTTTTCACATGCTCTTTTGAAAGGGAGTGCCTGAGATGAAAGTGAGTGCCTGAGGGTGTCTAAACACTTTCCGCATTGGAGCTTTCAGGGTTGTTGAGATTTGCAATTGGGTTTGTTAGGACAACTAACAAAAACAAGTTACGCCTCTTGAACCATTTCGGAAGTTAAGAGTTATCGCCCTTGGAAATGGAGGATGCCCGGAGAGAAAAGTAAACACAGATCACGGCTTTCAGACTGTTAAGATGTCAATCGCGTTCAGCGGAAAATTAACTCATTAATTCATTCTGTGTTCAGTTTTAATAAATCTGTTAAACGTTTATCTTGATAGTTCATCCATTTTATTTACAAGTTATTATTTATTATAACCTGAAAAACGAGGTTATAAAAGGGTTCTTAGGTGAATTGTCAGTTCCATGTGGTCTAGGCTCAATCAGCAACTCTCTTCAGAATTACCATTTCTCAAAGTGACTTTCTGACAAGGTTGTTTTGAGGGCAGAGTAGAGCAGAGATCCCTACACATAGAGCCAGTTTTCATCGATCAACACGGAGTGCTCACTGATGATACCGATGACATGCTTTTTCTGAAGTTGGTTTTACACTGGCTATTGGGAGGCTTAATCATACAGGGTTCCCTATATGAAGCGAATACACTGCTGATCAATACAAAGAGGAATCACCTGCTCAACATATTTCACTCCACAACAAATTAATATGACTTTTTCCACACATTCTAACACAGAGATAGAGCCATCGAACTCTGATATGAGTTTTAAGTTGAATCTGACCATCATATAGTCAAAATAACTTGATGGACAAAAATGAATAAGGGGACTTTCTTTAAAAAAACAACACTGTGCTCGCTACGGGAACACTTTTATGCAAAGTACTCTCCCAACTGACACCATAACGTATAACACACTAGCAAACATCTGACATAGGATATTTTTCATGACGATACTGTGATGCTCATAGTAGTTTGACTGCCAAACACGGTCTGATGACTTCATCAAAGTCCACTGTTTATAACCACAAAGCATGCTGGACACAGGTGATCATCGCATATAAATTTTATTCTGCAGAGATGATAAACAGTTTGCATGCAAAAAGTGTAAGACAATAGAGACAGATGAGAACTCAGATGTGGAGAAAGTATATTTGGATTGCGAGGTTATTAAGGTTGTCCCGAAGTTTTATTTAAAATTTTTTTTTTTTTTTTAACATAGTTCACCCCAGACAAGGCAGGCCGCCACTGTAGACGTAAGGGGCTACTGAGAAGAAAGAAAAGGGAGAAGGTTGGTGGGGTGGGGGGGGGGGGCAACCTAAATTGGGATCTGCGCAGCGAGATGTCTGTTTACATTAGTTTTAAATTTCTGCATGTCAGTACCGTCGAGGAAACAGGGGGCAGGGAGGGAGTTCCAGAGGCCAGCAGCACGAGGAAAGAAGCTATTTGAGTAGAAAGCTCTCCGGCATCTGGTGATAATCATTAAAGCACAGGGAGGAGCAGCAAGAATTAGGAGTAAATGAAGTAAGTTCAAGGAACTCTTGCCATTACTAACAAGCAGAGCATTACAGCTATCAAGCTAAAGAAGAGACTATCAGGTATATGTATGCGGTGTGATGACGTATAGAGGTAAAACATGGCCATTGAGGATATCTGTTGAATAGATATAGGATGGATGTGTAATGTGAGTCTTAGAGACAGAGCTGATGACCTGAGAGGAATATTGAATCTGAACAGTATAGGGAGATGTGTGTGAACAGGAGACTTTGTTGGTTCGTTCACATCGAAAGAATGGGTGAGAGTGGTTGGGTTAGTAGATGTATGATAATTGAGGTAGCAAGAGTCAGAGTGATAAAACATGACCAGAGATAGGTTAGTTTGGAAGACAATTTCTAAAAGGCGTCCATTTGTTGCATACCCCTTTCCTGCTTGGACCGCGGCAGTACACGTTTCGTATACTCGTCCCAGAATGGGCCGTGGCAGTTCACATTTAATACTCGTTATTTTTTAAAACATAAATCACATAGTTTGCATACCTTTAAAGGTCGCCGTCTTGATGTCGTCTAGTGGTTGAATTCTTTCTTCTTTCTTTCCTGCCATGAACCACGCCGCTGCAACAAAAGCTCCATGATCAGGTCAGAAGACAAACAATCTTCTTTAAATTTAATTCTTTTTATTACAAGCGTTAGTTATCAAATCAGCTGGGAGATATTCACTAACGTCAAGAGAGAGAGAGCAAATTACTGCTTTCATAATTACTTATCAATTAATTCTTAACCATTCGTGGAGGAGGGGGAAAAGAGATCTTTCGCCTGTATTTCCTTAGGGAAATATTTCCCTTAATCCAATTTTCGGACTACTTCAAAATCATGTCTGATAGGTCCGCCTCCAAAACCCAGACTGTTAAAACTCGCTTCTCACGAAGAATGAGTGACGTCACGGATCCCTCTGCTTCCCACGCAGAGGCCTGTGACGTCACAGAGCCTCTTGCAGGTGCACATTGACCCTTGATCCGAGATCTCGTCACGCGGTGACTTGTCACGTCTGTTAGCTCTGACTGTGAGAACAGGCCCTATTCTGCACTCGACTGCACCTGCACTAATTTGCGCAAGTCAAATCAACGACTTCCAACAGATATGTCCATCTGACAAACTCATTAACCTTTATCCTCGAGTGGCCTTTGGGCCTTGATAAGTGATGACTCATTAGTACATAGAAAAAGAAAGCGATGACTCATTAGTATATTAAAAAAAAAATCTCATTGCACATATAAATAGCGACCATTTTTTCAAAAGTCCAACACATGCCAGCATGTAAAACAGACGTTAAACCGATGATGATGATGATGATGATGATGATGATGATGATGATGATTACGACGACGACGACATCATCATCATCATCATCATCATCATCATCATCATCAGCATCATCATCATCACGCTTGGTGTGTGTCACGCACATCATCATACTATCTGGTATTGTCTCCCATCTGCCACAACATACTATGCTACACTTGTTCCAGTTCTGTAAGAATTGATTGCCACCGTCTTAGGAACTGCAATGTTTTCATTAACTTGGATGCTTTTGAAGCTCAAATTAGGTAAAGCATTTTTATGAAATAATATTCTTTTAATGTTTAGATTTTTGTTTTTTTTGCTTTAATAAATGTTTAATATATTCGTTCTGTATTTTCTCCACATGCCTGATTAAACAACTACCGCTTCTTTAGCTATGCTTTCTCCATTTAAGTAAGAACTTTCATTGTTTGTTTGTTTATTCCATTTCGAAGGTGTTACAATGATTATTGCAAGGAAGCAAGTGGAATACTGATTGAGAACATGTATGAATAAATCGGCAAGAACGAAGACAGCTGAAGAATGTGTTTCGCAGTTTCCCCTCTCTTCGTTTATTCTCCAATTTGATTTGCCTGTCTTTGCTGCATGCATAAATGCATATGTTTGTATGCATTCACACCTATCTACTCTATTTCAGTTTAGTTTGTGTGCGTATGTACGTGGTAGGAAGGTACATAGAGTTGTCAACCCAACTTTTCTTCTCACTCTGTGTGTTCACGCTTATGTAAGCACACTTTGATATATATGGAAGTGGTGACTGGACTGTTGGCTCAGTGTGTCACATGAAAGTTTTATTGCATTAAATTTAACTTGGGGAAGGTATGAATCATCTCCTGTTTTCCTCCTCCTCCTCCTCACTATGGGTAATGTTGCTGTATCATCCTCATTTCGATACCCAATGAACTCTTCCGATAAGTATATTATACTTTGACTGTAATCCACCCAGAGAGTTCAGTAGCAGAAGCTATAATGGCGACAATGTATGACTGTAACATAACCTTATTCTTCTTTTTAACATATGTGTTTGCCTTATTTATTATGTCCCTTCCAGGATATACCAGGTAATATATTAGGTTAGACTAGACTGTAAAGCCTTGGTTGGACAACAAGTCGAGAAGGTAAGCTCTGAAATAGCACCTACGACTAGATATGTTTTTGCGATGTGGCACATACTGTCCAACTCTAATCATGACTTGCTTGGTGGAGAGAGTGGATGCAGTTCTCAACAATAAAGGATCATAAAACAACTGAGATAAAAATTTAACTGATTGTTTGCGATCTGAGAACTCCGATTTATTTAGTTACTCGTTGTACCTCCCCTGGAAATCTTTTTATTTTCATTTTTGTTTTTATTTTTATCTTTATTTTTGAACTATGACGTTCTTATTTTTAGTAACAAATTATAATAAAACTAGAACTCATTTTGTTGAGGTAATATTGTTTTTATCTCCATTTATACAATTATTGGATATAAATGTCTTCCAAAACTTTCAGTCAAGAAGATTTGCTAAGAGTTTTACAGCCTAAAATTAGTTTTTATTGACAGTTTAAATACTCTCAAATTCCTTTCCAATTTCAAACGGTCATGAAGTAATTCATTCTTTTTTCTTTAACTATTAAGCAAAGATAAAAATGGCTAGCTTGTTTGCAAAGAAACTGAATGCATTGTGGTTAATTAAATTTCGTAATTAAATAATTTTTTTGTTTTAGATTTTTTTTTTAAATTGTAAATAAAACAAAATGTGTACGTCATGTAGAGGCAAGAAACACACAGACACACGAGAAATGGTTACATAAGTTTATTAAAAATAGAGATTTGTATGTATATATGTTTTTGTGACTTTTCACTGTAATATAATTTTCAATGAAAAGTTATAAAAAGCACTTTTCCACAATGTTCCATTCCATTACTAGTGTACCATACGAACTCATCTGGGAAATCATAATTAAAGTAGTACTCGCTAACCCATGATACATTAACGTTATTCAAAGTTGTTTACTCTTGGATTTAAAGATGTTTTTTTGAGTCTGTAATCTCCATTGTCAAAACTGATACTGAGGACAGAACAGATAAAGTAGTGTGTTAAGCAGAAATCCTTCTAGATTAAAGCAATTTTTATTTTTATCCTAATCCAGAGTGCCCCTTTTTGGGGAGCTGCATTTTCGTCACATTAAATACTAACTCTTCCCTTGTGGGGAGGAAGTAAATAAGGACAAAAGTACTTTCCTTGGCATTTTGGCTAGGAACAAGGTGTAGAATCTGTTCTGATACTACACTTCATCTTTTCTATCCTCGGCCAGTGAAGGAGAAATCCTTCTAGACCAGTGGTTCTTAATCTGTGGGGAATTCCCCACTGTGGGGAATGGCGGAGTTGCTAAGTGGGGAATGACCGGTCGCACAGAAGAACCACTGCTTCAAAATTTAATACATTACATCCAAATGTTGACTTACTTTGACCATGATAATTTTGACCATTTTCTTGATTCAATGCCACTTCTGTTGTTCGTTTTTTGTTTCTCTCTTGTATGATTGTCACTACTTTCTTTTCATTTTATTTCTCTTCAGGTACCTTATTATTATATATTTTTCCTTATCTCACGGATACATACCCCAAAGATGCAAAAGTCTCATTAACATGTATGCGTCTAGTGCTAGTGTTACATTTTTTGTATGCTTTTTATAGGCCAAATATATTTAGAAAAAACATAACGAATCTTTTCGTATGTATTTATTTCCATGTGATAACTGTGGTGGGAATGGAGAGCTGGTTCACTAAATAGTGGGGAATTGGAGAAAAAAGGTTAAGAATCACTGTTCTAGACTGAGGCAATTCAATTTTTTGTCCCAATCCAATGTGCCTCTTTTTGGGGGGAGCTGGATTTTTCCCACATTCAGAATCGACCGTGTGTCTAACTCTGCCCTCGTGGGGAGACAAGTAAATACGAACGCCATAACCTTTTTTTTTATTGCTTCCCAACTAACCTTTTAATTTTATAATTAAAGTCTGTTGGGAAATAAATAGTTGTCTTCTTTACAAGCAATACCAATACTTCAAGTTAGCTGCTGCTGCTGCTTGGTATGATGTTGATTAGCAAACTGATAGACATAACGACGTAAACATATTCGGCCACTACCAATTACATCTACATATTTCAATAGATAATTTGTTCTACTTACACAAAAACATATCTTTTTGTGAACATTGTAAAACAAAACCAAACTCCCGTTTCATCCACCAATTTCCGTTCCAAACTTACAACTTGTATAAATTCACTTGAAAAAAAAAAACAAAGACATTGTCATCTGGTTTACATTGCAAACAAAACTAATACTTCAGTTAGATGCTGCTGATGCATTCATTCGCTTGGATATATACTATATACTAAATTACTGTTTTTTTTTCTAATAAGTCACCACTTATCAAGGCCAAAAGCCACTCGAGGATATAGGTTGATGAAGTATATAGATTGACAGTTGAATGATGATGAACACTATAAGAGGATTGAAAACCTCCACATATCACCCACTATCACCCACTAGAAGCAATATCCGACCCAGAAAAAAAGCAATTCTTCCTCCTGTGTCAGAAACATTGTTCATGGAATGTGAGGACTAAAGGACAAAATAGGAGAGAGGCGTGAGTTTAGCTATTTATGTATATAGAAACGCAGCGCGTATTATTAGATTAGAGCCTGCAGAAACGACTTAAGTGGAACTGTGACCTTTGAACTTTGATTATTGCCTGAACGTACGTGTTAATTGCTCCATAAAAGTAAGCCTATAAATAAGTTCATAGACTCACAATAGAAAGTGACATGTATTTTACACATATGATATTTACTTTTCACTTCTCTCAATAGCGTCTCGGGAATAGATGTTGCTAGGCTGCAGACGCCTACTCCATCCCACACCCAACTCCAACCCACCCCAAAATGAAAATGATGGATAATGTGTATCGTCTTTCAAAGTGTTGTATTAAACCAAACAAATGCGATTATAAGTTAAACTAACTTTTAAATATTCGTAATGTGATCAAAATAAATATAAGTTCCGGTAAACAATAATTAATGAAATGTTATTTAGGTAAATATTGAAACTGCAGCTTCCCTACTTTCTGTAGACTTGAGTCGCCACTGTTCTTCTCTCATCAGTACACTCAACTCGATACTATTAAATATAAATTATTCAATAGAGATTTCAAAGTTTCTGTCTGTTTACTTATTGATCAAACAATGTGTGTGTGTGTGTGTGTGCATGCACACACACAAAATAAGATTTGGAGACGTCTTTATTCAGTGGGTAAATAAGATGTAACACCTATAGTACCGAGAGCTATAGAAAAATTTTATAGTATAGTGGGTAAATAAGATGTAACACCTATAGTACCGAGAGCTATAGAAAAAATTTATAGTATAGTGGGTAAATAAGATGTAACACCTATAGTACCGAGAGCTATAGAAAAATTTTATAGTATAGTGGGTAAATAAGATGTAACACCTATAGTACCGAGAGCTATAGAAAAAATTTATAGTATAGTGGGTAAATAAGATGTAACACCTATAGTACCGAGAGCTACCGAAAAGATGTAACACTTATAGTACCAGGAGCTATAGAAAATTTTTATAGTATAGTGGGTAAATAAGATGTAACACCTATAGTACTGAGAGCTATAGAAAAGATGTAACACCTATAGTACCATGAGCTATAGAAAAGATGTAACACCTATAGTACCATGAGCTATAGAAAAGATGTAACACCTATAGTACCATGAGCTATAGAAAAGATGTAACACCTATAGTACCATGAGCTATAGAAAAGTTGTAACACCTATAGTACCATGAGCTATAGAAAAGATGTAACACCTATAGTACCGAGAGCTATAGAAAAGTTGTAACACCTATAGTACCATGAGCTATAGAAAAGTTGTAACACCTATAGTACCATGAGCTATAGAAAAGATCTAACACCTATAGTACCATGAGCTATAGAAAAGTTGTAACACCTATAGTACCGAGAGCTATAGAAAAATTTATGAATGCTAATGTTAGAACCAGAGTTATCTCTCTTGTGGAGAAACTGGTTTATCCCCCATTTGTAAAAAAGCGTCCCATTCCCAAATCTTGTAGAGCAGTCTCGTGCTACATGTGGTCAAGATTTTCACATTACCCTTTTAGATGAATATTTTATGCAGTCTCCTTGTATGTAAACAATGTATTTTTGTATGTAATCTTATGCCTTACTTGTCTTGTTTAATGTGTTTATAGTTTGTTGTAGTCAAACTATTAATAAATGAAATGTCTTTGTCCATCACAGCCTTCTTAACTGTATTTTACTTTACAATATGTATCGTCTTGTCAACAAATACTTAGCAATCCTTAGCAGCTCTCACGTGTGTAGAGAATTATTTTATCTTGTAATGAGTTAGTCAAAAGGATAGAATAGAATGAGTTTAAGAAGACTGAGTTTGCTTGAAGAAGCTTTATTCGACAAAGATCTATGCAGGGATCTAGCCTCTATGAGAAACAATGGCTGACTAAAAGAGAAAGAGTGATCAAGGGAGGTAATTCACTTCCGAAGCATAGAAGGGGATAGAAGAGTTCTCTTTTCATCACATCTCTACACACATCTTGTTAAATAATGAAAGAAAATATCAAATATTTTAATTCTTCACTAAATTGAATAAGTTAACAATATTAGCAGTAATAATTATTATTAACTATCTCAAATACTTATCTATGTAATAGATAATTACAATACTCTACTGGTGATACCAGATCAGGCTGCCCTGTGGCTCCCTGAGACGAAATTCACCTACATTGACGTTTTTTTTTTTTTTTTTTTTTTTTTGTAAAACTTAATTATGTTCTACAAAACCAAAAACAAAAACAACAGCCCCTCTCCCTTTCTCCCTCCCCTTTTTTATTTTTATTTTTCCTACCCTACTCCCGGTCCTGGATATGACCTTAAACTACATCCGATGGTGAAATCCGGCTTACGGACTTTGGGGAATGTGGAGCCTCCTCTTAATTACCATTGCTCCCAGGTCCACCCTGACCCGGAGTGGTAGTACCTGTTAGGGTCCCAACTATGGGTTAAATAGAAACAGATATTAAAAGGGGAAAGAAACAAAAAAGAGAAGAAAACAAGACCAGATTCGGCATTAAATAACCCAAAAAGGGTTGATATGCCGTAAAACAAAACTACCAAACTACCAAACAATACTCTAAAATATTATAGCTTTTATATATTTTATAGAAATTTATTAAACAGTGTATTAGACTCTATTACTAATAACTATAATAGTTGTTCCAGAAAAAAGTCCATAATATTGAGATATCCGAAGTCATTTTAATAAGTCCAATGGAATTGGGCTCAAAATTATTCAAAGCAATAAAAAAAAAACTTTTCTGTGGAAAAATAGAGCTTAGATAACTGGTTTAAATTTTTTAAAAGTAGGCTGTTTTTTTATCTCTGTTGGTTTTGACTTTTTAGTCTTCTCTTTTCTAGTCTATTCCCTCACCTCTGTAAGTCTTTGGCCCTACACTCTACAACATCAGCAAAACAAGGAAAATTAATTTTTTATTTGTTTTGACTTCTAGTCCTTTTTTTCACATTATTTCCTTTGTTTTTCCTCTATACCTCCATTTCTGTTATAGTTTTCAAGCCCGCCACTCAACAATATCAGCAAAGCAAGGAAAATTAAATTTTTGTTTTGACTTCTAGTCTTTTTTTTCCACATTTCTTTCTTTTTTTTCCTCTATACCTCCATTTCTGTTATAGTTTTTAAGCCCCTCACTCAACAATATCAGCAAGACAAGAATAAAAAATTACTTGAAGAGAAACCGCATTGTGTTTTATAGAGTACCACTGACTGAAAGTTCTAATCAAAAGAGTTGACAGATGCACTGAATTCACTGGTATCTAATTGTTTTATTGAAGGTTATGGTTTCAATCCCTGTGCTGGGCAGTGCATTTTATTTTGTTCTATTCAACTACAATTTTTCTTTAAACTTCAATTCACTCCAAACAAGGCACACTGCCACTGAGACGTTAGGGCCTACCGTCAATTAGGATGCCCCTATAAATCTGGCCCTTAAGTGTGGAGTTGTGCAGCGAGATGCTTATTCACATTACATTTAAATTTCTGCATGTTGGTGCAGTCGGGGGAAACATGGAGCAGGGAGGGAATTCCAAAGGCAAGCGGTTCGAGGAAAGAAGCTATTAGAGTAAAAAACATTCTAGCATCTGGTGACTTCTACAGTGAAGGGGTGGGATTTTGCTGCTTGTCGGGTAAGTCGGGGGTATTTACGTTGAGGGTGGACAAGTGTAGCAAGTTCGTAGAAGCATATTCCATTTAAATACTTGAAAAAAAGCGCAGGGATGCAACATTATGGCGATGGAACATGGACTGGAGCTTGGTAGACAATGTGAGACCTATTTGGTTAGAGACTCTTTTTTTAACCTTGCCCAAGGAGAGACTAGTGGCTGATGCACTAGCCCAGGCATGACAAAAATACTACGTACATGGACAAATGGTGGCTTTGTAGAGATATAGGATACTTGCAGGTGTGAGAAGTTTTCTAGCCCAGTAGAGGGAGGCCACCTTCTTTGCAGCAGACTTGGCAGTATCTTCTATGTATTTATTCCAATTCATGTTAACTGTTAATGTTAGACCGAGGAGTTTGAATGTTAGACTCTCAGAAAAGGTGCTATCAGCCATAGCAATCGATGGTTGGTAAGGTTTCTTATAGTTGTTAAAAGAAAGGAGCCTTGTCTTGCTAGAATTAAATGTAACCATCCATGTGTCATCTGCAAATATACCCATCTCGGACACGATTGCATCAGAAAAGTCGTTTATGAAAATTAGGAACAATAAAGGTCCACGTCTTCTTTTTTTTTTAAATATGAACCGTCAACAAAATTTTTTAAAGTATATTAAAATCTGTAAATATGTTTGAATTCGAAACAACCGATTTGACTTTTCCAATTGTCGATTTGATAACTTTAATTTGTTATCGATCTTATTGGTTGAAACAAATAAAGCAGCATCTTAATGTGAGATGTCTTTAATTGAAAAAACAACAATTGCTTCATTTTAAAATACAAAAACTTTTGTTTACAACATTGTTTCTTAATAAAAATTATTATATTTTCATTTTGCATGTATTCTTGATATGACCTTAACCATGAATAGATAAAGCTTATGTTATTTATAGTTATTCATAGAATCTATTTCCCAAATTTCAAAAGTATTATTGCAGTTGTTTCAGAGTTCATTTATCATGGGTTGCACTCTCTGGTAAGGGAGATCACTGGCTCACACTTAGCATAAATGCATAACTTTCTGTGAAAGAATAGAGCACTCTAGCTAGCCTATAATACAAATATATAAGTGTTGTAGAGTTTCCTTTACTTAACGATTGGGATTGATTGCACAGGGATAAGAGTTCTCAATTATTGACAAAGTGGTTGGGTTTCAAATACCAGGCTGAAGCACTCGTCTGTTCTAGCCATATTGTTAAATTTCCCTTCCTTGCTTGTACCGATGACACAGTGGATAAAAGCCCGAACTGAGTTTAAAATGGCCTGGTTTTATTATCAACCTGAGGCATTTACATGTCTTGCTACACCGAAGAGATGTGATAAAACGAAACAGTCGGTCCTTGGATGATTATATGTAGCACAATCTCTCTGTTGCTACCACTTATGTCAGGAGTTAACACCTGGCCACAGCTGAAGATTAATACCTCGTGTGGTGTTTGATATGGCGTCTCTGATTTTAGCCGAGTTCTCGGGATGCCAGAGTTGACAAAAAGTTTCAGCTTCCCTGAAAAAGACTGGTAGTGTTTTAGCACCTTGGTTGACCAAGCTGGATTCCACCCACATTGTGTTTACTAATCCGAAGTCAGTGTCCAGTGTTGGTCAGAAAAAATAGACGTCAACTGAGGGATGAGAAATACATTAAACCAAGCAAAGAACAGACAACACGATGTGATATTCTTAATATAAAAATAAGAATAGATTATCAGTAAAACTTGTGGTTACAAGAAGTTTTTTGTTGAAGGCTACAACTCTCTTCAAACTCTTCTCAAACTGACAAAACTTGAAATCATCGGGCATTATATTAATTGCAACGTTACTTTGCATTGTCCGGGCCAAATTTCAGCTTAGAACTGTTTCCATTGGTCCCTTTACCATACTGGGTTCTATTAATCAAGGTCCTCCTCTTTCTGTGCAAGTTTGGCCATAACTTGCTTAGTGATGGGCTAGGATATAGTTTCCCATAGGCTCACAGACCTGCATTTCGTCAGCAGTGTGATTCATAGGCTGCTTGATCTCGTCTGACCTCAGTAGAATGATAAAGGTTAACAGCAGCTGACCTCTAATCTCAAGGCAGTTTCTAGCATCGTCGATTCAACTAGAAAACAAGAAATAACCATTTTTGTTTTAAATCTCAAAACATTTACAGTGCATTTAAAATTCTCAACTATTTTCTTTCTTGGCGTACTCTTTGAGAGACCTACAATATATACTAATCTCCTGATCTTTCATAATTCTCCTCTTGATACAGGTTACTTTATCGCATATATGCGCCACACCTTCGTGGTTTGAGCACTCTGCTAAGTGAAACATCAACTGTCATTAGTGATAATGCAAAGCTCTTCGTAAAAATGAATAGAGCATTCTTCGACGATTGATATTATTTGTTTAAACAGTAAGATTTCCATGTCTTGCTTGTGCAGATCGGGAAATAGATAAAATCTTGGACTGTTGAAAAAGCGATCAGGTTTCAACCAAAGCTTGTTGTATTTGCATGCCAAGCCACCGTGATGAAATGTGATACAGCAAACAGTGCTTGGGAATGACATATATAATATTTCATGTGTATACTTATAAGATAATATATTATCTATATATTTTTGTTTCTGTATTTAATTCAAAAGTGCTCAATACATGATTAGAGCTACATAGTATACAATATACTTATAGCAACTAAGCTGCACAGAAACGTCTGTGCTTCATTTCCTAAATGAATTTGACAGGCTAAATGCAGATATTTACATTATACTATCTTTCATCAGAAAATAATTTTGCATTAACCTCCAACCAATTAAAGTTATTAATTGGTCTTATGTTTTGAGGCATGTCCGTCCGTCCGTCTGTCCGGATTTTTCTCCGTAGCCATCCATTGAATTTCTCTGAAATTTTGCATGAAGTTGTAACTTTTATCAGGTTAGAAAGTGACATTCTCCGATTTAAAAAAAAAAAATCTGGTTAGCCCCCCCCCCCCCCCCAGGGGGTCAAAAGACCCCGAAATGGCAGAAAATGACATATTTTGCCCCATAACTTTTCATCCATCCATTCAATTTCTCTGAAACTTGGCCAAAATGTGGAGGCAATTTCCTAGTTCCTAATAGATACGCTGACCTTGGAAAAAATCTAGTTCGTGCACCCAGTGGGTCAAAAGCTCCCAAAATGGCAAAAAATGACCCTTTTCTCCCATAACGTTTGATCCATCCATTCAATTTTTCTGAAACTTGACCAAAATGTAGAGGCAATTGTTCTTGATATAAAATGAGCATCTTTGACCTCAGAAAAATTGTGCTTCGCGCCCCTCGGGGGTCAAAGGGGGGTCAAAAATGCCCCAAATTGCCAAAATTTATTGCATTTTACACTCGCCACATTGAGTCACATACAGAGGGGGACCACACACGCGCGGCTTGTTTTATTGGCTATATTCACACCACATCCTCTGTATTTATTCTCATCAACCAATAAACTTCTTTGATTTATATTAAGCTGCTGAGATGTTTTATTTTCAAGTGGGCTAAACATTTAATTTTAGCCACCACAGGTTCAGTTGTGCTGAATTTGTTTGGGCAATCGCATGATCTATTTATTAAATATAGCCTTATCTTATTTTATTCCTCTTTAACAGACATACATGGAATTTAAATGCTATTTTTCTATATAGGCTTTTAGTTGTTTACCTTTTATTTAATTATACTAGTCGATTTACTTTAAAAAAAAGTAACACACATTAAAAAAATGAAGTGCTTCTAAACTTCTGGTATAAAAGTGTTTTTTTAAGTTACAAAAAAAATAGGTTGTCATTCATCTTGATTCTAGTTCTAAATATAATGAAGAATGAAATCCGAGATAGATATCCAGACATGGTTCACACGGGAAATAAGATTAAACCACTCGGATGATCAAGAAATATCCAACACATATTAAAATATCTATAAAAATAATATTAAAAGATGTTTCAAAGCGTTCTTCTCAATGGCAGTATTACTGGTATTGATTAGTGTCTAACTTCATTTAAGGTTACTGACATTGCAACAGAATGAGTTGATTTATTCAGATTAATATCAAGTTGGAATAAAGGTCACTTCAGTCTTTCATCTCAATCTGTGTCTGATTGACATCACTTGATAATGACTAGCAGTTACTCTGGACATTTGTCAAGTGCATGACTAAGTCAGGTTTATTTGTTCTAAATTTGTTTAGAGGCAAATTTCTGATCAGAAATTACTGTTATTCAGGTGACTTTGAATATATTTCTGGCTGGGATCAAGACTTGATCCCAGAGGTTTTAGAGTCAGGTTCTGACCTTTCTTGAAGAATACTTGAAGGGATGTCATTCATTGATTTGGGACGAAAATTTATTGAAAATAGAAAATGAAAAAGAAACAAGGTCAAGAATGTGACAACTAACATTATGACAATAAGGAAGTGATATATATATATATATATATATATATATTAGATTAGATTATTACCCGTCCCAAAATGGGTAAAATTAATCTTCTGAACAGAACAGCTTGCACCTCTTTTATGTCACCCTTACGAAGATTAAACTCAATATATGATGAAACTAAACGTTAAGTCTAGAATCCTTATTTCAATTTTGATCAAAATCCATTCCATGATTTTGATTCTAGAGAATATCTAAAATTTAAGGCTTAAGCTTAGGAGGTCTTAAAAATAAATTAACATTCAGGGAATCTTGCTTAATTGATGTGTAATAATTATGGATCAAATTAAATGCAAATATTTGAATTTGCAAATGGGAACTTGTGCCCATATCAACCCCTTAAAATGCTCAAAAGAAACTGAAATTTAGGGAATATTTATTAATCAGTGTAAAAATGTCACAAACATCAGAGGTATATGAATTTAAACAAAGGGCTACCCCTTCTTTTTACCTCCTTTGCATGAAATTAAATTAAACAATTTGACTAACACAATAGTTAAATCAAGCAGATCCAGTCAGGATTGGAGTTAGTAACAATAGCTTGGTAAGACAATATTTACAAGAAAATGAAAAGTACCATGTAAGTAATGAAGGTTTGTCCAAAAATAAATGTCTAGTGACAGACTGACCAGGGTGTCCTCTGGTCCAATGGAAAGTGACCCTCCTATATAAAATAAAATGTAATTAAAAAAACATAAACAATGGTAATAAAAAGGAATAAAAAAGGACAAGACATAAATAAGCGGTATATGAAGGGAACGAAGTGGAGGAGGTAATTGTGGGATGTGAAATAGGAGGTTCCTGATCAGAAATAATTATGGAAATTTCATGTTTTCAGTAAGAGTGTATAAATTTGAAAATGCAATTACACTTTTACAAACCATGAATTGTAAGTGGTTGGTAACAATAACCGGAAACACAGTTAATTCATTAGACACAACCTTAAAGAATGTTTTTTTTCAGTAATAAATGCATTCAAAGTGCATTCAGACATTTTCTAGAATCGAATCATGTAATGTATTTTGATCAAATTTGTAATAAGGAATAGGGAACACAAAATTTGGAAAAATCAGTACTTTCCCTATTCTTGAAACACGACTCTACCTAACAGTGAACACTTTCTGAAACTTTCACAACTGTAGTTTAGCTTTTTTATTTATTCACATCAGACTTCCCATGCAACTGGGTACCGGAATCAAACCATATTCTGCTTTGTCAGTAGTCTTGGTTCAGCCACTACATCGGTCTTGGATTCAGAAAGTCAAGAAGATACATGTTAATCCGTGAAGAACATTTCGAAATTATAATTAACTAGAAGAATACGCTTTCTTTATTTATTCTCCGAAAAGAACAGTTTTGCACCACTTTTATGTCCCCTTACGAAGATTAAAATAAAAATATATTGATGCTAAAACTTATATCTAGAATCCTTATTACAAATTTGATCAAAATCCATTACATGATTCGATTCTAGAAAATGCCTTAAATCTAAGGCTTAAGCTTAAGGGGTCTTAAGAAGAAATTAAAATTCAGGGAATCTTACATAATTAGTATCTAATGACGATGAATAAAATTCAATGCAAATCTGAAATATTTGAATTTTCAAATGGACGGTTGTATCCATATTATGCTCCTTAAAACCTCTTTAAAATCCTCCAAAGAAACTGAAATTTGGTGAATATTTATTACGTGATGTCTAATACCTATTGTTAAAATTTCACAAATATCTGAATTTTCATGAAGGGCTTTTACCCTCTTTTTACCTCATTTTGTATAAAACTAAAATAAACTAAATATAACCCACATCTGCATCTTTACGCCTAACAGCTGTGTTCCAAAATTCATACACACATACCTAAATAGATTGGATAAATAAGTTGGCAACTTTTTTTTTACCGTTATGAATTATTAATTTGCTTAAATTAAATTATATCAGGTTGGAAAAAAAGTAATGTCGTATTCTTTACTTCATCAATTTGCAGCCTCCTAAGTTGTACAGAGTTCTAGATTTCTTGGTGAATTTGTGTCATAATATCTTGCTTTGCCTTTCAGCATCCAATTTGGGATTTAGTAATGAAAATTCTATTTCAATCTGAAGCGGACCGTCGAAAATGCTATTTATAAAGGCAGGAAAGACAGAATCATTTGTAGAGAGGCGAGTATAAATCTTTTAAAAAATCTGAAAGCATAATTTTTGCCGAGAAATAATTTTCACATAAAAATTTAATCCTATCTTTCTTCTGTTATCTTTCTTTCTTGAGAATCCATTTAAATTATTCTTAAACAGGTTTTCCGCTGTGAATCTGAATGACCCTTTCAAGGGAATTGGATAAGGAAAGAAAGTGTGACATTGTAGAAGCTTGCAGATGCAGTTTGCTGTGCACTGTTTAAAGTGTGCAGACCTACATTATTCTTATGCTATAATGAGAATGCTTATATCAGGAATTCAATTTTGTTTTGTTTTATTGCAAATTCATTTTAATGGGGTTTCTAAATGTAGAACACAGCTTTTTAATATCTCTCCGCAAACTGATCATTTATTGGAAATACATTTTCCCAAAACTGAATCTACCACACACTTTTAAAAACAAATTATTTAATCAATTTAAAATACCACTAGTGTAGAAAATTTAAAGAACAAACTGGATTAATTGAGAAATAATGAAAAAAGAATTTCTTTACAAAGTTATTATTGTGTTCACAAACATTGATTCGAAAAAGAATTTGAACTCAACTTACCGATTATGTAGTCTGTAACAATTTGTCAATTTGCACTCCATAAATTGTCTATATCATCTCCAATGGAAAAATGCAAATATTGTCTGTTGCATATTAATAAGAATGAAATGCAATTCTAAAAGGAATCGAAAATTAAGTTTTCAACTAAGTTGACAAGTTTTGGATGAAGACAAAGCATCAGTCATCCTACAAGCATTGTCTGTATGTGATGAGTTTAATTGTACGAACTTTGGCGTGTAGACCCCACACCTTTGTATTGGATTGTTATTGTCTCTTGATGTCAATCTTTAAGAAGTGAAAATGTCTCTACTCCTCATCTCTCTGTTACTGTTTCATAAAATGTCCATGGACACTGGAAAAATCCAAGTATCCGGTAAAATGTATGATTTTGAGATTGATATAAAATAAGAGACATCATCATCATCATCATCATCATCATCCTCATCATCGGTTTAACGTCCGTGTTAGACGGCTTTTAGAAATTAATTTCCAAACTAACCTATCTCTGACCAGGTCTTTATTTACCCCTCTTTCTCCCAAGTCCATCCTTATTGCTTCCATATTTTCTTTGGCTTTCCCATGTGAACCGACCCTGCTATCTCAATTGTTCTACATCTACTAACCCCAAAACTCATCCATTCTTTCAACATGGCCATATCATTGAAGTCTTTTTTTCTGCACCATCTCCCTATACTCTCTAAATTTAATCTTCTTCTGAGGTCATCAGATCTAAGCTTGTCATTAAGACTCGCATCCATCGTATCATTATCATATCATTTCTCGCCATGCAACGCATGTTCTGGTAAGGTTTCACTTCCATACATCATCACACTTTGTACACATGTCTGATAAACTCTTTCCTTGAGCAACAGTGGTAACGCTCTGCTGTCCAGTAATGGCAGAAGTTCCCTGAAGTTACTCCATTCATTTTTAAGTCTTACAATCACACTAGCACCTTCTTCACCCTGTGCTCGAATGGTATCACCAAGGTAATAAAACTTCTTAATAACCTCGTAATCCAAATATACTTTCTACACATTTCAGTTCTCATCTGTCTCCTTGTCTTCCACTTCTTGCACATAAACTGTTTATCATCTCTGAACCTCCCTATACTGTTCAGATTCAATATTCCTCTCAGGTCATCAGCTCTGTCTCTAAGACTCACATTACACATCCATCCTATATCTATTCAGCACATATCCTCAATGGCTATGGTTTACCTCTATACGTCATCACACCGCATACATATACCTGATAGTCTCTTCTTTAGCTTGAACGCTCTGCTGGTTAGTAATGGCAAGGGTTCCTTGAACTTACTTCATTTACTCCTAATTCTTGCTATCACACCAACACCTGCTCCTCCCTGTGCTCCAATGATTATCACCAAGGTAATAAAACTTCGGGACAACCTTAATAACCTCACAATCCAAATATACTTTCTCCACATCTGAGTTTTCATCTGTCACTTTGTCTTACACATCTTGCACATAAACTGATTATCATCTCTGAACCTACCAGTAATTCTACTGCACTTTTTGTGTGCCCAAGTACCACAAAAATTTGAGTTGTACCCGACTTCCTATCCCCAAACTGAGCAGGGGAACCGTTCTCCTTCTGGGAGATTTCCACACTACAACACTGATCATCACTTTGGTCTTGGTAAAATCTCAGGCTTTTACTTTCCATAGCATTTCACCAAGTCTTTAACTTGACAAGTATACCTTCTATTGTTTCGCAGGCAAGTAATAAATCATCAGCATACAGCATCTCTTCTGGACAACCCATATAAAGCTCCCTTGATAACGCTTCTGCTACAAAAATGACAAGCAACGAACTCTGTACAGAACCCGGATGTACTCCTACTTTAACATTAAAGCTGTGACTAAATAATGAAAATTCAAAGACTTGTTCTATTCAACAATGTCTAAAACATTTAATTAATTTTAGTTCCGCTATTGTGTTTTTCAGATGTTGTATTACTTATGAAATGTCGCTACCCTACTGGCTGGACCAATAGGCCATTATTTTAATTCAGCTATTGTGTTTTTCAGATTTTGTATTACTTATGAAATGTCGCTACCCTACTGGCTAGACCAATAGGCCATTATTTTAATTTAGCTATTGTGTTTTTCAGATGTTGTATTACTTATGAAATGTCGCTACCCTACTGGCTAGACCAATAGGCCATTATTTTAATTTAGCTATTGTATTTTTCAGATGTTGTATTACTTATGAAATGTCGCTACCCTACTGGCTAGACCAATAGGCCATTATTTTAATTTAGCTATTGTGTTTTTCAGATGTTGTATTACTTATGAAATGTCGCTACCCTACTGGCTAGACCAATAGGCCATTATTTTAATTTAGCTATTGTGTTTTTCAGATGTTGTATTACTTATGAAATGTCGCTACCCTACTGGCTAGACCAATAGGCCATTATTTTAATTTAGCTATTGTATTTTTCAGATGTTGTATTACTTATGAAATGTCGCTACCCTACTGGCTAGACCAATAGGCCATTATTTTAATTTAGCTATTGTGTTTTTCAGATGTTGTATTACTTATGAAATGTCGCTACCCTACTGGCTAGACCAATAGGCCATTATTTTAATTTAGCTATTGTGTTTTTCAGATGTTGTATTACTTATGAAATGTCGCTACCCTACTGGCTAGACCAATAGGCCATTATTTTAATTTAGCTATTGTATTTTTCAGATGTTGTATTACTTATGAAATGTCGCTACCCTACTGGCTAGACCAATAGGCCATTATTTTAATTTAGCTATTGTGTTTTTCAGATGTTGTATTACTTATGAAATGTCGCTACCCTACTGGCTAGACCAATAGGCCATTATTTTAATTCAGCTATTGTGTTTTTCAGATGTTGTATTACTTATGAAATGTCGCTACCCTACTGGCTGGACCAATAGGCCATTATTTTAATTTAGCTATTGTGTTTTTCAGATGTTGTATTACTTATGAAATGTCGCTACCCTACTGGCTAGACCAATAGGCCATTATTTTAATTCAGCTATTGTGTTTTTCAGATGTTGTATTACTTATGAAATGTCGCTACCCTACTGGCTAGACCAATAGGCCATTATTTTAATTCAGCTATTGTGTTTTTCAAATGTTGTATTACTTATGAAATGTCGCTACCCAACTGGCTAGACCAATAGGCCATTATTTTAATTTAGCTATTGTGTTTTTCAGATGTTGTATTACTTATGAAATGTCGCTACCCTACTGGCTGGACCAATAGGCCATTATTTTAATTCAGCTATTGTGTTTTTCAAATGTTGTATTACTTATGAAATGTCGCTACCCAACTGGCTAGACCAATAGGCCATTATTTTAATTTAGCTATTGTGTTTTTCAGATGTTGTATTACTTATGAAATGTCGCTACCCTACTGGCTAGACCAATAGGCCATTATTTTAATTTAGCTATTGTATTTTTCAGATGTTGTATTACTTATGAAATGTCGCTACCCTACTGGCTAGACCAATAGGCCATTATTTTAATTTAGCTATTGTGTTTTTCAGATGTTGTATTACTTATGAAATGTCGCTACCCTACTGGCTAGACCAATAGGCCATTATTTTAATTCAGCTATTGTGTTTTTCAAATGTTGTATTACTTATGAAATGTCGCTACCCAACTGGCTAGACCAATAGGCCATTATTTTAATTTAGCTATTGTGTTTTTCAGATGTTGTATTACTTATGAAATGTCGCTACCCTACTGGCTAGACCAATAGGCCATTATTTTAATTTAGCTATTGTATTTTTCAGATGTTGTATTACTTATGAAATGTCGCTACCCTACTGGCTAGACCAATAGGCCATTATTTTAATTCAGCTATTGTGTTTTTCAAATGTTGTATTACTTATGAAATGTCGCTACCCAACTGGCTAGACCAATAGGCCATTATTTTAATTTAGCTATTGTGTTTTTCAGATGTTGTATTACTTATGAAATGTCGCTACCCTACTGGCTAGACCAATAGGCCATTATTTTAATTTAGCTATTGTATTTTTCAGATGTTGTATTACTTATGAAATGTCGCTACCCTACTGGCTAGACCAATAGGCCATTATTTTAATTTAGCTATTGTGTTTTTCAGATGTTGTATTACTTATGAAATGTCGCTACCCTACTGGCTAGACCAATAGGCCATTATTTTAATTCAGCTATTGTGTTTTTCAGATGTTGTATTACTTATGAAATGTCGCTACCCTACTGGCTGGACCAATAGGCCATTATTTTAATTTAGCTATTGTGTTTTTCAGATGTTGTATTACTTATGAAATGTCGCTACCCTACTGGCTAGACCAATAGGCCATTATTTTAATTCAGCTATTGTGTTTTTCAGATGTTGTATTACTTATGAAATGTCGCTACCCTACTGGCTAGACCAATAGGCCATTATTTTAATTCAGCTATTGTGTTTTTCAAATGTTGTATTACTTATGAAATGTCGCTACCCAACTGGCTAGACCAATAGGCCATTATTTTAATTTAGCTATTGTGTTTTTCAGATGTTGTATTACTTATGAAATGTCGCTACCCTACTGGCTGGACCAATAGGCCATTATTTTAATTTAGCTATTGTGTTTTTCAGATGTTGTATTACTTATGAAATGTCGCTACCCTACTGGCTAGACCAATAGGCCATTATTTTAATTCAGCTATTGTGTTTTTCAAATGTTGTATTACTTATGAAATGTCGCTACCCAACTGGCTAGACCAATAGGCCATTATTTTAATTTAGCTATTGTGTTTTTCAGATGTTGTATTACTTATGAAATGTCGCTACCCTACTGGCTGGACCAATAGGCCATTATTTTAATTTAGCTATTGTGTTTTTCAGATGTTGTATTACTTATGAAATGTCGCTACCCTACTGGCTAGACCAATAGGCCATTATTTTAATTCAGCTATTGTGTTTTTCAGATGTTGTATTACTTATGAAATGTCGCTACCCTACTGGCTAGACCAATAGGCCATTATTTTAATTCAGCTATTGTGTTTTTCAGATGTTGTATTACTTATGAAATGTCGCTACCCTACTGGCTAGACCAATAGGCCATTATTTTAATTCAGCTAGGGTTTTTTTCAGATGTTGTATTACTTATGAAATGTCGCTACCCTACTGGCTAGACCAATAGGCCATTACTTTAATTTAGCTAGCTTTCAGCTTCTGATGAGTGGGCTTGAGGCATATTTGTGCTGAATTAAATCTTATGACATAAGTGGTTAGATTTACTTGACTAAAGGGGCACTATCCTCTAGTGTGGCAATGCAAAAGATTTCTCTATTAAACAAACCAAGGGAAATAGAATATTACTCGACGTATTTATGACCCAACGGGTCACGGTCACTACTACTATTTATTTTACTTTGATTTCATTTGAGAAATCATAAACCTTTAAGACATTCTTCTTGCATAATATAAATAAGTCTGTTTATTTCTATACCATCCTTATTATTATATCGAAGTCTTAGAAGTAAAAAGACTTATTATTTTTTTTATTATTTTGCTTACAAACACATGTATGTAAATTATATCACAACGCTTGAAAAAAAGGAGTCGCTATTTCTCTAAACGTTCAAAGACATTAAGAAATATTAGATCATGATTGAATCAATATAGAATGAAATGTGGGAGAGTGAAATATGTAGATAGCTGAGATAGATGAGTGACTTGTTCAGTTAATTATGAATTACAGTTTTTTGAACAATTAAAACAGTTTTTTTTTAATTAACTCAATCCAAGATCTAACGTATATTTTGGCCTATATTTTCTGTCATTAAAATATATAGGAAAAATTCTTAAGGAAACAAACGTTGATTAACTCATATTTAGTATAATAAAAGATAAGTATAAAAAATATGTGATACTAGAGTTGGCAACAATCTAACTTATCCATTATCCTGTCAGGTTTTCAGGATCAGACCAAAATAGCATTTTAGCTGACAAATACAACTTTGATTTTGACTAACCAATTTTTATTTGTTATTGTTGTACGGTGTTAGTTGCAATACAGTAACGTACTAAGCAACAATTTATTTCAAAATACTTAGTCCGGCTCGGACGACTGCTAATATGAAACATTTTTAAATAATCGCCTAAAAGTCAAAATCAGAAAAGGGAATAACTCATTTTAAATTGAAGAATATAATAGAAGTTGTCGACCTTAAGTTTAAAAATATGCAAACAAATAAGATTAAAAACTAAAATGACTTAATGCATCCCGGACGATGCTGGATAGGTACAGCTAGTGGATTTTTTTTTTAAAATAATATAAATTTAATCTTCAATTTGTTGTAGTAAAATGAAATGGATTACTTACTTTAGGAAAAACAAACATGCAAAATATATAGTGAGTGACAACAACAATAATAATAATAATAATAATAATAATAATAATAATAATAATAATAATAATAATAATAATAATAATAATAAAAAACGCGGTAATAATAAATGGTGGAGAAATTACAAAATTAATAGAGAAATGTTTCAGTTTTTTTAGTCTTAGTTTCACCTTTCTGGAACGTTTCATTTTTAGCCCTTAAGGCAGGGGCGGGCAACCTTTTCAGAGTGAGGGATAGATGAGACTTTTGGAAGGAGATCGCGGGCCAGAGTGAAAAACGAAATCTCAGAATTACTATATTTTGTTTACATGAATAAATTGTACAAAAATTGCATTGGACACTCTACAAATCCGATATTTTTTCTCAAGAGACTTCTGTATGTGATGTTATAAAAGGCGCCGACAAAGAGTCATTTTGAAATCATAAAAATAATGACGGGGAAGTAGCAAGTTGATCCAGCATTCGTTTTGACACATCTCACATAAGTTCTCTGTTTCATGGCCTTTCCTCGTCTCTCGTTTTCTCTTTGCCTCTCTTTCTCTTTTTCTATTTTTATCTCAGGTCATGGATTTGAAATTAATAGTTAAAGAAAAATTAAATATGCATGCATCATCGCTCGCTGATATTTATACATTTTTATCCCACTGTAAATCTTCATTGAAACCTACTTTTACGTCTATGTCACAAAATGATATGAGTTTTACTGGGAGGTCTGCAAGCCGGATTGCAATAATAAAGCATAGCAGGGTGGTGGGCTGGACGATGAGCCTTCGCGGGCTGGATGTGGCCCACGGGCCGGAGGTTGCCCGCCCCTGCCTTAAAGTTTAAAAAAATATTAATATTCATTGGTTCACATATGTGTGTGAGAGAAAGAGAAGCAAAGAAACAGATACAGACATAGGTAGATAGAGAGGGGGAGAGAAAGAAAGAGAGAGTCAACAGATGACGATTAGAACGGAAGTGATGCCGCCGTTACTGACATAGCGTTGCCACGAACGATAGCCAGGGAGATGCGTTGGAACAACCAGGCTGACTCACGGGGCTCGTACCTAGACGTTGAAATCCTCCGTCCAATGTCCTGAAAAAATTTAACCGTCTCGGGGCCAGGCACACCCGTAGTAGCACACACATCTAGTCGATTATAATTTCTTTTCGTTATTAGAGAATTTTATGAGTGGTATAACATTTCAAAAGAAAGAAAATGTAGTGTTTCTTCAATAAAGAATTATAAGGTGGCTTCCCAGAACTGCCACTATTTACTCTGAACCCATTATCCCAGGAATATCCAGCATCAAATTTACATATGAGCTAGTATGGCTTTCAGAAAGTACATGAAGCAATGGCCCTAAATTCTATTAAGATAAGCTTAATGCGGGTCTGCAGAAAGAATAGTATCAGCCTTGAATGTATTTGTAGTTTATTTATCTACATTTTTACAGAAAGTTGTTTGGAAAATCAATCGCATAAATTCTGGATGATGTTCTAAATGTGTAAAAGAGGTCTCTTTAGGGTTTCGTTTATAACGGCATTCCTTTACTAGTCCAATTTCCTTTGGGAGCCATTTCTCCCTATATGTGATCATTGGTATGTGCTTCTCATTTATTTACATATCTTATGTCTTTTGTATTCTGTTACCTGAAATAAGTAGAGATAACATTCACAGGATGCCAACAAGGTTCCCAATGTTGGCTATCAAAGGATCCCCTAGCAATCATGACGCTCAGATCTTTCTTCTGAGCCTCATGGCTTTTATATTTATTTTAGTGTCATTTTTTACATGTTATTTCTTGGAGTATATCTGGCAACACCAGACCCAGGCTTATTTTAACCTATGATCCTGTCACAGGGATAGTGTTTATCTGTCTGATATGTAAGAATAGCAGCATCACATATATTGTTATGTGTTAGATATTTTCAGTATTTGTTTCAGTGGCTTATAACTCTGAAAACAAGCGTTTCCGTACCTATGTTTGTGGGAACTTTTTTTTTCATTATTTAAATACATGGAACATATTCCCTGTTAATCGGCCTTAAACTCTCAAACTTCCATTTTTTTTGGTCCCCCGATTTTATAAATCGGGGGACTTATGTTTTGAGGCATGTCCGTCCGTCCGGATTTTTCTCCGCAACCATCCATTGAATTTCTCTGAAATTTTGCATGAAGTTGTAACTTTCGTCAGGTTAGAAAGTGACATTCTCCGATTTTTTAAAAAACTCTGGTTAGTCCCCCAGGGGGTGAAAAGGCCCCGAAATGGAAAAAAATGACATTTTTTGCACCATAACTTTTCATCCATCCATTCAATTTCTCTGAAACTTGGCCAAAATGTGGAGGCAATTGTTCCTAATAGAAAATAAGTTAAGTATCGCTGATCTTGGAAAAAATCTGGTTCGCGCCCCCAGGGGGTTAAAAGCCCCCTAAAATGGCAAAAATATGACCCTTTTCTCCCATAACGTTTGATCCACCCATTCAATTTTTCTGAACCTTGGCCAAAATGTAGAGGCAATTGTTCTGGATATGAAATGAGCATCCTTGACCTCAGAAAAATTCTGGTTCGCGCCCCCAGGGGGTCAAAAATGCCCCAAATTGCCCAAATTTATTGCATTTTACACTTGCCACATCGAGTCACATACAGAGGGGGGCCACGCACGCGCGGCTTGTTTAAGTAGTTATGATGTTAAATTTGAAAACTTGTGTTCCTTAACAAAACATTTAACTTATTGAATAAGTGCTGAATATTTCATTAACTTTTGTTAATTCTCGGATTCTTCGGTGATTAAAATAGAATTGATAGTTTACTAAAAGTTTGGGACTTTAGCGCCGACACGGACTGTCATTAATAATTATTGAATTATTAAAATTGTCACGGATGAATATTATTTCATTTAAGCGGGCATTTTGCTTTGTCATCCGTTTTCAGTATACATAATTACCTTTTGAATTATCTCTGAATAACGAGTTTTAATATCAATAACCTTTCTTTACAAATTAGTGTCACTATTTGTTGTAAACATATACCGAGGTAATTATGTCTTAACCATGCTAATTGTTCAGGGAATTATAAGCACATATCCAGTGGCGTGTGTTTTACGTTGCTTTTAAAATCTAATTAACCAATTTTAATTTCTGAATTATTTCAAATTATCTTATTGATGTACCTATAGGATTTAGATATCAAAATGTATTGATAAATATAAGAAACACAGAAAACAATGGTAACAGTAATATTTTTTAATATCACACATGGAATTATTATATAAAATACTTTCAGAATTAGCATATTTTGATATTACATTCCTGAGTATTGATTTACTCCTCTCCAAGGCCAGTTTTTATCTTACTTTCACAAGTAAGATGTGACCCAAGGTCGGGTCGGGAAAGTGGGGTTTAAAAATTGCCCCGGTAGGGGCGCCTCGGGCAGTAAGAAATAAACTTACTCCTCCCCTGCTGTATGTGCTCTCTGCAAAGCCTGGGAAGGTGGACCTCCCAGAACTGCACAGGACAGACCCATTGACCGGCATAAATCAAAACTTGATGTCCAAGACAACACCAGTATGGGGTGCAGTATCCATCAGAACAGATACTACACTTAGATCTTAGCAAAAAGGCATGCCTGAGTATCCTATAACTTTTTTATTAAACATCTGTCGAATGAATGTGTCTTTATAACCCAGCTACACTCTGATAGAAATATGACCAAAATGAAACTGATTCATTGTTTTAGTGGACCGTTATGTGAGGCTTTTAACTGAAATACATTTTTTCTGCATATAGAAAATTGATTAAGTCAGCTCAGTATAATATATATATATATATATATATATATATATATATATATATATATATATATATATACGGCACAATCACGTTGGCACACCGGTTCGCGTTCTGAAGTTAAGCCTGGCCATTACTAAATGTGTGACCATTTGGGAATACCAGGTGCTGTATGTGCTCTCTGCTTATCTCGTCTTGAATTGCTTGCCATTGGAATCAAGCAGTGCCGACTCAGGAGAGGTGTTGTTAAGCATTGCACAACCCTTGCTTCACAATTACACGTGCAGCCAGCCCCTTTCAGGGGTTTCCATAGTCTCTCTAGACTAAACGGAGGGCATGACATGACATGACATGACATGACATATATATATGATGGACTCTCCCGTCGATTTCGACGTATGAGTGCTCCACCAGGGGCTGCCCGCGCATGAATTTGTAATTGTAAGGGTTGCGCAATCCCCAACAACCGCTCTCCTGCGTCGGCATTGCTTGATTCCAATGGCAAGTAGTAATACAAGACGACTGGAAACAATGCCGAGATAAGCAGAGAGCACATACAGCACCTCGTATTCCCAAATGGTCACCCATTTAGTACTGGCCAGGCTCGACGCCGCTTAACTTCGGTGTGTCAACGTGATTGTGCCGTATGTATATATATACATATACATATATAAAATATGAAACTTAAAGTATAGAACCTATAGTGAAATGGTTTCAGCTCAATATACGAGATTGAACAATCGAAATTGAAATAGATTTGTCATTCGTACACATTTATCTCTCTTCTTTCATTCATCTTTATAAGCAAACTACCATTCTCTCTCTCTCTCTCTCTCTCTCTCTCTCTCTCTCTCTCTCTATATATATATATATATATATATATATATATATATATATATACAGGGTGAGCCAAAAGTAGGTGGACAGTAAAAAACATTTATTTAGAGATCACTTATACGTACAATTAAAACAATTATATTAATGAATTAAATAATTATATTAATGTTCACCTACTTTTGGCTCACCCTGTATATATATATATATATATATATATATATATATATATATATATATATATATATATATATATATATGCTGATTATTTATTGTTTTGTTTTAGGCAATACCGACCGGTGTTTTTTACTGGTGCGTTTTTATCTTACGATACCCTGAGTAGTTTGTTTATTATTTAAGAATATGCAGCAGAGAAGCGCATTTTTCCTTAAATTCACCCTTAATCGGACGAGTCATCAATTTTTGCATATATAGATTTTTTAATTAATTAATTAATTTATAAACCAATTTATTGTATACAGATTTTTTATAATTAATTTACAAATTAATTATTAAAAAATCTGTATACAATAAATTGGTTTATAAATTAATTAATTAAAAGATCTCTCTCTCTCTCTCGATATATATATATATATATATATATATATATATATATACTAAGAAAAATAATGATAAAAGTTGGAAGAATTAAAAATTTTATTAAATTATCAAAAGTTCGAAAACAAGGAGAAATCTCAAATCCTTAATCCATGGATTTTCAAAGATAATTTTTTCTCATCAGATGAAATAAAGACCGGTAATGTATGTATTACCGGTAACATAGAAGCTTTGAAAATATAAAAATATCTACATATAGATAAAGCCTCTTTGGCTAAAAGTATCTTAATTAGGGCAATAAACCCCAATAAATGATGTTAAATTAAAAAATGGAAATACACATTCAGATTGCATGGATATATCTGGAGGCTATTGCTCGGAATACCCGGACTTGATGCATGCCATTTAAACATTTGAGTATGTTGAATATTTCGATATTTCCATTCTAGAACTAAGGTATATTTTAGCATGTATTTTGTGTTATTAGAGTATATAGAAAAAAGCCTTAGGGAAACAAACTTTGATTAACACGTCTATTTTGTCCTCGGTCAGTCAAAGAGAAATCCTTTGAGATTGAGGCAATTTAAATTTTTTTTCCAATCCGTTTTTGGGGAGCTGGATTTCCCCACATGAAAATCGACCTTGTGTCTTACTTTACCCTCATGGGGAGGCAAGTAAATAGGAACTCCCATTTAGTATAACAATAGATAAACACGACGTCGCTTTTTAAAGGTTTATGTCTCCTTTCCGCTTATTTGTTTTGGATATCTATCTATATATATATATAAACCTCAATGTTTGGGTATGTGTGTAATGTTTAAAAATCTGCATAACATCTATTAGTGTATTCTTATGTAAAATCTACCGGGGAAGACAATGGAAGTGTTCCCGAATCTCTAAGTGCATCCTTAAGGGGCCTATGAGGGCATGAATCTCCTTTAAAATTTCAATTATATCCTATATCATATGTATACAATTCTCCGGCAAAGACAATAGAAGTATTCTCGAATTTTTATGTTACTTTCTATGTGCAGAATATCTATGTGTTCTCACCTCTAAGTGACTCATGGGGACAGAACCTACCCGTAAAACTTCAAATAAGTATATCCGATTTTAATGAAATTTAAACACTATGTATAAGACACTAATTCAGAGGGTTTTCCAACATATCAGCTTCTTCCGCTTACATTAGGGGACGAAACAGCAGGAGGGGGGCAGTCAAAAACAAAGAAAGTAATATGGTGTTATGAGCATAATGAAAAAGTATATAGTTGTAATCTACATTCAATCCTGAATAACGTCGGGTCTTCCTGCTAGTTTATTAATGTACATATATATATATATATATATATATATATATATAATATATATATATATTACTATTTCATGTATCCACATAAAATTTTATAAGGCGATATAATTTTTTATGTATCAATTTTCAGTATTTACTTCAACAGTGCTCGATACGTAAGAGCATTTTACTCTGAAGATTTCCCCCGGGGATGAAACGTGGGAGCCTTTGTGTAGCTTAATTGCCAAAAATATATTTTCATAGCTTACTTACTATATATATATATATATATATGTATATATATATACCTATTTTTGTGTACTGAGGTGGGCCTATATATTAATCAAGAAATATTATGAATAAGTATTTCCCTAACACTGTTTATTAAATGATTTTCTTTGTGAAAAAAATTATCAAATAAACTCATACAAATCACGTTGCTTTATAATTATAAAAAGCTTTTTTGTAATTATAAAAAGCTTCTTTGTAATTATAAAAAGCTTCTTTGTAATTATATCGAAGTTGCAGAAGTAAACAACTTCCTTATTTTAAGACTCCGGTGAGAAAATTGTAGTTAATTTCAAAATATTAATTTGTTATCAGCTTTTTATTTTTAGCAATAAAAATGTAAGCTGCGTAGCCAATTCCCACCGGTTTTCAATATGTTGTGTCCAAATTTTCTCATTATTTTGTATATAACTTTTCTAACTTGAAGGGGAAAAACACGTTTCACACTTGAAAATATAGTGAATAAATTCAGATTTATTAACGAACCAGAAAAAAGAAAGGAATAAAATATTGATTATGTAATAAACAATAGCCATATTTTCCGGTTATTTCAATCCAAACTTTATGTTACTAGATGAAGTACCCACTCTATAGCGGACTTCCTTTTCTGCACATTAACTCAACTGGAAAAAATATATTTCTTACTTCAAATTAGTAAACGTTTCATTAGAATAAAAGCAATTATAAATTAGAACTATCGCCCAATCAGTCTGCTACCGATCTGTGCTAAAATCTTTGAATCCTTAATCAATCTAGCGAAAGTACGACACTTAGTTAATGCTAAACTTCTATCTGACCACCAGTATGGATTTAGACAAGCACGATCTACTGCAGTAGCGCTTGATATATCCAAGGCCTTTGACAAGGTATGGCATAAAGGGCTTCTCCTGAAAATACGCTCATACGGTATTACTGGGCAATTACTTAATATAATTAGATCCTTCCTAGACAAAAGAAAAATCCAGGTTGTCCTCGATGGCCGTTCATCTAAGCAACATGACATAAATGCTGGTGTACCCCAGGGATCTATCCTTGGACCCTTGTTGTTCCTGATCTATATAAACGATCTCCCTGATGGCATAGAGTTTGAGATTGGTTTATTTGCTGATGACACCACCCTTTACTCTCGCCATGTTGGCAAATCCGAGGCAATGGCTGAATCTTTAGAAAATGACCTCCAGGCTGTAGTGGATTGGGGTCATAAATGGTTGGTAACTTTTAATGCCGCCTAGACAAAGCTCCTTTCCTTCAATAACTACAAGGAACTTTTTCAACCACCGATTGTCATTGGAAATAACACCCTACCTGAGAGTTCATCATTCAAACTCCTCGGCCTAACCTTCACAGGTAACATGAATAGGAACAAATACATTGAAGACATTGCCAAAGCTGCCACAAAGAAGGTTGGCTCCCTCTACCGTGCTAGTAAACTCCTCACACCTGACATTATCCTGTATCTCTACAAAGCCACCATCCGCCCATGCATGGAGTATTGTTGTCACATCTGAGCTGGTGCATCATCTACTAGTCTCTCCCTCCTTGACAAGGTCCAAAAAAGAATCGCCAACCTAATAGGTCCATCACTGTCAATAAAGCTCCAGCCTCTGTCCCATTGCCGCAATGTAGCATCCTTGTGCTTGTTTTACAAATACTTCAATGGATTATGCTCCGATGAATTGGCTACTCTGGTTCCCCCTCGACGTAAATTCACTAGACTAACTCGACAATCAACTAAATCTAATTCATTCACTGTGGAGGTCCCCAGATGTCGGAGAGCCTTCTACTCAAATAGCTTCTTTCCTCAGACTGCTGGCCTCTAGAACTCCCTCCCTGCCCCCTGTTTCCCCAACAGTACAGACATGCAGAAATTTAAAACTAATGTAAACAGACATCTCGCTGCGCAGATCCCAATCTAGGTTGACTGCCCCCTACCTTCTCCCCTTTTCTTTTTCTCAGTAGCCCCTTACGTCTACAGTGGCGGACTGACTTGTTTGGGGTGAACTATGTTAAAAAAAAAAAAGAAGTAGTCGTGCAAAAGTTCTGTACATTGGAAACTGCCAAATCATCTGGCATCGATACGGACGCCGATACAAAGAGAACGCCCTGGACATGTTCTGTTATGTGCCAAAGGCATATCGAAAAATCGTCAAACGAGATACCCACGGTATATTCAATAGATAATAATTTTTTGGACTATCCCCGGCAACCGGTAACTGCCTGCCGACGACAGCTGCATACCACTGCTCGAAGATTTGAGCGTTTCTTACGGACTTTAAAGATTGTAAGTTCAGACCTTTCTTTCACATAAGCTGAGTTTTTTTTTGCATTGTATATATACTTTCGCTCGGTCTAGTTGCGTATTTGTTGCTAAGACCCCTCCTGCACTATTTTTATTTTGTTTTCTGTCTTGTTCCTCTTTATACATTTTATAAATAAACTTTGTCCTTTTTAACTCCTTAACTTGTATTGATCTTCCGTTCTTTCATGAAGTGTTTGTCGTCCGTCTCTTTATTTTTACAGGTGTCGTGTGAAAGAGTCCCATTCCCATTTTGTTCGGTGTGCATATTTAAACCTGACGACATAAATCTTTTCTTTTTTTCTTCTGTTGAGTTACCGTCTTTTCATTCCCAACGAGACGCGACCGTAACATATATATATATATATATATATATATATATATATATATATATATATATATATATATATATATAATGTGTGTGTTTTGCAGTATAACTCGATTTCTATATGCTCAATGAATATTAGACGTTCTAAGGGTACTAATATGTGATTCCAGAGCAATTATTGAGATATTTTCCGACATAAACAAAGTGTTGTATCAAGCAAAAAGTCTCAATCATAAGCATTGGTAATTACAAAGTCTCAATTTTAAGCATTAGTAATTACAAAGTCTCAATCTTAAGTATTGGTAATTACAAAGTCTCAATCTTAAGCATTGGTAATTACAAAGTCTCAATCTTAAGCATTGGTAATTACAAAGTCTCAATCTTAAGCATTGGTAATTACAAAGTCTCAATCTTAAGCATTGGTAATTACAAAGTCTCAATCTTAAGCATTAGTAATTACAAAGTCTCAATCTTAAGTATTGGTAATTACAAAGTCTCAATCTTAAGCATTGGTAATTACAAAGTCTCAATCTTAAGCATTGGTAATTACAAAGTCTCAATCTTAAGCATTAGTAATTACAAAGTCTCAATCTTAAGTATTGGTAATTACAAAGTCTCAATCTTAAGCATTGGTAATTACAAAGTCTCAATCTTAAGCATTGGTAATTACAAAGTCTCAATCTTAAGCATTGGTAATTACAAAGTCTCAATCTTTAGCATTGGTAATTACAAAGTCTCAATCTTAAGCATTGGTAATTACAAAGTCTCAATCTTAAGTATTGGTAATTACAAAGTCTCAATCTTAAGCATTGGTAATTACAAAGTCTCAATCTTAAGCATTGGTAATTACAAAGTCTCAATCTTAAGCATTGGTAATTACAAAGTCTCAATCTTAAGCATTAGTAATTACAAAGATTGAATCCTATAGACAAATGAGTCTTAAGATTTACAGAAAAAAACGATTTACTATCGAATATTTTGACGAAAAACATCCATTTCTTCTTTCAATACATGCAGCGAATAATCTCTATCGTTCATAATTGTTAATTGTAGAGTTTGCATTAGATTCATGAAAATATTAAACAGAACATCATTTCTTACTATAAATCTGAAGATTTGTCTAAAATTCAGACTTTGTAATTAACAATGCTCTGATTGTTTGACTATGAAGAAACAGCTGTTATTTTTAATAAAATTTTTTTTTGTTTTATACAAGACTTTGTTTTTGTCCGAAAAATATCTCAATTTATATATATGTATGTATATATATATATATATATATATATATATATATATATATATATTACTATTTCATGTATCCACAAAAGAATTTATAAGAAGATATAATTTTTTTATGTATCAATTTTTAGTATTTACTTCAACAGTGCTCGATACGTAAGTTAAGCTAGGTAGTAAGCTATGAGAATATATTTATGGCAATTAAGCTACACAGAGGCCCCCGCGTTTTATCTCTGAAGATTCCCCCCGGGTATGAAACGCGGGAACCTCTGTGTAGCTTAATTGCCATAAATATATTCTCATAGCTTACTATATGTATATATATATATAATAGCTGTATCAATTTTACTACTTTTTTTAAAAAGTCTTTGAAGAAAATAAATATTTTAATAATCTAGATTATTACCTAATAGATAGGAAATTGACCCCTCTTCACTCAACGATATTACTGTTATTAACGAAATTCCATAAAATAAATTGGTTATGGTAACTACCAAAAGTTGCATGAATTGCCTTCTTTTGAATGTAAAACTCTGAAACTATACATAAACACATATAGTTGATATTGTTTATATAAACAGTCAGGTATAATTCATCATTGCTTGTGAGGATGATGCAATCGATAGAAGCTCAGACTGGAAAAAAAAACGATCCAGTTTTAATCTCAGTGTGAAGCACTTGCCTGTCTAGACACACTGAGAAGTTGTGATATAGCGAAACAGTCTGTAGATAACTTAGCACACTAACACACACAGATATATATATATATATATATATATATATATATATATATATATATAAGTTTGGTGAATTTAATTTGGGTGTTTTTGTATCCACTTTGTTTTAACACTTTATTGTAAAAGTCCTTATGCTTGTTAAAAATTTCTTCATTAGAGGAGTTATCACTGATTCTTTTTTCAATTGATCTGGGGATATGTTTAATTATAGTTTTTGGGTGGTTAGAGAGTGGGTGGACATAGATTGGGTTGGCATTATCTTTAGTATAAGGTTCATATGTTTCTTTATTTAAGTTGAATGTTACGTCTAAGAAGTTAACTAGTTTAATATTAGATGTTATTTCTACTTTAAGATTTAATCTTTTTATTTCTCTAAGGATAATTTTTTTTTACTCTTTCACATTTTTGTCCATTTGAGTTTTTTTATTTTGGTACAGAAAAATTAGTACAACATTCGTACCGTCGGTTTCAAGCACAGAAGGATTTAGCCATCCGGCTCTCTTCAGCTTCTGTTGTCATCTGTTTCGGAAATGTGAAGTCACGTGTCACTCTCGTCTGGAAGCGTTATTTACTTAGAGTGTTATGTATGTTTGTTTCATTTTAGTGTAAGGAAGGTTTAATAAGGTTTGAAAAAAAGGGGGAGGGTGAAAAGTAACAGTTGAGATTTAAACCGGAGAAGATTTAAAGAGACATAAAAAAATTAAAAAATTAAAAAATATTTCT
This sequence comes from Sepiola atlantica, assembly GCA_963556195.1. Classification (NCBI taxonomy): domain Eukaryota; kingdom Metazoa; phylum Mollusca; class Cephalopoda; order Sepiida; family Sepiolidae; genus Sepiola; species Sepiola atlantica. Next base: position 85,196,582 of record OY744517.1, on the reverse strand, counting down.
ATATAAATCCCGTGAGCCAATATTATGAATATCGTATATATATATATATATATATATATATATATATATATATATATATATATATATATATATATATATATATATATATATATATGAGAGAGAGAGAGATTAATGGTTTTAGTTTAGAGTGGTGAATTTTTACCAAAGACACTTGAATCGCAATTTAACTCAGTAATCAGAATTTAAAAATTAAGCTTGTGTTATGTGACTCTATTTTAAAATGTCTCATGCAGACTTTAAAAGTTACATATATTTATTGATTTCTCTATATTGATTGGTGAACATTAAACACTAGAAACCAGTAGATTTATTAACACTCCTTAACCAAGAATAAGATAAGTAATTAATTCTTCAAAACAAATTCTTCTAATTTTATTTTTCTTTGTTCCAGCCAATTAATGCTTAGACAAACGCTGAGCACCATAGCTGCAAAGAATAACATTCAAATTGAAGATTGATAGATACAGTATAAAATGAGAGCGATGGAGTCAAACAAGATTGAATAAGAGAGAAAGAGAGTGATAGACAAAAATGGGTCACTTGGTGAGATAATTGCAATTTACAGCTAATTAGAATAATTAAAATGTTATTGTTATTTTTTCGAACATAACTAAATTCCAAAACTGAGGAATATTTTAGCATGTATTTTGTGTGATTAAAAACAAATGTTGATCAACTCGGCTTAAGTATGATAATAATTGCAGAATTTAATCTCAAAATGAGCCTTTCTTGGCCACCTTAACTCCTGTTGGGATTGAGGGTTATTTTACTTCACAGCTCTGGATTAAATATATATCCTAAACATATCCATCATCAGAATAAAAATATAGACGAAACTAAAACCAAGTACAATTTACACATTAAAAAAAACAGTAACATAACATTATACAAAACATGAAGTATATTAGCTTCTACTCACGAGTAGCGGTAGTTTTCTACCGATCAAGGTAGTTTAGACATATTTGTGCCAGATATCCTGTAGAAAGTTAATAAGACATGTGTGAGCAGTGGATTCTCTTTTACTCACTAACCTTTTTTGGTTAAAATCAAGAGGAACCGGTGTAACACAAAGATTGGTTCCCTGCACTCCAGTTGATGGTATGATTTAAATCAGGAGCGGAGACCTCCGGCCCATGGGCCACATTCGGCCTGCGAAGGCTTAGCATCCAGCCCGCCACCCTGTTATGCTATATTATTGCAATATGGCCCGTGGACCTCTCAGTAAAACTCATATCATTTTGTGACATAGACGTAAAAGTAGGTTTCAATAAAGATTTACAGTGGGATAAAAATGTATAAATATCAGCGAGCGATGATGCATGTATATTTCATTCTTCTTTAACTATTAATTTAAAATCCTTGGCCTGAGATAAAAATAGAAAAGGAGAAAGAAAGAGGCAAAGAGGAAACGAGAGACGAGGAAAGGCCATGAATCAGAGAACCTATGTAAGGTGTGTCAAAAGGAATGCTGGATCAACTTGCTACTTCCCCCGTCATTATTTTTTATGATTCCAAAATGGCTCTTCATCGGCGCCTTTTATAACATCATATACAGAAGTCTCTTGAGAAAAAATATCAGATTTGTAGAGTGTTCAATGCAATTTTTGTACAATTTATTCATGTTAACAAAATATAGTAATTCTGAGATTTCGTTTTTCACTCCGGCCCGCGATCTCCTTCCAAAAGTCTCACCTGGCCCTCACTCTGAAAAGGTTGCCCACCCCTGATTTAAATGAACAATATGAATATTACTAAATACTAAACTGAATGAAAAAACACTGCACTGCCCTTTTGGGTTAGTGCATTCAGAAAAATGAACAGAGTTTTACCAATTTGGGGATTATACAACTTTTTTAGGCCCCCCCCCCCAAAAAAAAATGTTGTTTTTACTAAGAATCTATATAATACTAAAACTCTATTGTTCTTGTATGTTTGCAATCAGCTTTCAGCTTTCCGGTTTTCAACATCCGGTTGCGCATGCGTAAATAGCATCGTCTTCAATCTGTTATTCCAATTCCGTTATTCTCTATTATGATTAACGAACGCATGAAATTTTTCATTCTGGAAATTTTTAAACAATTTCATTTAATTTCATCAAATAGTTTATTTGTTTTCTTCACGGCTAAAACATTCAACGGGAGGACTTCGTAAAGTCTGTCGCAGTTTCAAAAAAACTCCTCCCTTTTAAAAAACAAAAACAAACAAACAAAAAAACAACACTCATTATTAATATCAGCCATACTAGCGGTCGGTGAACGAAACCACCTCCCACTTTCCCTCTCATAGATTTCACCACTCCTACTCCCTCTGTTTTCGTTACGTACGCGAGAAAGCTTGCTGTACCCCCTTCCTTTCTCAAATCGCCCTAACCAACCACTTATAATTCAGTAACTGTAATTTAAAAAAAAAACAATTATAATAAACAGAACGACTCATAGAAATCTATCTATATTCTTTTTTCATTTTAATATACTTTCATAGAAATGCTTCTGTTATGTAAAAAAAACCTATTTTCTTTATGTCACAAGTGTCACGCTCATACATGAATTCCATAGCTAATATAACAAACTGACACAACGGGTCACGGGTGGTCTAGTATTAAATAAAACTTGCAATGCTGCTGTGTATGAAGAAAATCTCCTGAGCAAAAAAAAACAAAACAAATCTGAGTCTCATTTTTATGCAAACGCAGGCTCCATATTCAAATATCTATTCATTTTGCGATCTTAAATGGAAACATGTAGAAAACAGGTTCCCAAGCATGTAACAGCCGGATTGAAATATAGTGCGATTTTAAGTAAGCTTAATCCATAGATTGTACTAGCATCATAAACGCTGCTATCACAGACTCTTAACAGAACATACACATAGTGAGACCTATTTATCTACACACATACGCACTCAATTCTTTGCCCAGTGCTAGAAATCCTACTTAACTGTTGCAGTTAAAAAAAAAACCCAACTCTACTAAGTTTCCTTTCAGAAACATTAAAAAGAAATCAACATATTTGTATAAATAAACCTTTTCACTTTTTTTTTTAGATTTTACTTTACAGTTATCTTTCAGAAATCAAGGGTCTCTTTGATTTCTATATGAGATAAATAGATATCTGAGTCTTCAATTAAGATTCTCCTCTACCTTTCACACGTTGAGTTAGTAAAGCAGTGAAAAACACTAATTTCCCTCTTCCCAAATGTTATAATTTATGTTTATTGTGGTTTTTTCTTTGTTTTGCCGGATTCCAGAACAAGAATTCATCTTGTTTGGTGGAGTATCCAACTAAGTGCTGTTACCTGAGGTAAAATTACTAGAAGAAGATAGACCATTCCTCGTATGAGCCAGTCGAGGGGATCTTATTTGGGCTTCGAATACTATGTTATTTTGAATATTTGATCAGGGTTTACTTGTAGGGTGAAGTATCCTCATGTTAGCGTGTCCTGACAAACCCCTGTACAGAAAAATCGAAGAAACTCGAGGATGGTTTTATTTTACATCAGTCGAAGTTCTCAGAAATTAAGGGGCCCCTTTCCTGGTGCTAACACTTGATCTCTATATGAGATACATAGATATTCGAATATTCTATTAAAGTTCTCCTTTATTTCTCAAACGTTGAGTTAGTAAAGAAGTTAAGAACATAAATTTTCCTCTCCCTAATTAACCAGCTAACTATGTTAACTTTCTTGTGGTCTCTTTGTCTTGCCGGATCCCAGGAAAAGAATTCATCTTGTCTGGTGGAGTATTCAGCTAAGTGCTGTTAGTTGAGGTAACATTATTTAGAGAAGGTGCACCATTCCTCGTATGGACCAGTGTATAGCCGTGTCGATAGGATCTTATTTGGGCTTCGAATACTATGTTATTTTGAATATTTGGTCATGGTTTACTTGTAGGGTGAAGTATCCTCATGTCAGGTTGTCCTGACAAACCCTTGTGCAGAGAGACCCAAGACACTCGAGGATGGTGTCTAGTAGGTAATTCAAACTTCTCTTTCAATTTGTGTAGTACTGTGTGTAGAATCAAATTGAAACTTACCGCCATGAAATGCTCCAATATTTTATATGCAAATATTGCTTAATTCAAGCTAGAAGTATCATTGGATAATCCACTCATGGGCAAGCAGCCAATCGGCATTCATAGAATAATAGAGCATTTCAGCTTTTATATAAACCAGCTTTTTAGTGTTTTCTGTGAATCAACTGGTCAGACAGTTGAGCACTGACAACTAAATTCAATACAGCGCTGCAGATAGGACGCATGGATCCTTAAGATTGGGAGCATTACCTTTTCAAGACAGGGATCTCTGCTAGTTCAGCCAAAACCTATGCTGTCACATTTGCAAGTGAGAAGTTAACAAAGGAGAACCTAATAATGATGTTAAAAGAACTAGGGGTCACATTGATGGGAGAAGCCTTGTTAATTCTTAAGCAAGCTAAGGAGCTCTCAGCCCAGACAACCTATGCTACGGCACTAGCAGCCAAACTGCCCTAGTTCCATATCGAAATTACCCCCCCCCCTCCAACAATTCAGAAAATTCAGAATTGATTGGAAAGTGTTCCCCAAAATGATAGGTATGTCGACATCTCAGATCAACATCCAGCTATGCAATTCTTCTGATTTTGTCTTAACAATAATAACACTAATAATAATAATAATAATAATCACTAAACTTAGCAAAAAAGATGAAGGGGGAGGAGGGGACATAAGACATGTTTATTGAATCTTTTTAAAATTAGCCTTGAGATGAGAGAGCTGGAGTTAAAAAAATCAGAGTCGTGTAAGGAAAGGGGTGAGGGATGGGTATAGGGTGAGAACAAGATCAGACGTGGGGAAAGTGTCCACATTTGACACCTACACACACACATATATATATATATATATATATATATATATATATATATATATATATATAAGCCCACAAATATATACACAAATGAACATATACATATATATGCACATATATATTTTTCAAAAGTGGACCCAATTTTAAGCTCACACCTACCACCTCCTCTTGTTTCAAACCTTTGGTACTGGTGTTTGTTTTTTCTTCAAACAATCATCATGAGGAAGTCGTATAATGAAGACGAAACGTTGATGAATATATATATATATATATATATATTTGAGCTATTTGTCGCATTGATACTGAGATTAAACGGTCAACTTCCTCGTTATAATAAAAGAACAGCTTTTCTATTCTACTCAATCATGTCTATGCTATCAACGTTCAAGGGTTAAGTAATTTTCATATTGTTTCACAAAAGAAATTCCCATTAATTACCAATTCGTTTTATTTTCTTATTTGATGATTATTTTCATTTTACTGCTACAAAATTTCTACATCATTCATAAAGGCTCAGTTTTTTCTTTTAGTGCGAAAAGAGTCTTTCCGGTCCATTTACTTCTGGGAATGCGATTCTTTCTTTCCATAATTTTCCTCAGAAACGCTATATATATATATATATATATATATATATATATATATATATATATATATATATAAGTGAAATATTTTGAAAATCAACAATCGTGCAATTTAAATGAAAAATTCATTTATTTAATTTTTTTTGCAAGCTTTCGTTGTAAGAACAACTTTGTCAGACGGGACTGTCTATTAGTTTTTTTCTTCTTTTCTCCTCATTTTGATGGTATTAACCCCGAGGGGTCGAATCACGATATAAGCAGAAAGAGACGTCAAGTTCTAAAAGACGTTAGGATAAGTGTAGTCCTGGCGATGTATCCGCTTTTTAAGTTAGGAAATTGACAACATCTTTGAAGCACACATGAGAATGTATTTAAGTGAAATATTTTGAAAATCAACAATCGTGCAATTTAAATGAAGAATTCATTAATTTAATTTTTTATTTTTGCAAGCTTTCGTTGTAAGAACAACTTTGTCTGGCGAGACTATCTATATATATACATATATATATATATATATATATATATATATATATAGAATATAGAAAGAAAAATTCATATACACATTGCAACTGTCAGCATTTATAATTTATTTAGACTTTCTAGTCTCCTCAGAATGTTAACGGGACATTTACATATGTAACTGTCCCATTAGGAGACAAGGAAGTCGAAACAAATTATAAATGCTGACAGTTGCAATTTGTATGTGAATTTTTTCTTTCTATATTCTATTCTTGCTCTGTTTTCTACATTACGCTGTCTTACTTGGATTTCTTACAAAAATTATTCACTTTAACACTATATATATATATATATATATATATATATATATATATATATATATATATATATATATATATAAGTTTTATTAAACAAAATCAACAACTTCTTTCATTTCTTCTGTCATATATTTTAAGACCAGAATTAAATAAGGGACCAATCCTAGGGCATTTAATTAAAGTGAATGAAAACTTTCAAAAGCAGGGTAACTCCATAACAGTTTAAATCTACAGCGACTCAGTTGACCTTTCCTAGTTGTTGACCTTTTTTCAGTTGACCTTTTTTTCAGTTGACCTTTTCTATGTTCCAGATTTGAATCTAATAAAAGTTTTCATTATTTTATTGTCCTAAATTCCACAAGAATTTGATCAAATCGTTCAATAAGCTGTTCACTACTTAAATGTATTGAAGGCATTTTAATATGCCTGCATTCGTTTCAAAACCAATCTCATTAATCTTAGACCGTTAATGTAGAGAGCCTCAAATATTTGTAATAGTGTTCTTTTATTATTTGTATATAATTCTTTTCGTGTGATCAATTCAAATTTGTTTAGTAGTAGTTATAGTAGTATTTTTTTTTTTTTCGTGTTGTTAAATTAAACTACTATCCAATAAGTGTGAATATATCTATCATAGTAATCCATAGACAGACATTTTGGCTTTAAGAGCAAGTTTTTGAAGTTGAGATCAAAACCCGACCGTTTTGTTAACAGTCGAAGTAACTACCCTCTACGCCATCAGCTTCGAAGGAAGAGAAATATATTTATAAGGTAGTTTTAAAAGTGTGGACCCATAAACAATTTACTATATAACAATATAAAATTTACAATAAGTGTTTGAATTGATATTCACCTCCTCCAAGACACTTTCTTACTCGGGAGACACGTGATCTTTGCACATTTTTGAGCAGAGAGTGATCATTTCTTATGTGATGCTATCTTCTAGTGTTTGTAAAGTTTTTGGTTTGCTAGCATAAACCACTGATTTAAGATGTCCCAATAAGAAAGAACTCAGACCCAGATATTTATGGTTTAGAATATTTCCCATCCTGTTAACATGGTTAGTTTTTTTTTCTGTTTCTTTAATTTTTTTCTTTCTTCGCTTTCATATTTACTGTTTCGTTTATTGTTTTTTTTTCTTAGTTTACGTTGGTACACTTATCCCTGTGTCCTTCATTTTTTTCTTTTTCGCCTTTAGTTCTTTCTTTTTATTCTTCACTTTTTTTAAACCCCTGATTACTTCTGCTTTTTCTTCAATTTCTTTTTCTTCAATTTCTGTTTCTTCCTCTCCTTTTTATTGTTATTCTTTCTTTTCTTTTTCTCTTCTTCTCTGTCTTCTTTCTCTTCTTCTTTTTCTTCTGTTTATCTTTCTTCTTCCTCCTATACCGCCTCGTCTTCTTCTTCTTCATCGTCTTTCTTCATTTTTCTCCTTTTCTTTATTCTTCAATTTACTTCTTTTCACAATCCGTTTCCTTTAAAATGTGTTAGCTAAATATCTGCACACATCATTTCCAGCAGATAATGAAGCTTCAATCCTGTTGAAACCATACATCTTGCATAGTTGCTAATGTAATGTCAGCTCGGCAAGATAATAAATGAAACATGATTGAGAGTGGCACAAATGCAAATAATTTTGTCTGTTTCCAGACTTTTGCACCACCCTGTATATACGTCTGTAGCAAAAGAGTAAATAATAAATATGTATTTGTTGGCATGTTTGATGTGATTGAAGCTTTAAATATAAAACTTTTATCAAAGTTTTCATCTGTTGTTTGATGCAATATGGCCGGGCAAGAAGAGGAGCATAAACTGATGACTATCTAAAGATATGTTGTGATAATTATTCAAACAAGATGTAATTAAATCATTTCTGCTGCTTTGATTGGACTCTAATTGTCGACAAATCCTAATGTGACTAATTGACGCCAATGAACATGTTGCCATGATGCTTGCATTACGGATAAACAAAGAATCGCAGCTTTTAGGATATTCGTGTTTTTCATTTTACTTTCATCTGGACAAAAGCCATCAATAATGGATGAAAGTGTTAGGCAGTACTATGGTTATTTCGTGCAAGGCGGGGGGGGGGAGTATCTGATGTGTATCCTGTGTTGAATTTTACCGTCTCTACAGTTCTGTCTTTGTTTCAGGAACTTCGGTTCTTTGTGGATTCTGCTGTCTGACTAGTGCCGGTTCTACCTACATTCCAACACCTCTACTGCTTATGTATCTGGGGTTGGCCTTTTGGCTAAGATCAAAGTGTAGTATCTGTTCCGATGGATACTGCACCCCATAGACTGGTATTGTCCTGGCTTTCGGGGCTTGATTTACGCCGGTCTATGGGTCTGTCCGTTGCAGTTGTAGTAGGTCCACCCTCCCAGGGTTCGCCTCCCCTCTTTGGGGAGGAGTAAGTTTATTGCTTACTGCCTGAGGCGCCCCTACCAGGGAATGCCGACGGGGCTGCTCAGGCAATTTTTAATGGCCAGAGTGCTCACCTCTCGGGCGCTGGCTTTTCAAACCCCACTTTCCCGACCCGACCTTGGGTCACATCTTACTTGTGGGAGTAAGATAAAACTGGCCTTGTGCCTAACTCCTGGAGAGGAGTAAATAAATACTGCTTATGTATCTGGGGTACTCCTTATTTGCTAGGTTCCCTTGACTTAAAATGTTGTTGGAAAAAAATATAAAGGCAGGCATTTAACGGTAATAATATATATTAACATCAACAAAAAGAAGAAAATATTACTTGCAAGTTAATTATTCTGGAAATGAAGTTATATCCTGTAAAATATACATACTTTTGAAGATGCTATGTTTAATTTAAAAATTTATATTCCTTATTTATTATAGATACTAAATGAGTTAATCAACGTTTGTTTCCCTAAGGCTTTTTTTATATATACTTTAATAACACAAAATACATGCTAAAATATACCGTAGTTCTGGAATTGAGTTATGTTTTTAAAATAATCTGTTTTTAATTTTTAATTTTTCTAATTCACTGTAATTTATAATTAACTGAACAAGCAACCATCCCTCGCTTAACTATCTATGGATTTCTGTCGCCCCTCCCACTCTGTTTTGATTCAACAACTCTCTAATATTTATTAATGCCGTTGTGAGAATGTAAAGAAAAACTGATCTTCTTTCAGCGTCATCTAATTTATATATCTGTGTTTGTATACACCACACACACGCATGTAAATTAGATGGCAAAATAATAAGCCTCTTTACTTCTATAGAAGAAGAATAAAGAATATTAATACTTCTATGTAACAATGATGATAATATAGAAAGAAAAGGACTTTTAGTTATGCAAAACTGAACAGACAACCAATTGAGAAACTACTTACAATGAGTCAATGGGAGACCGACTTTTTTCTGTCAATGAAAAGATTACGGCCATCTGGTGGGGAATCAAATAACTACATTTGCAATGTTACATTGTGAGAGATATTTCAACTAAGAATATTATGTGTAGAACCATGTAAGTGTAATGGCTACCAGACCTATTTCACTTGTATAATTTTACTTAATTTTGTAGGATGCTCCTCTACTATGAAATAGTTTGTTAGATGTATTTTGATTGAAAGGCATCAACTGTTGATTTTTTATGGGATTGAATGATCAATAGCAAAGTAATATTATAAAAGTGAAATAAATATATTTCTGGATTTGATGAAGAAATTGTATCAGACAACTGGGATCGAACCATGAACCTCTCGGTCTTGGATCTATGTTCGTAACCACTGGCCTACAAAAATGAGATTTGTGTATATGAATTGACATTCATCATCATTACCAGCGGTTACTCAGGATACAATATGCCTGCCATCCTTGATGGATCTTTGATAGTCTTTAAATGCGTGAAAAGCCCAATCCTGGAGCTGCATATTTTTTGTGCATCACAGGCATGAGTTGTGGACTTTTTTGGACAGAAACGGTTTTCTTTCTATATATTTGCTTGTCACAATTATCTTGTGCTGATCCCCTCCTCCATCTCCGGGACAATTTTCCTTCAGGTTGCCCTGCTGGATGCTGTGTCCTCTTGGGTTTTATAGTCTAGGGCACGTTTTAATGTCTTGATAGTGTAACTCTCTTTAGATTGAAACAATGACCTCTAAACCAAGACGAAATTTCTGGTGTATAAAGTGGTATGACAAATTATCCCTTTTTGTGTTTTTAAATGTCAAAACAAAATACTGATTCGAAAGTTTGCAGTCGTATTCATCATGCCAATCGCATTGCCTCACGACAGTAACAATTACACTGGTTCCCTAAGTGAATGAGAATAACTTGCATCAAATTATTTTATTAGATTTTGCTGAGTAATTTTTTATTTATTTTACTTTCAGTTGAGATACGTTTCTATGATGCTATCATTACATGATTCACCTGGCCTGGTCCATCCGGTCTCAAACACCCCCTTAACGATGAGGTCAGTACACCGAATAAAAACCAAGAAAATATGTCCAGCTGCTGCTGCTGAGTTGGCTGCCGCTGCCACGGCAACTGTCAAATACGACAAATGGAAAAGAGTTCCCAGGAAACTGGATCATTTACTCCGATGTAAGTTTGCATTTGTTTTTGTTTTTTTGTTTTTTGTTTTTCATACTTACAAATATAAAAAAAAAATTGTGTGATTTTGTCTGATTTGTTGTCTCGTAGATATTATAGAAATTATGAATTTAACTTTTAAACCCAAATTTCCTCAACCTTCCATTAAAATATCACTTTACCTACTTGATATACACCACAAAATGTTCATGAAACTATCATATAGAAATAATTGTATAAGAAAATCATATTCATGTGTAATATTCCTTTTTAAAGCGATAAAAAACAGACACATAAAGTATGTTTTTTTACCACATCTGTGTATATTTCTATGTAGATTCCATTATGGAATTATATATATCCCCCCCTCTCTCTCTCTCTCTCTCTCTCTTTCTCTCTCTCTCTCTCTCTAAAATGTTTTTGTTTTTTTGTTATTGTTTCTTTTTTCTCATATAGTTTTGGTGGTTGAGAAACTTCCGAGACTATATATATATATATATATATATATATATATATATATATCAATGTCAAATTTTTAAAATTTTATTTTATGACGTAAACGAACACAAACATGTTTTAAACAATTTTTAATAGTGAACTGTGATCTTAATCAATGTGGAGTAGTCTGATCCAAATAATTTAAGTCAATTCCTATATATATATATATTAAAACATTTTAATGACTTTTATTAAGCGACGTCGAGACTGGCCAGTACTAAATGGGTGACCATTTGGGAATACCAGGTGTTGTATGTGCTCTATTCTTATCTCGACATTGTTTCCAGTCGTCTTGAAGTGCTTGCCATTGGAATCAAGCAGTGCCGACTCAGGAGAAGTGTTGTTAGTAACTGTGCAATCCTTGCTTCACAATTACACGTGCAGCCAGCCCCTTACAGGGGTGTCCCTAGTCTCTCTAGACTGAATGGAGGGCATGTCATATATATATATATATATATATATATATATATATATATATATATATATATATATATATAAAGAGGTGTACTAAAAGCGAACTTTTAGGAAAGGTAAAACCCTATTGTGAAGAGTATACAGCTCAATTCCACTCTCCTTCATTATATATATATATATATATATGTATACTTAGGCAGCATTTCTTCATTGATGCACGTGAGGACTTAGGCAAACTAAAACTGGTGAATTTATTGAGAAACTCGATTAAAACTTTTTAAAAATATATTAAAGGCATTTATTGTATACCTTCTCCCCCCCTCAAGCTCGATATGAAGGGGGAGAAGATATACCGAAATGTCTTTAATATATAAAAAAAGAAAAAATGTTTTAATCGAGTTTCTCAATAAATTCACCAATTTTAGTTTGCATAACTCCTCACGTGCCTGAAGAAGTCTCATGGGAGTCGAAAACGTCAGCAGTTTTTGGCTAGTTTCTGTTCACACTTGAACAGAACATTAGATCATTAGTCCGTCAACATGAAAAGATGGATAAAAAAAGAAAGAAACAGGAATTGTCCCTGGTGTTTAATCAAACATGCATATATATATATGTATATATATATATATATAGTAATCTAGGTAAGTTTTTGTCCATAGTATTTATATAAAAGTGCTCAATAATAAACAGAGTTGTTTATTACTATACAATTTTAAAAATTCATACTAACATTATTTACAGACATATTTCAGAGCTATATATCACCAGACCTATTGAGACCGAAGAGGTTTTGCTATTCATAGTTTTGACCGAAACATGTCTGCAAATCTGTAGCCAAATAATGTCTCTATAAATAAAAAAAAAACAACTTTATACCCGAATGTGTTGATTGGCTAGAAATGATGAATTTCTTCACATTTGAAAAATTAAAACAGCCTCATGGAAACATAAAACAATATAAATTGTAGGTGTTAATATAATTTTTATATTTTGGAATGGCCTCTGTCCTCATCAAAAATGTCTTTCTTATAGAGAATAATTTAATATGAAACTTTTATGGAAGACTGAGCATTTTCAATTTTGAACAATGCTCATTTTAATGACTTTTTCGTGCCAACATGCGTTCATCAATCCCACGTGAAACAGTATTTTTGAAACCTAAAAATAATTTTCTATTTTGTTGCTTTATGTAACAAATAGATACAAATGATTGTTTATTGAAAATCCACTTTATAACCAACCGATAAAATTTCCAATAGGATATTTTCGTGTTGATCCTTTTTTTGTATTTACTTTGTTAGTCATCGTCTCTGAAAACTCAACAAACGCCTAGGTTAGGGTTAGGGTTTGAAAACTCAACAAACGCCTAGGTTAGGGTTAGGGTTTGAAAACTCAACAAATGCCTAGGTTAGGGTTAGGGTTTGAAGACTCAACAAACGCCTAGGTTAGGGTTAGGGTTTGAAAACTCAACAAACGCCTAGGTTAGGGTTAGGGTTTGAAAACTCAACAAACGCCTAGGTTAGGGTTAGGGTTTGAAAACTCAACAAACGCCTAGGTTAGGGTTAGGGTTTGAAAACTCAACCAACGCCTAGGTTAGGGTTAGGTTTGAAAACTCAACAAATGCCTAGGTTAGGGTTAGGGTCTGAAAACTTAACAAACGCCTAGGTTAGGGTTAGGGTTTGAAAACTCAGCAAACGCCTAGGTTGTATTAATGAGGTTTTATCATTTATTTTTAAATGTAAAGAGTTTCTGATTATCTTATTTCGATTGGTTGATGTGCTCGTTACCACACTTCCTTGTTTTTCTATTACTGTGTATGACAATGATTTATTTCTTAGAAGGTTTATGCTAGATATAAAAAGATAGTTTGAATCTTTGTTTTGTTTTGGTTACAGTGACAAATGCAGTCTGTTGCCATCTTATTAAGTACAAAATAGAGACCACCCTTTTTGTGTGTGTGCAAATTATAAGCTTGAAAAATGCTGCCAACTTAACTGGGTGCGGTTGCAAGCAGTGTAATGATTTCGGATATTGTATATAGAATTCAGCAGGGTTAGGATTATATAGAATTCAGCAGGGTTAGGGTTAGGGTTATATAGAATTCAGCAGGGTTAGGGTTAGGGTTATATAGAATTCAGTAGGGTTAGGGTTAGGGTTATATAGAATTCAGTAGGGTTAGGGTTAGGGTTATATAGAATTCAGCAGGGTTAGGGTTAGGGTTATATAGAATTCAGCAGGGTTAGGGTTAGGGTTATATAGAATTCAGTAGGGTTAGGGTTAGGGTTATATAGAATTCAGTAGGGTTAGGGTTAGGGTTATATAGAATTCAGCAGGGTTAGGGTTATATAGAATTCAGCAGGGTTAGGGTTAGGGTTATATAAAATTCAGCATGCCAAGTTCAAATATTGTAACTTGCTATTTCAGGCAATCTCTACAACATTTATTAAAAAAAACAATACTTCTGTACATTTCTCCAGCTCAACCAAGCACTATCTCTAACAATATAAAATCATCAAGGACAATAGCATACATGTATACTCTCAATGTCTTATTCCAGTCTTCTTCTTTCCTTGGACCGTTTGCTTTTGGATTCCCTCCCTGTTTCACGGACCGTACCAACATGTAGAAATTTAAATGTAATGTGAACAAACATCTTGCTACTGAACTCATCTCCTAGCTTGCTTCCTATAAATCTGGCCTCTATCACAGTAGACCCTTATGCTTTCATGGCAATATGCCTTATTTGGGGTGAACCCAAAATAAAAAAAAAAATTTTTAATTAAAGAAATATAAGAAAACATGGAGGGCATCTGGATCTGAAATATATTTGTTTGATTTTTATAGATTTTTATAGATTTCTATAGATTTCTGTAGATTTAATTTTTATACATGTATAGAGATGAATGGAAAAGGCGGATAGACCAACAATACAATCAAAGTAATTCATATAGTGAGATGTTTAATATTTCGTCTCACTTATTAAAAGACTTTCTCAGATAGATAGATGGAGATAAATGGAGAGGAGAAGGCAGAAGATTGAGAGAGATGGGGTAAAGAGAGAACGATAAAAGTTTGGTGAAAGGTGAGTGACAGTTGCACGGCTGTGTAAAGTGACAGGAGCTAGACTAGAGTTGTATTTGGATGTAGCTTAGGTACAGGATCTGGAGTTACATAAACGAACATCGATTATGACCTGTTTAGGAGTAGTCTAAGAGATCTATTTTTTGTTAATTTTAGTTCATAACAGCTAGTGTATGAATTATTTCATTAGACCCATTAAACATTTTTGTCCCTCCCACCCCCATTTTTCCCCCAATCCCATCTGCAAGAGAAGAAAACATTAATAACAATCATTTCTGCTGATGTGGAAAACTATGATCATTGTAAAACAAAATGATTATATAGATTTAGCAATGGCTGCTGTTGTCAACTTGTAATATTCTTGGGTTATTGCTTTCATATTATTGCTTAATCTAAGACCAGATACTCCATGTATGTATATATATATCACATTGTAATACTTATATATAGTCTATTGTATGGAGTGATCCAAAAGTCCTGTTACCCTACCAAAAAGTAACAAAAGAGGAACAAGTAATGCAGCAATACAACACACATACCCTGGATTCAGTTTATTTACTTTAAGAATAGCAAAATAACATAAGAACACTAGAAGTACAATTAATACAGTGAAAGAAAAGAACAGATCGCTTGATTTGCCAGAGATGCAGGTCATCCTTCGATATTTTCAAAGGTGGTGAAAGTTAACAAAGCCTGCATCACCTTTATTTTCGATTTTCGATTTTTGACTGACAAATCTGCATATCTGCCACAGTTTAGTAATGGGGGGGGTTCTTTTTACTAACGGGTTATTTTTTTTATTGTAAATAGTGTTTCAAGTTACTTTCAAACCTACAAGGTTACGGTTAGGATAAGAAAAATAGAAGTACAAAGGAGAGAGAAGACAAACTAAATCCCGTCCATTCACTGTGGAGGTCCCCAGATGCCGGAGAGCTTTCTACTCAAATAGCTTCTTTGCTCGTGCTGCTGGCCTCTGGAACTCCCTACCTGCCCCCTGTTTCCCCGACAGTACTGACATGCAGAAATTTAAAACTAATGTAAACAGACATCTTGCTGTGCAGATCCCAATTTAGGTTGACCCCCCCCCCCCCAACCGTCTCCCTTTTCTTTTTTCTCAGTAGCCCCTTACGTCTACAGTGGCGGCCTGCCTTGTTTGGGGTGAACTATGTTATGTTGTTTCTAAAAAACGAAAAACAAAAAGAAGAAAGGTTTCTAAAATGTTATGCGTTTTGATCTGCATGCCTGCAGTCTCTCTTCCTTTTCAGTCAGTCTTCTGTCTCCTTTTTTCTGTTTTTCCTTCTCTTTATTTCTCAGATTTTTTTGTTTTTAAAAACTTTTGTTCACCTCAAACAAGGCATATTGCCACTGAAACAAAAGGGGCTACTGTGATAGGGGCCAGATTTATAGGGGATGGGGGAAACCTGGGTGGGGAGTTCGGTAGCAAGATGTTTGTAAACATTTCATTTAAATGTCTGCATGTCGGTATGATCGGCAAAACAGGGAGCAGGTAGGTAATTTCAGAGCCAATCTACCCAAGGAAAGAAGCTTTTAGAGTAGAAAATCTTACAGCATTTTGGAACCTCTACAGTGAAGGGGTGAGATTTTGCTGCTTGGATCTGAGGTATTTTCATTGAGTAAGTTCATCGAGCACATTCGGCAAAGGAGTGCAACATTGTTACAATGCGACAGTGGCTGGAGCTTGGCAGATATGTGGGACGTATTATATTAGAATTTCTTTTGTGCACTCTGTCTAAGAGGGAGAAGAAAGTGATTGGTGCACCAGCCAAGATATGGCAATAATACTCCATGCAAGGGTTAATTATGGCTTATCTATGGTCTTTCATCTTTTAAATTTCATTTAAAAATAATATCTTTACTCATTTCTGAGGAAGTTTTTTTTAAATAAATGCGAAAGTTGTGTGGTAAAGTCACTTACCGGGGGCGATCTTTGGAACGATATGTGACGACAGGACGATGTGTGACAACATGTGCACGTATGTGCAATGTCTCGTCTTGTTATCGCCAGTGAGCAATCATCGTTTGACGATAGTCACTGTCGTCTGCTTCTGCGACTGGCTGGCTGGCTGGCTGGCTGGCTGGCTGTTTGCTCGAGACCATCGTGCTGCAAATCAAACATTATGTAATAATGGAACAAACCATTTTACTTTTTAATATAAAAATATATATTTATTTTCTTCCGAAGCACATTTTTATATCTTGCAGATAGCACGACAAGATGTGTGCGTCTCCTTCAGAATTCAAACCCGTCTCTGAATTTTCAATCTCTTTACCAGAGAGAGAGAAAGAGGGAGAGAGAGGGGAGAGGGAGTGAGAGAAGGAGAGAGACAGAGGGAGAGAGACAGAGAGAGAGGGAATACAGTCGTCATCGTTGTACGCCTTGTCAAATGTTTTGAGTTTGATAACTGATTTTCTCGAACGACGACAGTCTGATCTCTGAACCCATCACATGCACCTGTCATTGAATTAGTTTGGCACCGACCTTCAGTCCTCCAAAATATGACTGCACTCAACGATTTCAAAACGCAGAGAATTGCTGTTTTTGAAATAATTCTGGCATAAGGATTACGAATATAACGGGGAGCACTTCGCTCCCCAAAAGGTCACGCATTGTGTCACTGTTGGACTAATTCTTCAAACTAATAGTGAGGTCAAAACACCTTATTTCAAGTTAATTGAAGTTTACACAAAAGCAGCATCCTATCTGTTTCATATATTACTTATCTCTCTCTCTCTCTCTCTCCATATATATATATATATATATATATATGTTATCTCAGTAGTAAAGTTAACTAATTTGCATATTGCTGTGCAAAAAGATACTTCATTAATTAGCAATACTTTGTTAATGTTTATCTTTTTCATTCAACAATTGTTTTAATTTTAATATATAACAAATAGTTCTGTTAAGGAATATCATTGCATTTCGTGGACAAATGTTTAGCAAGTCAATGGATTTCAGAAATGCCAATAATAGTGAGTTCTCCTTCTTGGTTATGATGGCAGAACTGTTGTTTCTGCACAACTGTTATGTTCTTTTCCGGACTATTCTTTAGAAGAACTGACTTACTGATTTTTTTCTTTCCTTTATGGTCACGTTAAAAGATAAATAAATCAAAATTACTTAAATGTTCATGTTTATCTATATGAGTAAATGTGAAAGTGTGTGTTTTCGTATTCAAAACAATTAAATGTTTATTATTTAAAAGTTTTATTTCAAGTATTTTAAGAATAGAACTTTGCAAAACGATAGCAAGCTGGCAAAGCTATCTAGTTTAATAATGAAAAGATGTACCTCCTCTTCAGAAGGTTAGGCACAAGGCCACTTTTATCTTACTCCCACAAGGTAAGATGTGACCCAAGCTCGGGTCGGGAAAGTGGGGCTTGAAAAGCCAGCGCCCGAGAAGGTGAGCACTCTGGCCATTAAAAATTGCCTGGGCAGCCCCGTCGGCATTCCCCAGTAGAGGCGCCTCAGGCAGTAAGCAATAAACTTACTCCTCCCCAAAGAGAGGAGGCAAAGTCTGGGAGGGTGGACCTCCTAGAACTGCATAGGACAGACCCATAGACCGGTGTAAATCAAGCCCAAAGGCCAAGACAATACAAGTCTATGGGGTGCAGTATCCATCAGAACAGATACTACACTTTGATCTTGGCCAAAAGGTCTAGTTTAATAATGAAGCCGTGAATTTGATTTTATTGCTGGTCGGTTTTTTCTCATCGATCTCTTCATTTTGTCGTATTTGATTTTTTTTCTTATCGATCTCTTCATTTTGTGGTATTTTATCCAACCTTTTTTCTTGATACATACAATTGTTCAAGTGTGTTTAGTTTAAAAGAATTAATTGCTTTTGTCAGCTTAATTCTTCAATCTAATTTTTCCTATTAGCGAACAAGTAATTTTGTATTCAAAACGAAAAAAAATGTTACAATAGTGTTATGGTGTGATGCTGATCTACCCTATTTCGTGAATATATGGGCTCTTCCAGACACTATATACAGAGGAGATTACGGTGCAGTCTCTGAGCAGTCTTTCTGTAACATACTATTCTGTACTTGTGTAAATACACTGTCCTATAAATATACCACCGTGTTGTTTTATTTATTATCGGCCCTTCAAGGTCACAACAAATAGTCACAAGCGCTTTCGACTTCCAAGAATCGCCTTCAGAAGTGGTACCATGTTAGCAGATTGTATTGCAAAATGCAGAAATGTTATTAGTTAATATCCCGTGATGCTCAAAAACATTTTATAAACTGCTCCTCAACTTCGTATTTGATTTGGTTAATAGTTTGGTGAAGAAATCGAATAATCACTGGTCCAAGAATGGGTAGATTCAAGCTTCAATAAGATGTAGTAATGATTTTATTATGAAAACACAAAATTACTTGTTCCGCAAACATGAAAAATTAGATAGAAGACAAAACTAATGAAAGGAATCAGTCATTTTCAATCAGACATGCTTGAATCAAAGAATGCTACCGAAATACGCAAAGGTCATATTCACCTATTATTATACGAAAACCGAGTTAGTCACCGTTTGTTTATCAAAGGTTTTTTCCTACATGTTTTGGATTTGGTTATGTTCTAATTAGTACTAATTCGCAAAATAACTCCTCACGTGACCTATCTCTTACTAACTTTCTCCTCGTTCTTAGTCTTTGTCTTTTCCACTCTCGCTCCCATCTCTCTCTCTCTTTCATTCTCTCTCTCTTTCTCTGTATTAATAGTCGAAGGTAATAAAGAGAGGAAATAATGAAAATATTTGAATAGTATCATTAAAAGGATACATAGCCACAGGCTGTAATACTATTTAACCCACATTTGTAGAGGAAAGAAAGAGAGATATATATAGCGAACAGAAAGAGGCTAATTTTCATTTTCATTTTTAATATTTAACAAACTCACATTTTCCTGATTCAAACTATTAACCTCAATGGGTCACACAACGACTCACATTTTGGTAGGGTATATATATATATATATATGGGAACTGTAAGTGTAGTATTAACACAGCATGACGTCGCTAGCTATATGTGCATCGTTCCTGTCATTAAGTAGAACGCTCTTATGACGTCAAGCCGCCGGATAAAGTGTTAAAATTATCACTGTTTATTCGATATTCAGCATTGGCCAAATAGTTCTAGATGTCGGGATTTGAGTTGCAAAATACTCGGAATCCGGGGTTTCATAATCGCGTGACCAGTAGTGAATAGTCATATTTCTATGCTGATGAGTCCCGATTATAAAGGCCGAAACATATACGTACATAGATAATAAACAAAACAAATATTATATATATATATATATATATATATATAATAAATATTTGTTTTGTTGAACATACAAACCCAAAACATCCCCGATACTATAAATAACACAAATACTATAATAACAACCCTATACAAAATACACACTTACATTGGGGCAAGTGTCTTCCTCATCAAGACCCGAATCTCAAACCATATCTACTCTTTCAAACATAATAATAACTATGCCATTGGCACCTCTCTATCCAATCTAATAAAAAGTTTTACAGTAAAAACACTCCCTACTCCCTACATTGGGTAATATTAAAAAGGTCTAAATCCTACACTCCAGGATCCGCTTTCTGCCAACTATGTACATTATAAACATTTATGATAGCTACAGCAGCTAAAAGCAAAAATATTATTAACTCTAAAAATGAACTTATTTCAAATTGCAGGCACAAGCGAAAATTTTAATACATAAATTTAATAACTCCATCTGACACACCTCCTCCCAGCCAACAACTCCCTCTCTAACATTAGACTAATTCTTAAATTCTATAATTTGTTAATTTTTTAACTCTTAACCTTTCCAACTTCACAAATAATCACCCCAATAACATAGTGTACCCTGTACACCTAATAACTCTATTAACCCATAACATTTACTGTAAATTGAGATCTAATATTATTCTCCTCCACTCCACTAATCCTTAACCGCTCTACTTCAACACTCTAATCCCTATCCCCCCTTTTATCAATTATTGGCCAACCCTAGCATACACTCATCCATTGCTTTTTTATCTCCCTTGTATTCGATCCATCGACTCTGTATATGTTTCGCTCTACCGACAATATTTCTCTCACAGATTCCATTACTTTTACCTTTAAACTACGCTCCCTGGTTACTCCTATATTGGTGCATTTGCCTCCCCTTTAAATATATTTATAATTTCAACACACTAGTGCATTACTTAGGTTACAATATTCAACCCAGTCCTACCCCATAATCCTTATACTAGAACACAATTGTTGCAAGCAGACTAACGCTGTTCCCAATCCTAACTTCAGTTATACATTAAAGTTTCTTATTTAGTCATGCATTTAATAAGTAACAAACTGGGAATTCTTTAAAGTCCTTTATACATTAAACTCTGAAATACTAGATTTTGTCCGAATTATCACATATTAAACACATAGATTCCAGATTTCCATTCATCTGAACCCTAATTTCCCTTTTAAATTTTCTGAATTATATATAAGTTTGTAGTAAAATCCGTTTTAATTACAGGCTCCCCCTTTCAGAATTATCTACTTGCTGACCCGAATTCAACTGTTTTTAGCTTATGATAACCCCACCCCCAACTCGCACCTGGTTTATTGCTTACTAGCAATGAACAGTAACCAAACAACCCCCCTTCTCCTCTCCCAGCATCAGTCATAGTTGATTTAACTAACCCTATCACCAACCTTCCTTATCTTTTATCTTTATCCCTTCCCCTACTCATTCACTTGGCTTTGTTTCCAACTAGAGCTGCCGCTTTTTCTTAGACTCGATTGAAGTCCCTACTTAAATTCCCGACTGCCTGTGTTTAATATACACAGCTCATTCTCTGCCTCTGACAAACTACTTTCATTCTCGGTCCACGGAAGTATTTTAAAATGGCCCTAATTCTCAAAATTGCATCCGAATAAGTGCGTTCCATTTACGATTGAACTACACATCTTTCTATTGGATTTACTTTATTTTTGAACATTTTCAACGCTGCTTTCACGAAACCTTTTTTCCATCTTTAAATCTTATTTCACCGGACATTTTATCTGCGGAAATTCACCAACTGGACAGACTTCATATTTGTACACGCACACTCTTACTCTCCATTACTTTATATTTTTTCAAATTTTGAATTTTGGCTTTTTCAACTGCCAACTTATCTATCTATGTAATTCCTCTAATGATAAGATTTTAATCTTTGAAAAGCCTTGGCTTAGGGAAGGAAAAATAAACATGTTTTTACCGAGTACACCTTGCATTGAACAATCGAAGTTGAAATAGATTTGTCATTCGTACATATTTATCTCTCTTCTTTCATTTACCTTTATAATTGCTCTATCTCGTATATTGAGCTTAAACTATTTCACTATAGGTTATATCCTCTAAAAGTATACTTTTAGTTTCCTATTTTATATATATATATATATATATATATTTACATGTATATATATATATATGTATATATATATATATATATATATATATATATATATATATATATAAAGTTGTAGTTCCTATCTGTTTGTTCACGACCATAATCATGTATGTATATATATATATATATATATATATATATATATATATATATATATATATATATATAAAGTTGTAGTTCCTATCTGTTTGTTCACGACCATAATCATGTATACTCTCGAACTACATTACCCAAATTACTTGGATAAGTATATTTCATTTTGGTCAAAGGGGGTAAAATATTATTGTGGGTTCTGGTTCCGTGCCGGCCATCAATAGAAATGAAATACGATTTATTACTTTATTTTTTTCTTTTGATTTATGACTTGAAAATCTTAGAAATTAAAAATATAAGAATAGACATGTTAATAAGTAGTTCAGGGTTTGGAGCAGGTGCACAAGAGTTCCCATTGGTGTGCCAGGTGTGCCTAGAAGAATTTTAAAGACTATAGATTTACCAAATTTATTTCAATTAATGTCGCTTAACTTACACCCCCTTTACCCAATCAATTATGAGAACATCCTTCAAAAATGAACTATTACAAAATGTAAAATATAAAAATATCAAAAGATGTTGTTATGGTGTTATTAAAGCACATGGGTTTCTTCGTTCAAGCTCTGACAACCCTGGATTAAAAAAAAAAATTTTTTTTAACATAGTTCACCCCAAACAAGGCAGGCCACCACTGCAGACGTAAGGGGCTACTGAGAAAAAAGAAAAGGGGAGAAAATTAGGGGGCAACCTAAATTGGGATCTGCGCAGCGAGATGTCGTTTTACATTAGTTTTAAATTTCTGCATGTCAGTACTGTCGGGGAAACAGGGAGGGAGTTCCAGAGGCCAGCAGCACGAGGAAAGAAGCTATTTGAGTAGAAGGCTCTGGGTACCTCCAAAGTGAATGAATTAGATTTAGTTGATTGTCGAGTTAGTCTAGTGAATTTACGTCGAGGGGGCACCAGAGTAGCCAATTTATCGGAGCATAATCCTTTGAAGTATTTGTAAAACAAACATAAGGATGCTACATTGTGGCGATGGGACAGGGACTGGAGCTTGGTTGACAGTGAGGGACCTATTAGATAGGCGACTCTTTTTTGGACCTTGTCAAGGAGGGAGAGACTAGCAGATGATGCACCAGCCCAGATGTGACAACAATACTTCATGCATGGGCAGATGGTGGCTTTGTAGAGATACAGGATAATGTCAGATGTGAGGAGTTTACTAGCACGGTAGAAGAAGCCAACCTTCTTTGTGGCAGCCTTGGCAATGTCTTCAATGTATTTGTTCCAATTCATGTTACCTGTGAAGGTTAGGCAGAGGAGTTTGAATGATGAACTCTCAGGTAGGGTATTATTTGCCATGACAATCGGTAGTTGGAGAGGTTTCTTGTAGTTATTGAAGGAAAGGAGCTTTGTCTTTGCGGCATTAAAAGTTACCAACCATTTATGACCCCAATCCACTACAGCCTGGAGGTCATTTTCTATAGATTCGGACATTGCCTCGGATATGATCGCGTAGGTTTTGCCAACATGGCAAGAGTAAAGCGTGGTGTCGTCAGCAAATAAACCAATCTCAGACTCTATGTCATCAGGGAGATCGTTTATATAGATCAGGAACAAAAAAGGTCCAAGGATAGATCCCTGGGGTACACCAGAATTTATGTCATGTTGCTTAGATGAACGGCCATCGAGGACAACCTGGATTTTTCTTTTGTTTAGGAAGGATCTAATTATATTAAGTAGTTGCCCAGTAATACCGTATGAGCGTATTCTCAGGAGAAGCCCTTTATGCCCTACCTTGTCAAAGGCCTTGGATATATCAAGCGCTACAGCCTTAGCTTCACCTGCCTTGTCGAGTGTATGATACATGCATTCAGAGGTGACCGTTAGGATGTCTGCAGTAGATCGTGCTTGCCTATATCCATACTGGCGGTCAGATAGAAGTTTAGCATTAACTAAGTGCCGTACTATCACTAGATTGATTAAGGATTCAAAGATTTTAGCAAAGATCGGCAGTAGACTGATTGGGCGGTAATTCTGAGGATCGGTTCTATTCCCAGAACTCTTGTAGACTGGTATCACAGAGGCAATTTTCCAGCTATCGGGGAAGCAAGATTCAGCTAGGCATTTATTGTAGAGTTTAGAGAGGACAGGGGCCAGTTCAACAGAGCATTTCTTTATTACTATTACAGGTATAAGATCAGGCCCACAAGCTTTGGAGGTGTCAAGGTTTTTTATGATGTCTCTGACCTGGGATGGGGTGATGACCAGGTTATCAAGTGTGGCTTCGGTCCACAAAGGGAATTTGGGGAGGGGGTGGTTATCTGAGTTCAAAGTAGAGTTAGAAGCGAAACGCTGGGCAAGTAGTTCAGCCATATCAGTGTCCGTGCAAACGACATCATTGTAGTTTGATAGTGGGGAATCGTTGATTAACCATTATTCACTACACTATTGTAGATTTCCCGAAATCGCGAGTACCTAGTTTCTGTGACTGGATGCGTTTTTTTGTTAACTCATTATACCTTCTCTTCACTTTGCCTATCACGGCCTTGCAATTATTTCATGACTCTATAAATTTATATCTATTAGTAGCTGACGTATGGCGGCCGGATTTACGGAATTCTTGTTGCCTCTCAGAAATAGCAGCTGTACATTCCGAGGTGAACCATTGAGGAGACTGAGGCTTGCTAAAGCATTTTCTCATGGGGACATAGGCTTCAATGCCTGCTTTGACCCATTCAGTTAATTCGTTTGTACACTGGTTGGCAGGGAGTGAGAAGGTTTCCCTCTATAGGGCGTCACTGACGTGATCTCTGATTGACTCAAAATCAGCTCATAGTATCTTGTTTTGAGCAACGGTTCATCAGCTTTTGGATGACTTCTTAGGGTGATATTTATCATTAGCACAATGTGATCAGCATTCCCGAGTGGGCTATGAACTTTCGTAACACAAGCCAGGGGAATTGACGTCAAGAAAAGGTCTAGAAGTGAGGCTTGTTTGTCTACTCGATCAGGGATGCGGGTCGGAAAATCGACAGTCTGAGAGAGGGAGTGAGCTAAGGAGAAATTATATGTAGAGTTGCCGACTGCGTCAGTAAGGCTGGAGAATCCCAACCAGCTGCGGTGGTGGGCATTAAAATCCCCAAATACATGTATCTGGGCATTCAAGTAAATTAAGAGTGCTCTATCTATGCTTTCAGTAACTCCTATTTGTATATATATATATATATATATATATATATATATATATATATATATATATTTATCAATAAATTTTCACATATATTTTATGTACGTAAATATTAATTAATAAATATATATAAAAAAATTGAAAACACATCCGATTAAGGGCGACTATGCAGTACTCTGCATATTCTGAACCGCCCTAGGAAGCGAAAAAATACTTAAAAAACACACCGGTGTTTTGTCAGCAAAAACAAAAACAAAGCTGCATATATATATATATATATATATATATATATATATATATATATATATATATAAATGAATAAATGCGAATTTTGTTTTCATTTATCAAACCTATATTATAATCAAAACGGGTTACTGTTATTTAAATCACTAATACAATGTAAAATCTTGATATTCTGTATTTATAGTGCAGATAAACGATTACTTAGCATAACTATTTTTAAACCGTTTATAATTAATTTATATATATATATAAGTGCAGATTAGTTGTCCGAGGCTATAGCAATGCGATGTGGTTGCCGTAAGATGGAAAAGTGAAAAGAAATAAACGCAGGGAGAAAGTGAAACTCAAAACGATTTATTAATAATTTCACGAAAACTGATTAAATACCAAATAGTAAATACTGTCCGGTAAGTAACAGATCGGCAAAGGGTAATCTTAAATTTTCGAAAGAAAAACTTTCATTATCAGAAGACAACAATAAAAGACCGAATGGGTCGAAGAAAAACGGGAAAAACCGGTGTCAGTCTCGGAAGTATCTCAACCATTAAAACTATATAAGGAAAAAAAACAAACAAAAAAACGTTAAGTCTGAAGTCGTTCAGTGGAAAATCACTCATGTAAGTCAATTTAATTTTTACAGTTATTATACTAGTTTGCTTCTAAAATTATTTAAGGGATCATCAGTTGTTTACCATGAAAAACTGTTTCGGGAATTTATATATATATATATATCAAAGATATTTCACCCCAAACAAGGCAGGACGCCACTGTAGACGTAAGGGGCAACTGAGAATTAGGGTTAGTGTTAGGGTGTGATCCTAAGTGTTACACCTCTGCATGTCAGTAACGTTGACCAACCCGACAATCAGCTAAATCCCATCTATTCACTGTGGAGGTCCCCAGATGCCGGAGAGCCTTCTACTCCAATAATTTCTTTCCTCGTGCTGCCGGCCTTTGGAACTCCCTCCCTGCTCACTGCTTCCCCGACTGTACCGACATTCAGAAATTTAAAACTAATGTGAACAAGCATCTCACTACACAGCTCCGAATTTAGGATGACCCTCCATCAAGACTTCACCAAATTCTCAATAGCCTTTACGTCTACAATGGCAGCATGCCTTGTTTGTGGTGAACTTTGTAAAAAAAAAATACCATCTCTCACCCTGTATCTAAATTCTGATTTTCTAAAATTTCCATAAATATTTTTTTCCTGCGACATATCACCCAAAACAAATTTTCTCAGTTGTTGCTACTTTTTCATTTTTCTTGTAAATCTTGAAAAAGTCATTGCAAAGAGCGAAACGTTGAGATGCCACTTCAAGCTGTTTGGTTTAAGCTCTTTCTACTTTTTCTTCATATATATATATATAAATTATTATTAATAAATAAATATTTTTATCCATAGACATATGTTTCGCGTTTTTTTAATTTTACACTCGTCAGTATGGAATTACACACACACACACACACACACACACACACACACACACACACACACACACACACATATATATATATATATATATATATATATATATATATATATATAGGAATGATGAAAAAAAGACTGGATAATTTACAATTTTATTATATCATCAAGTGTCCAAACAAAGAATATAATAAACTGACCTTTAATCCATGGATTTCCAAAGAATTGCTCTTCTACTCAGAAGAGAAAAACCAATAGAATTACAAATTATCGGTAAATTAAATGTTTGCAACAAAAAATATTTTTAAGATATGCATAAAGCAGAAGTATTGATTTACTCCTCTCCAGGAGTTAGGCACAAGGCCAGTTTTTATCTTACTCCCACAAGTAAGATGTGACCCAAGGTCGGGTTGGGAAAGTGGGGTTTAAACATTGCCTGGGCAGCCCCGTCGGCATTCCCCGGTAGGGGCGCCTCAGGCAGTAAGCAATAAACTTACTCCTCCCCAAAGAGGGGAGGCGAAGCCTGGGAGGGTGGACCTCCTAGAACTGCACAGGACAGACCCATAGACCGGCGTAAATCAAACCCTGAAGGATTTCTTAGAGGATCTTTGCTGAATACAGCTTACTTGAAGAAGCTTCTTGAGTCTCCACCACAGGGCCTAAACATGGAGACTGCAGTCTTCACAGAGTTCTTTAAGAAACGTATGAACACCAGTTTAATCCTAGCAATCAGCTCGTCCTTGGTGTTGCAGATAGTCTTGTTGGGTTTGCAATCAAGCATCAACCAACTAAGGAGAGTAGAAAGTGACTAACTTGGGTTTACTTTCGGCAGCCTTGTAACTCTAGCTTCCCTTATTTTGTCCTTTAGTCATCACATTCCATGAGCGATGTTTCTGATAAAGGGGGAAGAATTGCTGTTTTCTAGGTCAGAATCTATCCATATTACACTTATCATTGGTTAGTTTTCGACTTTGAAGTAATATTTCTTTTTTTTTAGCTTCTTACATCAGGTGACTTCATTCCTTGTCTTGAACAATTTCCATTAAAAAAGAAAACTGGTGCTCATTCTAATTAGAAAGTATAGCAATCTATAATTGCCAGGACAAGAGACATTTGTCCAAAGTGAACTCCAACACTCAATTGACTACTTCCTTCCTTCACTCTCTGGTTAAAACTGTCAAACTGGTCCTTCGCTAACATGTCCTCCAATTACTTTATCATCAATTGCTTGGCTTTAATAAATGATTTCTCGCCACCCTATTCACAACAGATTCCTTTAATGAATGACTTTATCCTTACCTTCTACCACTTGACTTTATTAAAAAAAATTCCTCTTCGCCAATTTCCCTCTCAATTAACCATATGTCCACCCACAGGTTTGGACAATCTAAGCAGCACCGGGAGTCTAAAAACAGAAAATATCTATCAGTCTCAATGCCTGCAATCTAGCGGTGGGTGAAGAGCAAAAAGAAAACGACCCGACTTTTTAGAACCCTCCCTTTTTATTTCTAAGGCAGCTAATTTTTGAGTTAGTTTTATTTTTCTGTTTATTTTGTCTCCCATTTTTTAATTATTTATTCTCTATGCAATTATGCATACCTCAACTCGAAATTCGATCTACACATGTATTAATCGTTGATTACATTGCCACATATATGGCATGAAACAACCAAACCAAACCAAACCAAGCCAAACCATCCCAAATTTAATATAAAATTGAAGTCTAAGATAATTAAGGTTTGACTTTTTTTCCATCTTCTTCATCGACATTGTCCGACCAGCGTCTTGAATTTTTCCGTCTTTTCTCCCCTTTTTTGAAGTTTATATGGGTGTCGATCACGTGACTGAACATATAGGAGGATTGTGTGATGATCGACTCAGAGTGACAGGTTAGATGTTCTTTTAGATGAGGGCACGATCTACATCCTGTCCGGGAGGAAATAGACAATGTAGAGGAGGGTACAGAAAATGACATGCGTCTTTTCTCTAAGAAATCTCTCTTTCCTTTCACCCACAATGGGTGATAAAATATATGAAAATGGTTTTGTGTTATTGGTTTAATGATATAAACTTCTAAAATCCTCATCTGAATAGACGTATTATGTAACACTAGGCATTCGAAGGAAGAAGGAAAAGTTTTTTCTGCTGTGGTAGCAAGGCGAGTTATTGCTGTGAATCCTTTACAAGGAGGACCATAGATTTGAACATAGTCAAGCAATTTCCAACACCAAACACAGACACGTCCCGCCTGATCCTCATTGAAGCTTTGGCATCATTTCTTCATGCATAGAGTTTGAGATACTGCTTTTGTGTCAAAATATTGTTGACTTATTTCTTGTTTTCATTTTAGCTATTTGCAAGTTTAGCATGATGTAACCATTTTGTTGTGATTTTTTTCTGAAAATTCATTCCTGACTCTCCCCCATTGCAACCAACTTTCATTCATTCATTCTAAATAGCCAAGTTGATCACAAATCAACTTTTGTATATGGTTTTATCATAGTGCTACCATTTTCACAACTATATCGTAATATTTCTTGTAAACTTCCAATGTCTATATATCATGGAATGGTCAGACTTCTATTCATTCACATATTTCATCATGCCCCTGAGTTAGAGGGGGGGGGCATAAATGGTACGCTTCTAATCTTTTATGTGTTGGTGTGGCAGATATGCATGCAGGAAAACACCAGAAAAATAACTCAAGACACAATGTTTCAATTCTTTTTTTCTGAGCTGGGTTATTTATATAAAAAAAATAGACTAACTGGAACTCATTTTTTAAAAGATTGACAAAACAGACGAGTTGTTTCCACAAAAGAATTCTGGAAGGAAATCTACCAAATAAGAAATTCTAAAACCCATACTCACAGCATGTTTAGAGGAATTTGATAAGTATAATTAAAAAAATGGAATAGAATGAAAAGTGCATGTTCTGAATTTAATATCGACATTGTATACAGACAATATGTTCTGCACAATCACCATAAGTTAATTCTAAGTGTTGAGTTATCTAACTTGATAAGAGTTGTGACCCTTGGTGTATGTATATTAGACTTATATTCCTTACTTTGTGTTTACTGGAATAAAGATGGCTTCTAGACAAGCACATGTTGCACCTGTCATTGTATTATAATACTAAGTAAGGTTTCAAGATATACTATATTCTTTTTGTTTCTTTTTTGTTTTGTTTATTACATACGTCTAGGGAGGTTCTGCACAGAACACCGTTTCTTGCCTTGAAAAGAGTACAAATTCGACTTAGAAATCTAGTGGGGTATGATCTCTTCTTTACCCTACAATCCCCTTCTCATAGAAGAGACGTTCTCAGGATTAGATCAGGCGTCTTGTCGTTACCATAAGATCAATCTTAGGAGGATTGGATCAGGCGTCTTGTCGTTACCATGAGATTAATCTCAGGAGGATTGGATCAGGTGTCTTGTCGTTACCATAAGATCAATCTCAGGAGGATTGGATCAGGCGTCTTGTCGTTACCATGAGATTAATCTCAGGAGGATTGGATCATGCGTCTTGTCGTTACCATAAGATCAATCTCAGGAGGATTGGATCAGGCGTCTTGTCGTTACCATGAGATTAATCTCAGGAGGATTGGATCAGGCGTCTTGTCGTTACCATGAGATTAATCTCAGGAGGATTGGATCAGGCGTCTTGTCGTTACCATAAGATCAATCTCAGGAGGATTGGATCAGGCGTCTTGTCGTTACCATGAGATTAATCTCAGGAGGATTGGATCAGGCGTCTTGTCGTTACCATAAGATCAATCTCAGGAGGATTGGATCAGGCGTCTTGTCGTTACCATGAGATTAATCTCAGGAGGATTGGATCAGGCGTCTTGTCGTTACCATAAGATCAATCTCAGGAGGATTGGATCAGGCGTCTTGTCGTTACCATGAGATTAATCTCAGGAGGATTGGATCAGGTGTCTTGTCGTTACCATAAGATCAATCTCAGGAGGATTGGATCAGGCGTCTTGTCGTTACCATGAGATTAATCTCAGGAGGATTGGATCAGGCGTCTTGTCGTTACCATAAGATCAATCTCAGGAGGATTGGATCAGGCGTCTTGTCGTTACCATAAGATCAATCTCAGGAGGATTGGATCAGGCGTCTTGTCGTTACCATGAGATTAATCTCAGGAGGATTGGATCAGGCGTCTTGTCGTTACCATAAGATCAATCTCAGGAGGATTGGATCAGGCGTCTTGTCGTTACCATGAGATTAATCTCAGGAGGATTGGATCAGGCGTCTTGTCGTTACCATAAGATCAATCTCAGGAGGATTGGATCAGGCGTCTTGTCGTTACCATGAGATTAATCTCAGGAGGATTGGATCAGGCGTCTTGTCGTTACCATAAGATCAATCTCAGGAGGATTGGATCAGGCATCTTGTCGTTACCATGAGATTAATCTCAGGAGGATTGGATCAGGCGTCTTGTCGTTACCATAAGATCAATCTCAGGAGGATTGGATCAGGCGTCTTGTCGTTACCATAAGATCAATCTCAGGAGGATTGGATCAGGCGTCTTGTCGTTACCATGAGATTAATCTCAGGAGGATTGGATCAGGCATCTTGTCGTTACCATGAGATTAATCTCAGGAGGATTGGATCAGGCGTCTTGTCGTTACCATAAGATCAATCTTAGGAGGATTGGATCAGGCGTCTTGTCGTTACCATGAGATTAATCTCAGGAGGATTGGATCAGGTGTCTTGTCGTTACCATAAGATCAATCTCAGGAGGATTGGATCAGGCGTCTTGTCGTTACCATGAGATTAATCTCAGGAGGATTGGATCAGGCGTCTTGTCGTTACCATAAGATCAATCTCAGGAGGATTGGATCAGGCGTCTTGTCGTTACCATGAGATTAATCTCAGGAGGATTGGATCAGGCGTCTTGTCGTTACCATGAGATCAATCTTAGGAGGATTGGATCAGGCGTCTTGTCGTTATCATAAGATCAATCTTAGGAGGATTGGATCAGGCGTCTTGTCGTTACCATAAGATCAATCTTAGTAATCGTCTCGTTATTTCCATGGAAGGTGCTCGACTGAGCTCCAATCTCTGGATCCTTCTTGTAAGACATTCACGGAAAGAACTCGTCTTACTGCCACAACGAAAAAAAGACCACCATTTCTCCCTCTATGTGACTAATGTTAGACGACATTTCCATGGGCAGAGTTTTTTTGCAGGGTCTCCCCGTCTGTGAAACGCATACTGCAGGACTGTTTCACTGCTGATTACAACTTAGTCGTCTTCAAATCAAATGTCAACACATTCTTGATCAATGTTAGTACTCCTATAACGTTCCTCATCTTTCTGCTGGCAATGATTTCTTTCTCAGTAACCATTATCTTAGAGTGGCTCTCGATCTTAATAAGTGATAACACAATAGCAGAAAAACAAACTTTGGTGGTGCATTTAATACAAAGACACAACTCCGATTGCATACAATTAATTGAACACAAGTTTTTATTTTGCCGATAATTGGGGTAAATTATGAGTTCATACATTTCTCAATAGTATTAGTGCATAGATGGACACAATAAATCTGACAGCCAATCCTATAGTTCGTAACGGTAATCATTAAGTCAATAATGTGTCCAAACCAATACATAGAGCCACCACTGCAGGGCTCATCTCCAATCCAATGTGTCATTTTTTTAATCACAGAAAATCAGAGAACTATTCAATTTTAATAAAAGTTCCAACACTTATTGAATAAATTATATCTTATAAAATAAAGTAAGCTTTTCCCTTATATCCTTGATCGGAATAGGTTAATAAACAAAGATAAATAAACAAAACATGTTTCGTAATTCATTTTCGTAATTCATTTTCGATCTAAATGCTATCATAATAAACAAAACTTTCTTCTTTCGCTCACATTAATTGATTTAATTATTTAGTCCAGATTGATATTTCATTGTTTTTTTTTATTATTACGAGAAATTCGGGCAGTTTTCACTCTCTCATTCATATGTTCTACGACTGACACCCATTACACTGTGATCATTTATTTAGTAAGATTTGTTTCACCACTTGCGAAAGATACGGATGTCCATTATAGTAATAGTCTATCACATTTTTGTAACATTAATAATCATAACTTACGATGTTTTTAAAAAGTTCATGAATAATTTATTTAACATAATTATTTAGCTTGAAGAAATTAGGGAAATATTTAGTAGCCGTATTATTCATAGTAATATAGTAATATAGTAATTAACATTGTATACATTAGAGGCACAACTCCAACACACTTCATGTACAATCCTTATATAAAAACCATAGGCCTTTTTTTTAATATGTTGTTATTGTTAAAATCGGCTCTATATTTTCAGGATTTTTTTACGGTAACATTTTAAGTAAGGGGTCATAAAATAACACCCTGGAGACTTTTAGAGTGCTACAGAAACAATCTGTTCTCCCCCCCCCCTTCCATTAGTCAAGGAGTTTGAAGGTAGGTAGCTAGCTTTGTGAGGGAATACCTGTGGGAACTGAAGTCACTAAACTAGTTAATTGTAAGTGCCTATATTTATATTTATTAATTATTTTTTCGTGGTGTATTTTCCCTCAATATGGACTATGGTTATTGGCTATCTTTCTTGTAAACTGAGGTGGGATATATTTTCTGGATCCTTTCCCCAATCCTTCTAACTTGAAGATGTCAGTGAAGGAGGCGAGACCATGACCATTTTCATGTTAACTATATTTTATTCCTCTTAACTATTGGATATCCATTCCCTTAACTCGAAGTTGTTTTCTGACTAGAGGGGTTTAAAAAGGAGTCTGAGTACCCCTACCTCTTTGGACCTTAAATTACATGTTTCTTCACAGAAATGCTACTCATCAACTGAAATTCAACTTCAAATATTTTTCTATATCACATTATGCTAATCAATTAGGCATCTACCCTCATATAGGGCTTAAGACGACCACAGATGTCATCACCCAATCAATTATGCCATAGTCATTATTCATTATGTAACATTTTGTATAACAATTGTAAAAATGTGGATGCCTTATATGCTTGGCGTTAGAGGTGTTTTTACCATGCACAGCATGCCGCCTCTTGCATGAATTTCATAACATGCCTGGATATCCCAGACACTAGGGAACATACTAGACCGAGGCAGGCCTGACTTGAGTGCATAAGAAGCGATTTGACTGCATACAACATGACTGGTGTTTGTTGCATGGCCCCTGCTTGGGCCGTGGCAGTTCTCGTTTTGTATACTCGTTCCGGAACGGGCCGTGGCAGTTCTTGTTTAATCACTCGTCATTTTTAACATCATAAATCATATAATTTGCATACTTTTAACGTTTCTCGCACCCTCAATCTTTCCTCGTCGTGTGGAGGGGTGCATCGTCTAATGGTTGAATTCTTTCTTCTTTCTTTCTGCCGTGAACCACGCCGCTGCAACACAAAAGCTCCATGACCGACTTAGAAGACAAACAATCTTTTAAACTAAATTTCTGTTTTATTTCAGACGTTAGTTATCCATTGGCTGGGAGATATCCACTAACGTCGAGAGAGAGAGCAAATTACTGCTTTCGTAATTACTTATCAATTCAGTCCTTAACCATTCGTGGATGGGGGGGGGAGAGATCTTTCGCTTGTAATTTCTTAGGGAATTAATTCCCCTATGTATGTTGCAGACTACATCATAAAAATCATGTCTGATAGGTTCGCCTCCAAAACCCAGACTGCTAAAACTCGCTTCCCACGCAAAAGCCAGTGACGTCACAGAGCCTCTATGCGCAGGTGCATTCGTCACAGCCTGACTCCTTTGAACCCCTGATCTAAAAGGTCTCATCAAAATGGTGGCCCGTCATGTCTGTGAGCTCCAACCGTGAGAACAGCCCTATTCTGCACCCGACTGCACGGGTCCACCCGCACTAAATCGCATAAGTCAAACCAACGATTTCCAACAGATACGTCCGTTCCTACAGGGCTATTATCCAACAATATCAACCCTTTGGATCAGATCGCACGGAGGGCAGGCATAAGACGTTGCTTGGTGTTGCCCACTCCAGAGTATGGGACACTTACAGCACCTTAAAAACCAAAACCGGATGATGATGATGATGATGATGATGATGATGATGATGATGATGGTGGTGGTGGTGGTGGTGGTGGTGATGATGATGATGGTGGTGATGATGATGATAGTGGTGGTGGTGATTGTGATGGTGGTGATGATGAAGATGATGATCCCATACAACTTCCTATGGGTTAGGGTTAGGGTTAGTCAGGTTTTAGTCGTTTGGTGGTTCTTTGGCCATTTTCGGTTGATTGTTCAACTGGGACATTTACTACTTTTCGCTACCGTTTCCCTGTCTACATATGTGCAAGTCACTTTTGTTAGTGTGTATGTGATTTGCCTGTGTTGGTCGACTGCTGCGAGAATTTTTACGTTATGAAACAAAACAAGTTCATTTTTTATTAACTTTCGATGGCATTACAGATGCAATACACATCTTTTTGTTAACTGAATATGGTACAAGGCCAATAAAAATGTTCATTTGTGTTTATCCTTCATCGAAAATGGAAATGAAAAGGATTAATTATCTTCTTAGATCTAGCGTATTGATGTTTGCTTAATGCCCCACACGTGTATGCTAACCTGGTGGAGAACACATACTCGTCTGTTGTGACCTTTTTCTCGCTCATTCTTGAACGAAATTAGTTATATAGAGGACTAGAATAAAATGTGACCCGTTGGGTTACCCGTTGAGCTCTGGTTAGATTGTTTGAATCAGGAAAATTGAGTTTGAAAAACTTGTTAAATATGAGAAATAAAAAAGACAAAATCCAAAATTAGTTTATTTCGGTTCCCTATATATCTCTCTCTCCCTCTTTCTCTCCCTCCCTTTTTCTCTCTCTCTTTCTCTCTTTCTATCTCCCTTCCTCTCTCTTTCTCTCTACAACTATGAGATGTGGTTATATTTTCTTCTGTTTATAATGGACTTTTCTTGTCTTGTTATTCTTTCCTTTCTTTATTACCTGAGAGGGAAAGAGAGAGAGAGAGAGTGACGGAAACGAGAATAGTAGATATCGTATAAAATAAGAGAGAGGTCAAACAACATTCAGTGAGAGAGGGTGAAAGTGATAGATCGAAAGTTAGTAAGAGATACGTCACTTTGTGAGTTATTTACAAATTGTGTCGAATTAAAAGTTTTTTTCAAACTTAACTCAATCCCTAAACCGAGGAATATTTCAGCATGTATTTTCAGAATATATCATGGGGTTCTATCTCAAAAGCTTAGAAGAAGTTTGTGAATAAATAAAACAAACAAAAACAAAACAAATGGAAACTACAACATTTTATATATTTACATACAAACGTGATGAGAGTTCATATTTATTTGCCTCCTCATGAGGGCACAGTTAGATACAAAGTCGGTTTTTAATATGGGAGGAAAATCTAGCTCTCCAAAAAAGGGCATTCTGGATTGGGACAAAAATAAAAAAAAAATCCTCAGTCTAGAAGGATCTCTTCTTCACCGATCGAGGACAGAACAGATACTACACTCTGTGCAAGAAGGCCAAGAAAAACTGTGATGAGAGTTAATAAATATTGTGCATCTTTTAATGCTCTTTTCTCGGGTAGCTAGTATCTTCATGAAGTACAACAATTATTTTAACTTAATATATTTAATTCACACAACTATTCGATATCCATTTCCTTAACTACGAGTTTCATCTGAACTGGCGTTTGAAGGGTTTCAGCGCTCCTATATATCAGGAACATTTGGTTGACCGTAGTTGAGGGCGACCCGAAAGCTCTCTTTTTGTTGGCTACTACACCGACATGTAGAAGAGGGCACCACTCCTTTTCTTGAATCGTTCCGCTTTGTCTTGATCCTCACCATAGAATTTAGAGTGATAAGCAAATGGGGCATCAAATATCATTTTATTTGAGTCGTAAGTACGACCCGACCAAGGATTGAACCCCTGTCTCCTAACCGTTTAACGGGCACTGACCATTATGCCAAGTCTAGCTGTTGCTGAAATCTAACTTAGTTTTCCTTTATCACATGATCAAACTAACAAACTTCCTGTCAGAGATGAATTAAGCTATCCATCGCTGTTACGACTTTTAGATCACATTTTGTTTGGTGACCACTGTCGAAGTATGCCTTATTTCTGTGGTTCCTAACTGCTTAAAAGTGGAATTAGGTACGCTGAGATCTGTTCTCTAGTCGCCATGGTCACACCAGAGTTGGAGCACATACTCATGAACATCACCACAAAGTTGTGTGCCGATTACTCATGTGCCGTGCTCGCTATGTCGAAAATAAGATTTAAAAGAAACAGTTTTCTAGAGTCAACGGCCATTTTTTGTCCCTGTCGTTTGGGAGCCGGATGTCTACGATACCGTCCGCATACTACTCTTAAATAGCAGGGGCTCGACAGCAAGCAGCAGTCACACAGGGAATCCGACACTGAACGGTTGTGTCGCTATCGACCGTTCACTCAACTAACCTACCCCACTTGAACCACCAACGACATCGCCATCCTGACTACATCACACCTTGAACAACAACAAGAACACCGACTCTACCACGGCAGAACAACAACAATAACAACAACAGCAACGACTCTACCACGACAGAACAACAACAGCAACAGTGACGACTCGGCAGAATAACAACAACAACAACAACAACAACAACAGCAGCAGCAACGACTCTACCACGGTAGAACAATAACAAACAACAACAACAACAACAACTCTACCACGGTAGAACAACAACAACAACAGCAACAACAACAACTCTACCACGGCAGAACAACAACAACCTTGTTTTGTATCTAATGTATTTTAAAACAATACACTTTGTTTAATTTTCATTTTGTTTTGTCTCCCTTTTCCTCGCTACCAAACGCTTATTATAATATCGCTCAGCGATGAATTAAGTTGATCTCCAAAATCATCCTCTGTCAATTATCTATTAATGCATTGCGACTGAAAAATCTATAATTAGCTTAAAAAAAGTTAAACATTTTCAGAGCATGACCATATTTTCTATCTCGCCAATAAATAATAATCAACTAAAGACTGAACTCCACATTTTTATCTAAGGTCAATTCAATACAAGTGCAATAATCTTCCTTATAGAAAATAAGATAATAATGTTCGAATAAAATCTAAGATTAGTCAAGCCACATGATCAATTTAAATTTTACTGTCATGGCAACCAACAGATTATATTGGCTTACAAGAAAAAAATAAATCTGCTTTGTGGCAAGCATGTGAGTAGTAATTTTATTTATTTTACTACTTTTGATGTGATAAATTCAAATTTCAAAACAGTCTTTTTTTTTTTTTTTCATTTTTCCTATTTTTACTATGATACATATATATTCATAATACAATGTGTCATGCGTTGAAAAAGTATAGAAAAACTATAAAAAGGACACTGGCATGTCATCAGTCTGTAAAAATATCAATTTGAATTCAGCATCTATAGAATTAACTTAAACATCTACGTATTCAGTTTATTGTTGAATCATATGAATTTGGTGTATGTATTCATGTCCAGCCGAATCTTGTGTAGTGTCAGCAAAGTTAAAGAGATAATCTGCATATCCTACTAGTTCCTCCAAAATTAGTGCCAACATTTTGTTCTTTAATTTATTACCAAAAATCTTTTGTAAATGAAATATTATTTGATACTAAGATTACTTTTAAAGATTTACTTAACTTTATAGGATAGTTAGAGCATTAATTTATACTATACTAGCAAGACCTGTGTCCTAGCATTGCCCTGGGGTGAGGGGTAATCATTCATTTATACTATATATAAAAATGTGGGTTGGTTATAAAAACTACTTACCAAAATATCTTTGATTGAATAATACATTAAAACTGATTGTATGCTTCCGCCGTAGATCTTCACAGTATATTGGAAACTGAAACATCAGTATTACCAATACACATCAGATATAATGAACGACATTCCAATCTTTATGACTAAGTATACGTATCTATATTTTGGAAATATTCTAATGTTGCTGAAATATGGTTAATTATCCTTCTGATCTTAAAAAATAGACCATGTGCGTTAAGGGGTTAAATAAGAAT
This sequence comes from Sepiola atlantica, assembly GCA_963556195.1. Taxonomy (NCBI): domain Eukaryota; kingdom Metazoa; phylum Mollusca; class Cephalopoda; order Sepiida; family Sepiolidae; genus Sepiola; species Sepiola atlantica. The sequence continues at coordinate 85,157,337 of OY744517.1, read as the reverse complement.
TCTCTCTAAGTTTGTTTTTTTTCGTGTCTGAAAACGTCTTCTTTGTATATCTTTCTTTTTCTCTCTCACTGAACACTCAACGTTGTCCAAACTCGTCACATCAACTTTTAACTTTTCCCGAGGAGGAAAGTTCCTACTCTTTCTATATCAACGAAAATTCGCCCATACAAAATAATGCTCATTTGCATAAGTGAACTCTTGTCATCGCACAAAAATAACAAGATTCTATCTTGTAAGCGGAATGATTTGGGTTCAATCCCTGATGAACGACACAAGGCGCGACCTTCCCTCTTTTTTTCTCATGGACCCACATGATGGCTAATACACACTCTAGTTTATAGATACAACTTGAATACTTTTGAATTTTAGTAAAGTCTACTTACCACAAAACTTTTGAATAATAGATGAAACTGATTGTATCCTTCCACTCTACTTTTGAAAATATACTGAAAACTGAGACATCATGTTGCTAATATACATCAGACAGTAGGTGTAGTATTCGAAAGACATTCCAATTTAATGACTAACTATAAATATCTCTGAAAAATATGTTGCTAAATATGGTTAATTATCGTTCTGGTCCTATAAAAGGGGACTATAGGTGCTAATGGGTCAAACACCTACATATGCAGTTTATTGCTCAATCGTTTAATGCTTTTTGGTTCATGCATTCATCCTCAGTCGGATCTCATATGTGCAGTGCAAGAAAAGTTTCAGAGAAAATCTGCATATCCTAATAACTCCTCCAAAAATGTGAATGTTGGAAAGTGAGTGCATTTTCCCTGAATAAATAATGAGTATTCTCTGAAACAACTCATTTATATGTACAGAGGTATTGGAATTGTGTTTTGCGGAAATAATAATATAAACTTGTGTGCACAGTTGTGCCTTTTTTCTCCACGATGTGCATATGAAAGCAAATAAAAGCTTCCTTCTCAAAGCTTCAGTCATAATGTGTACCACTTTGAGACTTTGATTGTAGTATCTGCCTTTCATGATACCAAGTAGTGACTCCTGTAAATCAGTTCTAGCTTCAAGCTTTTCAATGACACTGAGAAATGGCATACAGGTATTAAACTCACCAGATCTGACGACTGTTCTTTGAATATGTGTGACATCATTCCATTGTATTGCTGTACTTTTGCATTGAATGTAAGATCTAACATCAATACAATGCATATAGTTTCAAGTTCTTCAATAATTGTAAGTAATATTTAGTTGAGTTGAGGTACAGTTGATTACATTCCTTCTTGCTAGTAGCTGTTCCTCCAATTTCAAAGAATATTAAAACATGTCTAACCTGGAATTAGAGGAATTCTGTGGTGTTCACCTTCACATTGCATATGGATCATGGTCATGAATAGTCGACGAATTCGTGGCATGTTGACTGCAGAGGAGTCCCCTCCCCCCTTGCGAAAACGGAGCCACCAATAGGTCATGGGTGGCGACCCGTGATATCTTAGGACAGGATCCTCATAGTAGAGCAGTCAGTGGCCTGGTTGCATAAATGGTTACATAACTTGCAACATTCTATTTTGGCCCTTACTTTGGTTAGATGCTAGGTCTGAGAGGCCCGCTCCGATCAATCGGCTAGTCACATCATGTCTAGTATCTATAAGTTCATACTCAACCGTATTATTTAATCTGATTCTTACAAAAATCAAAAACCTTACTTCTCTTTTTATTCCCCTCCTCCAAATAGATACTAGAAGAACAAAGAAGATTATCACTGCTGGGTTTCTATACTTTCAGTTTATGGGTACTGGAAAATAAATAACAGAGGCTAATTTATTCCTACTCACAACGAGTATAATGGTCAAAGTATCCAGGGCTTTTCAGTTATCGCCCCTGGTAAATTCCTAACTTCAGTTAGACTCCATGGTGGGTGGTAGAGCTCAGGACCATTTCAAAACAAACCAAATAAAATGACAAATACAAATAAAAAAAAACAAGCGACATTTATCAATCAGATTTTTCTGACAATGAGCCTAACAATGATTTGCCAAGATTTATTGTAATTGAAACTCTAGAGGATAAACCAATTGCTAATTGAAAAGGTGATAAGCAGCAGGATAATTCCTAAGAGTGTAAAAAACGATCCCAAACTTCTGATGGAGATTACCAAAAGTAAACAAGCAACAAATCTATTAAAATTTAAACATTTCTCAAATGTAAGGCTTATGCCCATGAGAAATTGAATACGTCCAGAGGAGTAATCCAAAGTCAGGACCTTGGTCTGGCGATGGAGGAGGAAATCGAGATGGCACTGTGTAAGCAGGGGGTCGAATATTAACAATAAAAAGAGGTGGAGAAACAATAATAATAAACACATATATACTGCCTTTCAATTCAGCAACAATCTCAAAAGAGGTAAAAATTGGTTACACTGTCGAAAAGAGTTGAACCCTACATAGCAAACCCGTTATGGTGTTTCAAACGGCAAACGTTTGGCCACCCTAAGGATGTATGTAGAGGAACGCTGGTGTGTGTTAAATGTGACGAAAGAGACCCTTCCCATATTGAAGACTAGTGCCAAAGGGATAAAAGATGCTCAAATTATCATGGGGATCACCCTGCTTTTTTAAGATTATGTGATTATCTAAAAAAAAAGAAGGAAATTATGACAATAAAGCACACAAGAAATATTGCATTCCTCGAGGCTAGAAGGATTGTAGAGGCTTATATGAAGTCGTGATCCTATGCCAGTGCAATTAGAGTCACCATTGAAAAAAACAAAGTAGAACTCCTCCAGTTAAGAAGGAGATTTAGTACAGTGAATTTGTAAAAAAAAATAACTGAAACTTAGCCCGGACGAGTGGCCTGGATTTCAGAAGTGCTTGTAGGATGCTTCACGTGGGGCTCGAGAGGAGGTGAAGAGCACACCAAAGCAGCCAGAAACAAAAGTGATAACAGAGCCGACAGCACCCATTGACAATAGAGGCAGGAAACAGCAAAGCTCCCCGGTAGGTCCACCGAGAGCGGTTGGAGATGCCCTAGGGCAGGGGCGGCCAACCTTTTCAGAGTGAGGGCCAGATGAGACTTTTGGAAGGAGATCGCGGGAGTGTAAAACGAAATCTCATAAATAAAGCATAGCAGGGTGGTGGGCCGGACGCTAAGCCTTCGCGGGCCGGATGTGGCCCGTGAGCCGGAGGTTGCCCGCCCCTGCCCTAGGGGCTAAAATGAAAGAAGAATTAACCAAAAAAGTACCAATCAAGAAACAGGCATCCATCTCTATTGAATTGACAAATAAATTCAAGGGTTTTAAAAAAAATGGAAGTAGAGAACACAAAATCATAAGAGCCAGAAATAAATAAAAAATAATAAATAAAAAACAACATGCTGAATAAAATCATCCAGTGGAATGTGAGAGGTGTTAGAGCAAATTTTGAGGAGTTGGTCCTCCTTATTAAAATGTGTCCTCAGGTAAAATAGTGATATTAAGATTAAGAACTACATCCCATACAAGTATATAAATAAAGATACTGATGGATCTTCCGGTGGAAAATCTATAGTTGTGAATAATAAAATTCCACAAATCTAGATACATACTGGCATACTGGATTATATATATATATATATAATCAAATCTGTCTAACGACCAATACTACGGATTAAACCCAGCAATTTTTTGCCAGACTCCATTTTAGTTGCGAAACATTTGTTATCTTGACAAATCATAAATAAACAAATATTAAACTCTTATAAATCAATCGAGCACTCAATTGGATTTCTTTCGACACAACAGAATAAATGAAGAGGTCAGTTCGATATTCCGTAAAAATTCCAGAGTTCAACTTTAAGATCTACGAGTTCGACAAAACTCACCTGGAGAAACGTTGTGAGAATAACATCCGAGATAAGAACAGTCGTCCGATTAACTCAAATAATATAAATACACCTTAATTTTTATAATATATCCGTTGAATTTTGTAAAAGGGTTTCCAGAATTTGAATAGGTTTGTAATGTAGTTTTAATGTTTGTATTTATATTATATTTTCTCGTTGAGATATGATTGATCAGGTGTATTAAAATATTGATAAACGACTAATTCTATTCAAAACTTCTAACTTAACTTAAACTTTAAGTGACAAGTAATTCATTTAGAAAACTTATTACAAGTTATCGGTAACATTGCACAAGACGATAACAATCTGCTCTATCTATCTGCCACTAGGTCATATCACAGTTGAATCCAAGCTGAATAACCTAATAAAGCAGTTCCCAAGCCATTCATACTGTTGGGTGACTTTAATAGTCAGAATGAAATGTGCGGCACAAATAAAAAAGGACAGATTGTTGTAAAAATTTATAAACGAAAATAACCTTTGCCTTTATATTAATAAAACCAACACCCAGCATTGGATTTAACTCTGGATTACACATGGAAGATTCATGAAGAGACATGTGGTACTGATCACTTTCCAATTATTCTGGAAATGAGTACCACGATGGAATTTTTAAAAAGCTAATTGGGAGAGATTCCAATGGCAATGTCAAGAAAAACTGACAGCCAATGCCAATGGGGAAGATCACTCTACCTATTTTACAGAGACACTGGTGAAAATAGCTGAAGATTGTGTATCAAAGTCATCTACAAGCCAAACCTAATAAAAACCCTGGTTTGATAAAGATACCTTCCAATACTAGGATTCCATACACTGATCTTCGACCTTCGAATAACAGGATAATTAAAGAAAAATGGCAAAAATCTTGGAATAAATGCCAAAGTAATAAATCACACAAGATTTGACCAGCTATTGATGAGTGGCCCTTAGACGACAGAAAGGCAAGAAGAGAAGAGGTTGTAGAAGCCAGACTCTGTATAGGACACACACATATTACTCACAAACATTTATTAGAAGGTGAATAGTCTCCAATGTATATATCGTGTCAAGAATCTTATACAGTCAAATACTACAACTCGAAAAATCTAAAGGACACAAATCCAACCAAAATCTTAGACTTCATCAAAGGAGTTGGACTGTTTAAAAAATTTAATTTCCATTTGTTATAATTTTATTTCATTTTTCAAAAACAATATAAAATAATTATCTTACCTTAGGATTCCATTAGACAACTTTAAATAACTCATAGAATGTTGATATTCTGGAAAACAAACTAAATCAAACCAAGACTCGAGCAATGTATTCTGAGAGCAATGTATTCTGAGAGCAATGTATTCTAGGGATATAAATAATTACCTTACCTCTAGAATTATTTTTGACAACTTTATTCGGCATGAAATAACCCATAGATAGTTGATATGCCGTAAACCAAACAAAATCTATGGTGATTGTTTTGGTCCCAATATTTGTGTCAGAAAATGGTTTCCAGCTACTGTCAATTGGTATTGGCGACAGGAAAGGATTGACTCTATTTTGCAACATGATATTCTGGTTTGGGCTCTTCACTGGGAATCACACTGCGCTCCTGATCAATGAGATATGATCTTTTACTATTATGGCTTCACATATGAGAAGTGATCTGAAGTTGATTCCATTTATATTATGGAATAATTCAATTTCCACTAAGTGTTTATTCTCCGTAATCTCTCTCCCTCTAAATCCCTAAAGAGTTTTATAGAGAATTTTTATTTGAGTGACCACTTATGATTGGCCAACCAATCACAAATCGTTTTGTATTTTCTACTATTTCAAAATTTCTCAACTAATCAAAACCTCTGATCCACGCCCGTGGGAGGAGCATCCATTCGCATTGTCATTCGTTATTGGTCAACTAGTCAAGACACAATATACAGAATAAGTGTGTTAAAGGTCCAAATATAGACCTTTACATTCAACAGGCAGCCTAGTTGTTTGATGTCGGACACTGCACTCTGTGATCTGACTAAAATATTCCACTGCCCACCTTTTTTATCAGAGGAAATGAGTTAAATTTCAAAACATATTTTGTTTTTGAACATTCAACTCTTAGCCAGCGCAATGACCTGCGATCAGTGTACCGCTCAGGGCTCCAATGAAGAGTAAGGTTCAAACTTTCATGACGATTCCTGAGTTTAGTATAGGCCCCTGAAGAAGGCCAGAGAGCAAAATAGCAGAAATGTTGTAATAGCAACAACTAAGATGAGAAGACCATTTCGAAAATTGTAAATAATAATGAAAATTCATCATCCCCAAACTTTTTTGCATGAGTTGTCTTTCCTTGAATAAATTTAAAAAATAAATTATCAGTTGAAAGTGGCAATGTTGACCAAATTATTTCGGCTATAAATTGAGAAATACAATCTGATGCGATGCAAAAAACTAATTATATTTTCTCTCTTTTTTTCCTTTCATTTTTTTAATTACATTTTTTTTAGCTGATAGAATATTTTAGTTGGATAAAGTGGGTGAATGCTGCCAGCTATTTTTGTTCAATTTAGTTATATTTATTTTATTTTCTAAATGTTCGCCTGTAAAAGTTCAAAATGTGTTTTATTTTTGTATTTTATTATTAAGCAGAAATCAATTACATACATCGTTCTGTTGTTTAGAGATAAAAAGTGTTTTAATTGCCACTGAAGTAAAGTACAAATCTTGTGTCAACTGGATTTTGACCTTTTTACATACCATAAGGAAATATATACAACATTAAGACAAGTGGATTGTTTCCCTTGATTTCAACTGTTGGCAAGTCAATTCATTCGATTGGTCCAGACACTTTAAATTGGTGAATCACTTAACCACTCGAATTGGTACCAGAAGATAAAGACTCGATAATCGTTTACTTCCACGAATCTTGAACACTAAAGACTGATTATTGTTCACTGCTACATAACAGCAGGGGAAAAACGTAGCCATCATTTAGCGACATAAAACTATTTAACAATTACAGTTTAGCCTCAGACAAGCATTTTGTTTGCTAGGAAACTGTCTTGTATTTTTTGTCAATGTATATGTATTTAAATGTAAATCGTTGCTTCCTCTATTTATATCTTATTAGTTATTTGTTGAGGTATGCCCAAATCCCTGTAATACTTGCATATAAGAATAGTATTTCTATACATTAATATATATATATATATATATATATTATAATATAAAATGAAGTAATAAAATAAGGTGTCAATCAAATTTTATTAGAATTCAAAGTTCATGCAAAGCATCCTTAAGTCCTTAGCTCATGAGTTTTCAAAGATAATTCTTCTCTTCAGAGGACCATTACCGCAGTTATACTACTACAGGCAATAAAATTACGCTTTGAAAATATATAAAATTATATACACAAATATATAAAAGTACATAACATCAAACATATCAATCCAAAAACATACTTTTGTTGAATCCATACAATCCATCCAGGTCATACAAGTTGAGAAGCATAATCAGGAAGGACATTACTCCAAGATACAAACAGCAGTCCAAATACGTGAAATTGAAGGGGCCGGCAAAGTTATCCAGTCGCGAAATGTGTCCATATTCAATGTTAATGATAAATAAATCAATCAAAATAATACAAAAAGTCCAATCAAAGTTCCGAAATCCCAACATGTGCAACTCAAGTCAAATCCAAATTCGTTGTTTAATTAGAAAACCCGCTAAATCCGAATCGAGCAAAATAAGACCGACTCTAGCGGTCTTATTTTGCTCGATTCGGATTTAGCGGGTTTTCTAATTAAACAACGAATTTGGATTTGACTTGAGTTGCACATGTTGGGATTTCGGAACTTTGATTGGACTTTTTGTATTATTTTGATTGATTTATTTATCATTAACATTGAATATGGACACATTTCGCGACTGGATAACTTTGCCGGCCCCTTCAATTTCACGTATTTGGACTGCTGTTTGTATCTTGGAGTAATGTCCTTCCTGATTATGCTTCTCAACTTGTATGACCTGGATGGATTGTATGGATTCAACAAAAGTATGTTTTTGGATTGATATGTTTGATGTTATGTACTTTTATATATTTGTGTATATAATTTTATATATTTTCAAAGCGTAATTTTATTGCCTGTAGTAGTATAACTGCGGTAATGGTCCTCTGAAGAGAAGAATTATCTTTGAAAACTCATGAGCTAAGGACTTGAAGATGCTTTGCATGAACTTTGAATTCTAATAAAATTTGATTGACACCTTATTTTATTACTTCATTTTATATTATAATATTAATGCTCTATCCAGTATATTGAGCTTCAGTTTTTTATCCGGATGTTTCACTAATTATAAGATATTAGTTGACGCTTATATCTTTTGTTAGATTGCTTCATATATATATATATATATATATATATATATATATATATGAGTATATGAAAGGATAAAAATAATCCGACGGTATGAAATTAAAAATGGAAAAGCGGAAGACCTTTTCGCTCAACGTTTCGCCCAAATTTCACGTGGGCTTTGTCATTTTTGTATTCTTCGTCCGCTCTTGACAAAGCCCACGTGAAATTTGGGCGAAACGTTGAGCGAAAAGGTCTTCCGCTTTTCCATTTTTAATTTCATATATATATATATATATATATATATATATATATATATATATATGTGTGTGTGTGCGTACGCATCTTTGTGCGTAATGTAGATGTATATATATATATATATATATGTGTGTATTGTAGGTATATGTATATATATACGTATGTGTAATATATTTATATATATGCGGATGCGTAATATAAGTATATATATATATATGTGTGTGTGTGTATGCATATGTTTGTGCGTAATGTAGATGTACATACATATATATATATATATATATATATATATATATATATATATATATATATATATATATATATAGAACAGTTTTTATTATATTCCAATAACCATGGTTTATTTTATTACTTTTATTTTTATTATTATTTTTTCACATTTCCAAAAATTAGAAATTTCTGTGAGATATATTTAACGGTCCGTTTCATTTGTCTTGTGCCAAACAACATTTGTATGTTAATATCATCTCTGCAACACTACAAAATGATCAGAAAAAGTTCATAAATAATAAAAGAGTTCTTAGATTAGAGTGTCTTGAAAACACCCACACTATACATCAGTTTCATTTTAGGGTGAAAACAAACAAAAAAACAAATAAAAAATTTAGAGCAAACACTCACACGTGTGAGATCCAACTAATCCGCCATTTTGAATTTTTTCGTTCAAAGCTAGTATCTCCTAAAAATTAATGCAAACAATTTTAAAATTTTAATTCAGTAATATTTCCTAAAATATTTAATATGTAGTATAATTTATTTATAAAGTTCCAGTTTATTTGAAGATAATTTATTTTTTACTAAAGTTACATCAATGTTTATTTAGGTCGTTAGGGTGTGAAACTCATTTAAGTAGATCATTATAGAGCTAGTCTCATTGTGACAACCGTTAATTCAATCAACTATTGAATAATAATTTAATAATAAAACTATATTTTGCACTGTTATCAATAACTGACAAGCATTGAACTGAATCTTCAAAGGAGACTACAAAGTAAAAGGATCTGATGATATATGGTAGTACATATATTGTCTTTAATAATTAATATATATATATATATATATATATATATATATATATATATATATATGTATTGTAGGTTCTATAAGTGTGTAGAATTTCAGCATAATTAGTCAAGGTAACCCAGAGATCCAGAAAGTTCAATCATGAAATCATGTTATCTGTGTGTACATACGTACGTATGTGCCACTCTGTATCTCATCACTTATTTGATGGATTCAGCTGATTTTTGGCAGAGATAGAGGTTATAGGGTCTAGTTGATGGCATTTTAATTTCAGTTTACCATATACCTTAGTTTTGCAGAAAATCCCAAACAACCTTAAAAATTGAGGCATAGCCTTTACAAAAGTAGTGACATTCCATGAAAAATACAAGTATACTGAAATCATATGCCCTTAATAGGGTTAAGATGAAAATTCATATACACTGTACAAAAGCAAGGGAATTCCCAAATTTTTACACTTTTATTGGCATTAAGGGTATGACTACATATCAACCAAACCATTTCATTATCACATCACTACAGTATAAATCTCTATGCATGAGTGGATGAAGTGTGTGAGGTGCGCTGAAAAAAAATTCCTACCAGTAAAATACATAGCCCTGTTGTGCTCGCATACCCTTAATGACAATAAAAGTGTAAAAATTTGGGAATTTCCTTGCTTTTGTACATTTAGTGTATATGAATTTTCATCTTTACCCTATTAAGGGCATATGATTTTAGTATACTGGTATTTTTCATGGAATATATATATTTATATATATATATATATATATATATATATATATATATATATATATATAAACGCTATGAATTGATTTTCAGAATTATATACTGCTTTAGTTGTATATGGCCTGAAACGTTGTAGACCACTTTTTATTCGTCTTTCATTATATTTTCTTTGTTCTAAATATATATATATATATATATATATATATATATATATATATATATATGTTCAACTATGTATACAAATGAAATATAATGAATAGAGTATAATGTAAATTCATTGAACATTAAAAACAAACTCTTATTTTTGTGCAATTTCTTTAAATATGCGCATAATATTTTGATTGGCTGTCAGTGTTTGTTGCCAAGCAAGGTTTGTGAGTGCAAACTTTTAGTTGCAGAGTAGCAATCATAAAATAAGACAGGAAAACAACCATGAATTTATTGTGCAAAAAGAAAATTCTATCTGCTTATATTCTGCATGCAATTATCTAAAAGAAGATTGAAGAAAGGAAATTATCTTATTTGGCATAAAAGAAAAGAGATTCAATTCCACTTAACAATGAAAAATTCTATTTTGTCTGGCAATTTTCTGAGACTATAACAGGCAGTGTCGGCACTATGGACCCATGCAATCTATGATACGAGCCCACATACTAGCAGACATGGCTTTGTAAATAAACGAATGTATTAATTTTTTGTTAATTACTAATAATTAGCAAATGACATAATTTTAAATCGACTGTCCGCATATATTCAATAAATACTATATTTTATTTGGAATAATGAAAGTTTTCAAATTTATCATAACGATTTTCAAAAGAGTAGAAGTTGGACAATGTAAGTTTCATCATCATCGTCATCATCATCATCATCTGTGTATGTCTAATACCTGCATACATCTATGTATGCATTTCATCATCATCATCATCAGCAGCAGCAGCAGCATCAGCAGCATCAGCAGGAGCATCATCATCAGCAGCAGCAGCATCGTCATCATCGTCATCTATGTATGTCTAATACCTGCATACATCTATGTATGCATCATCATCATCATCATCATCATCATCATCATCATCATCATCATCATCAGCAGCAGCAGCAGCAGCAGCAGCATCATCATCATCATCAGCAGCAGCAGCAGCATCATCATCTATGTATGTGTAATACCTGCATACATCTATGTATGCATTTCATCATCATCATCATCATCATCATCATCATCAGCAGCAGCAGCAGCAGCAGCATCATCATCATTGTAATCATCATCATCTATGTATGTGTAATACATGCATACATCTATATATGCATTTCATCATCATCATCATCATCAGCAGCAGCAGCAGCAGCAGCATCTATGTATGCATTTCATCAGCATCATCATATTTGGTTTTACATGCTGGCATGTGTTGGACGACTTTTAGAAATTGACTCCCAAACAAACCTATCTGTGCCAGATTTTTATTTATCCCTCTTTCTCTCAAGTGCATCCTTATCACTTCCTTCCATGTTTTCCTTAGCCTTCCCCCTGTCAACTGACACTGCTACCTCAACTGTTCTACATCTACTAATGCTGACCAAATCACATACAGAGAAAAGTTTTTTTAAAATATGTTGTTACTGTTAAAAGCGAGTATATAATTTTCCTGGTAACATTTTAGCAAGAGGACAGAAGATTAAACTCAGAGGCTTCTCGAACATTGCTGGAAACCCCTTTTGCGGGGCCCTTAACTGGCTTGCTACCCCAAGTCGCAGCATTTAGAGTTAAGTACCACTGCTTGTGATTACAGATCTGGTGTAAGGCCACTGTCATGTACTAATTTTATGTGATTTTACGATGAGTGGCTAGCATGGTCAACAGATTATACCTTACAAATAAGAAATTAGTTAAAAATACTAAATATTGTTTACTCATAACTCATCACTTATCATAGCAAAAAGCTACTCAAGGATAAAGGTTAATGAGATGAATAGATTGTCAGTTCAATGATGAAGAATATTATGAGAGGGTTGAAAATGATGAATGGAATGAACAAGATTTAATTACTTATGGAGACTATTTATGTCAAGTATCTGTTGACATTAGATTTTAAGATGACCATATTGTAGTCTACAGAGAAGCATTTCCGTTGTAATGTGTTCCATAGACGGGAAATTTTTGGAAAGAAACTCTGTTCATGGAAATTATGCTTAACAATAAGCATGTGGAGGAAGGAAGGGAAGTTCTTTTCAGTTGTGGTAAAAATACGAGTTCTTGCTGTGAATGTGTTACAAGGAGAAACCAGAGATTGGAGGTGAGAAAATTAAAAACAAATTAAGTGATATGAGATATCTAAAAGGCATGAACAACGAAATGAGACCAATTTACTTGCAAATAAAGGTTTTGGTTCAAAATTCCCGGAAGGTTAACAAATATGACAAAAGGCAACTGAAGAAAACGAGAAGGTACATTGGTTGAATGATTGTGAACAACAACGAAGATTAGGAGAACTATTCAAAACATGCAAATAATATAAATTATTTATTTTTTACTTACATGTTTTTTTTTTTTACTATCGCCTTCATTAACATTGATAGATATATCTAACATATATGTTTTCCCTTGTTTTGGCCTTTAGTCATCACATTCCATAAGCGATGTTTCTGACAAAGGGAGAAGAATTGCTGTTTTCTGGGTCGGAATCTATCCATCTAACACTTATCGTTGGCTTGTTTTTGACCTTGAAGTAGTATTTTTTCTTTTAGCTCCTTACATCAAGCGGCTTCATGTCTTGTCTGGAGCGATTTCCGTAAAAACAAGATATACGTATCAATGCCTGTGCATTCACTATAGAAAGAAAGGTTAGAGAATCTATATAAAATCTAAAAGTGTATTCTTATATAAAATTTTCTGTGGAAGACAATGGAAGTGGTTTCGAATCTTTAAGGTGGTTAAAAATTTATGAAATTTAAGTCATACGTATCAAATTCTCCGGGGAAGACAATGGAAGTGGTCCCGAATCTCTACGTTACCCTCTATGTCCCGAATCTCTACGTGCCTCTGTGTATGCCGAATCTCTATGACTCCTTCTAATGGAACTATGGGAACAGAACCCCTGTAAAACTTTAATTTTAATGAAACAAGTTAGCGATAAAAAGGGACGGGTAACCGATTTTTTTAATGGAAAGCAGATTTTATATGAGATGCAGGGAGTTTTTTTTGTTGTTTTACAAACGAGTTACCACTTATCTATGCTCACAGGCCACTCGAAGTGTGGGTTAAAGATTATATTTTTTGGGGGTGGAGGTGGGGGTGGGGGTGGAGGGGATTCGTTTGCATTCTTGTCTTTAAGTGTATTTTATTTTTGTTCTTGTTTTTTTATTTTTGGTTATTTGGATATAAAAAAGAAGTGTTTTTTGCAAAGTTTTATTTTTTCTTTGCACAAAAGAGGGTAATGTTTTTTCTGTTTTTTTTCTTTTAGGTTAGTGAAAGGAAGTTTTTTTGCAAAGTTTTATTTTTTTCTTTGTACAAAAGAGAGTAATGTTTTTCCTGTTATTTTTTCTTTTAGGTTAGTGAAAGAAAGTTTTTTTGTAAAGTTTTATTTTTTTCTTTGCACAAAAGAGGGTAATATTTTTTCTGCTTTTTTTCTTTTATGTTAGTGAAAGGAAGTGTTTTTTGCAAAGTTTTATTTTTTTCTTTGCACAAAAGAGGGTAATATTTTTTCTGTTTTTTTCTTTTAAGTTAGTGAAAGGAAGTTTTTTTGCAAAGTTTTATTTTTTCTTTGCACAATGTTTTGTAATGTTTTTTCTGTTTTTTTTCTTTTACGTTAGTGAAAGGAAGTTTTTTGGGGGTGGGGAGGAAGCATGGCTCATAGAGGCTGTATAATTAAAAATGAAATTTAAATCATAGATATAAGACACTAATTCAGAGAGTTTTCAAAATTTTCAGTTTCTTCCGACTATATAAGGGACGAATATAGTGCTATAAGCATAGTGAAAAATAACATAGGAGTGCTCCGCATTCAATCGTTTATAGTGCATTTCGGTTAATATGCTCTCTGGCCTTCTTCAGTTGTATTGTTTATTGGTGCTAATGTTGTTCCGTATTTGAATATAATTTTTGTTAACTATTTGTGTAGATGGATGTTTTTTACATACTTAAATGTGATGAACAAATGAATTTTTATGTTAATGTTTGAATTAAGGAATATGTGCATAACGTGGCATAATCAATCATGTGTGACATGAATATTCTTTTGTTATTTAGATTTCATTTTATCTAAAGTAAAAATATTGCAAATGATAAGTCCTCATCCCAAACAAATCAGAGACAAATGATCACAAAGTAATTGTTTCGAAGAGATTCTAAAAAGTGGCTTAATTCTGCATTTCCACGTGTGAACCAGGTCTCATCGCCATCTTGTTGTCTTCTTTATCAGCTGAAAATATTGATAACCATGAACGATGGACAATATGAAAAATTTAAGAATTAATTTTTTTTTCACCCCGAACAAGGTAGGCCGCCACTGTAGACATAAGGAATTACTGAGAATTAGGGTGTAGGTTTTATGTGTCACCCCAAGTTGGGAGCAGTGTAGCGAGATGTCTGTTTACATTAGTTTTAAACATCTGCGTGTCGGTAACGTCGGGGAAACAGGGAGCACGAGGAAAGAAGCTATTGGAGTAGAAGGCCCTCCTGCATCTGGGGACCTCCACAGTGAATGGATGGGATTTAGCTGATTGTCGAGTTGGTCTAGTGTATTTGCGTCAAGGATTAATAAATTGTATTATTTTTACTATTATTATCATTGTGGTTGTTATTTTCACAAGGTTCCGGCCGACATAGCTTTTAGAGTTCAACATAAGATGCACCTGAATAAGGTCAGAGGTTATATTGGCTAAAACATTGTAAAAATGGCAAATACAATGAGAATAGTAGTCCGAATATACATATATATATACATATATATATATGTATATATAATATATATATATAATATATATATATATATATATATATAAACATGTTTATTTTTCTCTCCTTTTCCATCTAGGTAATTCCTCTGATGATAAGATTTTAATCTTTGAAAAGCCTTGGCTTAAGGAAAGAAAAATAAACATGTTTTTACCGAGTACAGCTTGCATTGAACAATGCAAGTTGAAATAGATTTGTCATTCGTACATCTTTATCTTTCTTCTTTCATTTATCTTTATAATTGCTCTATCTCGTATATTGAGCTAAAACTATTTCACTATAGGTCCTATCCTCTAAAAGTATACTTTTAGTTTCATATTTTATATATATATATATATATATATATATATATATATATATATATATATATTTAAATCCCCAAAACAATTTTTCATGGTAAACAACTGATGATCTTTACAAAAATAGTAAGACTATCGTAAATTCTTAAAAGCTAACTAATACAGTGATTACAAGAGATTAATTGACTTACAAGCAACGGAATTTCCCCACGAAGCACTTGCGACTAAAAGTTTTTTTGTTTTTTTCGATATAGTCTTAAAGGGTGAAACATTTCTAAGACTATTATATGCGTTTATATATATATATATATATATATATATATATATATATATAAGAAATCCGCTGGGGACTACTTTATGAAGCATTGACAAGTTCAAAAGCAATCAGATTAAAAACCAGATAAACGATGCAAGAATTTTTAATAAATAAAACATTTAAAAAAATATTTTATCAAATATTTCTACATACACATGCTATCTTCAGCGGTTTAAGTAATTTGTTTTTTCTTCTTTTTCATTGCTCAGATCCAGATGGGCAAAGCTGGCTTGAGATCACGAATGTCCTGATGTTAGTGGAAGTGTTTGTTTTTTTTAAGTCAGTGTAGTAGCATATGCGCTGGTTCGCAGTAGTTTAAGAAATCTGTTGGGTCTACTTTATGAACCATCGACAAGTTAAAAAGAAATCAGATTAAAAACCATTATATATATATATATATATATATATATATATATATATATATATATATATATATATATATATATGTATAGTCTAAAGAAGCTTTGAGTCATTTTAACAAAAAAAAAAGTAAAATGCAGTTTAAATTCCCAGAGAAACTAACTAAATCCAAGATATTGCAGACTTAACATTCGTTGGGAAATTCATAAATAAATTAAAAAAATATAAGTAAATAAAATAAAAAAAGAAATGAAGGGGGGTTAAGTATCTAACAGTAAAACAAAAACAGGAGACCTTACGCGTCTAATATTAACACGGGGATCATCAGCTGTTTACGATGTAACTGTTTCGGAGATTTAAAAACAGGACAGTTGTAATATTCATGGCTCTCCAATGGTACTGATTAAACTACCATTTCCACAATAATCAAGTGTCGAAATAATTCAGCTGAAAATTTCACTAATATATACATAAATAAATAATAATAATAATAAAATAATAATAATAACATAATACCCTTAAGACTACCGTATGATATGGTAATTTGCATATCAAATAACATTAATTATAACAATAATAATAAAAAACAATTTTAAAAAAATAATAATAATACTATCTAAACACTACACCCAAGAACCATTCTGAAATATGGTAGCTAGCAATAAAATTATATAGGAATTGCACATATATATATTACTTTAAATCACCTCAAACAATGCACATTGCCACTGAGACATAAGGGGCTACTGAGAATTAGTGGCCAGATTTATCGGGGGCACCCTAAGTGGGGAGGTGTGCAGGCAGCAAGATATTTGTTGACATTACATTTAAATTTCTGCATGTTAGTACAGTCAGGGAAACAGAGAGCAGGGAAGGAATTCTATAGGCTTGCAATTTGATAAAAAAAAGATATTGAAGAAGAAAGCCCTACGGCATATGAGGACCATAGTGAAGGGATGGGATTTAGCTGATTGTCATGGTGTATTTACATCGAGTGGGCACCAGAGCAACAAGTTCGTCAGAGCACATTCCATTGACGTGCTTGTAAAACAAGCACAGGGATGCAACATTGCATTTATGGGACAGAGACTGAATCTTGGTTGACCTATTAGTTTAGAGACTCTTTTTTTGGATCCTGTCTAGGAGGGAGAGACTAGTGGTTTATGCACCAGCCCAGATGTGACAACAATACTCCATGCATGGGAGAATAGTGGCTTTGTAGAGATTTAGGATGCTGGTATGTATGAGAAGTTTTAGCATGGTAGAGGGATCTCACTTACCTTACAGCAGCCTTGACAGTATCTTCAATGTATTTGTTTTAATTCATGCCATGAATGTTAGGCCGAGGCGTTTGAATGTTTCACTCTCGGGTAGGGTGCTATTAGCCATGGCCATCGGTGGTTGAAAAGAAGGTTCTTATAATTGTTAAAGGAAAGGAGCTTTGTCTTAGTAGCATTAAATGCCCCCATTCAACTAGAAGTAAATTTCTAAGGATTAAGCAATTGCCTTGGATATGTGGGCGTTCGTTTTACCATGTCGAGAATAGAGCGTGGTGTCATCAGTAAATATACTTATCTCTGACACAATTTTATTAAAGAGGTCGCTTATGAAAATCTGGAACAATAAAGTTCCAAGGATCAACCCCTGGGATACACCCGCATTAATGTCATGTTTTTGGATGTACGGCCATCGAAGACCTACATCTTTCTTTCGGCTAGGAAGGATCTAATTATCTAATATATAAAGTTAAGCCGATTCTTTCCCTGTACCTTCTTGAAGAATAGGAAAATAATCACATGCATCACAGGCTACTAAACTCACCACTATATTATGCTTATTCACTCGAGCATGTTTTAGTAAATTTTGTTATTAGTTTTCTCCAGCTAACACTAAATATTACTTTTGGCCCACCATCTTTCGCTCTCCTCAAAACATACTCTATATGGGTAGTAGGAAAAACGTTTCCGGCCTAACCCTCTCCCTAGCGACACCGGCAATTAATAAACAACGTCTACTTTTTAAAAAATTGGCCGTTATTTTTTCCTATTTGTCTGCAATTAATTTACTACATAATACAAAACATTACGCACATATTTAATGTATTCTCCCGCTAATTCCGCTGAATTTCGAGAATATCGGATTATGTTATTTCTACTTGTTACGTATACATTTATAGTCATTCCGGTTTTTAGCGAATGCAATTAACGAAAATAGTTCTTTGTAGTATTTCTTCATTCAACATGGCGGCTACAATTTCTTCAACGACTAGACTTCCGAATTAAGTCACTATACGTCAAGATACACGACATCCCATAAAGTGTACATTGTCTGATTCCTACCCCTTTCACACGCATAATATCCAAAAATTGGAAAAAAAACATCGATTTTTTCGTATAGAAATGAACCAAAACCTGTGACTAGTGGACCCTACATTCGGTCGCCTTATGAGGGATCATACGATGACACATATGCTAGCTACTGACGGGCTTCGTTTAAATGGCCTATTGTTTTGTAGATTTTATACTCGCTTCTGTGGCCTAAAGGTTAGCAGCGTAGGTCCAAGATCAAGGTGTTTATTGTTCGATCCCAGTCGTCTCACACAATTGTTTCCTACATTGTTAAACTTCTGCCTATGAGGGAAGGGAACTGTGCCGATTTTTTTTAAATTAACGTTATTATGTAGTCATTTGGAAAAAAATCAGTAAAATATGTAGTACTTTAACTATTGTGAATATCATTCCGATGTGACCTATTTGCGTTCGGTCGGATGTTGATAAATTTTAATTAATTCTTTTTTTATTTCTACCGTGCAATGCCGGGGGACGGGCCCAGCTAGTATTAAATATTGTTCCAGTAATACTATACAAATTAATTTTCATAAGAAGACTTTCACGCCAGACCTTGTCAAAGACTTTAGATATATCAAGCACTAGAGCAAATATATTTTTCAAAATGTAATTGATTGAAAATAGTGAGCGAACTAAAGATGTATTTCTATCTTTTTTTAAATGATCATTTGCATTAGTGTGTTGTAAGTTGACTAAATGCTAGTAGAAATTTAATGAATAATTGAACAGTCGACCGGGCATTTTTAATAGACTAGTAAGTTACTTATTTCAAAAAATGTTTAATACTGCAAAGAAAAAGGAAGATTACAAAATATACCGCTTTCATGTTAATGTCTAACAAACAACTTTGAGGTGATGTGGTGGACACATCTAACATCCGGTGTCATACTTTCTGAGAAAATATTGAGATTCATTATGCTTTGGATTTTTCTACATGAAGATTGGTAAGCTATAAAAAAAGGTTTACTTTCAAATCCCGTGTTGTATAACTCCCCAAGTTATTCTGAAAATATGAGTCCTCTTTTTCTTCTTTCCCCCATTTACAAACCACATCTACTACCTTCTTAATGATATTAAGTATTTATATAAAGTTAGATTAAGATTTTTAGAGTAATAATGATGTACATATAATTACTCTAAAAATCTTAATCTAACTTTATATAAATGCTTTTTAAAATTCACTTGTATTTCACAATGTTCTAAATTGTTTATTTCATACAAAACGTGGAACAGTTTAGTAGCTTGACAGAGGGGAAGGCAAACGGCCCCAATGTCCTGATGCAAACAGCAAGTCGCTAATATGGGATACGACATGTGGACACTTTTGTGCATGCGGCAGTAACAGAATCGGCAACAAATCGTGGACATGTAGCAACGTCAGCAAGGGACTGCAATCAATCAAAATACGCGGCTCTTCTCGACAGATTTGTGTTCCAATCGATCGCTGCTAAGACGAATGGAGCAATACGCTCCGCCATGCAGGACTTTCTCAGCAACTCCGGTCTATTAATGACGCACCACACCATAAACCATCGTGAATTGATTTGGCTCTATGAACATCTCTTTGTCACCACTATTCGGGGAAACGCATCGAGCCTTCTCTCGGCCTGCCAAGCCAGCAGAACATCCGATGAAATGTCCTGATATTTGCATATTGGTTTTGAGAAAAGACATTTTATTAATTAACTAATATTACTTGTTGTTGAATACATTTTTATTTTGTTTAGTATCTTCAGTTTCTATTATATCTACATAGTTTGAGATGCACATGTAGGTATACATATGATACTAGCATATTAATAGATCGATTCTACAGACCATTACCACCGGTCAGGTCGGTTGCATCATAATTTCCTCAGACTTAAGACTGACCATTTCCTCATCCCCAAAACTTCAAGCAAACCATATTTCTGTTTTTTTTTAAATTTCCTAATCCTTCGATAAAATTTTAGTTTCTTTACTAATTACTCTTTAGTATTTTTCAAATAACACATCTGTGTTATTTGAAAAATACTAAAGAGTCATGGCGTCGTCGTCGTCGTTGTAGTAGTAGTAGTAGTAGTAGTAGTAGTAGTAGTAGTAGTAGTTATAATAAAATACGTTTTTAGAAATTTCCTGGGAGTTTATTTAAGCTGTCCATTTCCTCATTCCCATAATTCAAACTAACCATATTCTGTTTCTATTTGAAATTTTTTAATTCTTCCACAATATAATTTCGTTATTGATACTCTTTAGAATGTTTCAAATAATACATTTATTCGTTATCATGGCATACTACTACTACTAATAATAATAATACTAATAATAATAATAATACTAATAATAATACTACTATTACTACTACTACTAATAATAATCTTTTTTTTTCGATATGTCAAAGTTGAAGGATAATAAACAAATAATTTAGGGGAAATTGTCACAAATTCTGATAGATGAGCCGAGAGAATTGATCAGGCAAAATAAGAAAAGCGAAAAAACAAACAATGTTGCTGTGAAAAAAACAATGATGCATCCGTTGACAATTCTTAGTTGCATATTCTAACTGCGGCAATGATTGATTATGTGCGGATCTTGGCTAAATACGCTCCTTTTTCGTTTTTGTTTTTGCTTGCTTTTGTTACAGAAGCAAACATGAAATATCTTAGAGGATGGCAATGGATGTAAATGGATAGAAACAAACCTGTGAATTTATACGGTATATTCATGTTCTTACATAACCACTACCATGACTATAAAAACACATGTGCACTGCCATTTTTTTGGCATATTTGTTTATTCACTTGATAATGGACATTCACTAAGGTAGAATGTACTCGAACCTTCAATTCTACAGTTTCATTTGATCAATTCATCAATCTATTTCAAACTATGACTAAAATATTTATCAGGCCACCAAAAGAAATTCAATAAATGGACTCCAAAATAGCCAAAAATTTCAACCAAACAGATCATACACTCCATAAGATCAAATGTATTTTAATAGACACCAAATTCCCGTTCACATATCCGTGCAAAGGAAAATAAAAATAAAAGGATTATAAAACAGAACACACACAAAACAGGTCTGAACTTTGAAGTGAGAGTCAAGACTATGTATAAATATTTTACAGAATGAAAAGAATTTTTGTTTTGTAATGAAACTATGTGGCCAAAAAGAATCATTAACGGTAATTCATGTGCATACGTTAATTTTTTTCGTTAATTATTTAAAAAAACAATGGTTTCCTTGCCATTCAGTAAAGAGATTTCGCATTGAATGATTTGCAAGACAAATAATGAATACTGCATAGAGTTGAAAATTCCAGTTGTTCACAGATTTCATTTTCATTAATTTTTCTTTATCAAAGAATAGCTTTTTTGATAAAGAACGAAGGACCAATATGAAAATAACCTTATGAAAAACATAGAAGCATGTGAAATTTTAAATGTTATAATTTAATATAACATTTATAATTTCACACGCTATATGTTTTTCATAAGGTTATTTTTTGTCAAAAGTGAAAAAAATATTTTAAAATAAACAAGCATTCAATAACCCTTCTATCCCGCTTAAAAAAAGCAGCAAGCAGCTTATTAAATAATGCAACGAGACCGGTAAACATAAGTGCAAACAATGCCCCGTTTTTAACACCCGTTTCGGACGCCTCGATATCAAGAATCTTTCTTCGGTGATCAGCCGGATTTTCTCTTAAAGCAAGCATTACAAGATTTATGAAACCCACCTTTCTTCAACAGAAACTGTAATGTATGATATTTAAATAATAATAATAATAATAATAATAATAATAATAATAATAATAATAATAATAATATATATATATATATATATTTCTTTTTTTATTATTTTTCAACAATTTTATTTTTATTTTTTATTTTTTATTTTTTTATTTTTTTCTCGGCTTTTTGGTCGAGATCAAGGTGTAGTATCTGTTCCGATGGATACTGCACCCCATAGAATTGTATTGTCTTGGCCTTCGGGGCTTGATTTACGCCTGTCTATGAGACGGGTCCTGTGAAGTTCTATGAGGTCCACCCTCCCAGGCTTTGCCTCCCCTCTTTGGGGAGGAGTAAGTTTATTGCTTACTGCATGAGGCGCCCCTACCGGGGAATGTCGACGGGGCTGCCCAGGCAATTTTTGATGGGCAGAGTGCTCACCTTGTCGGGCGCTGGTTTATCAAATCCCACTTTCCCGACCTTGTGTCATATCTTACCACTGTATGAGGTAGATAAATAACATATATATATATTTTTTAGATATTGTTCGTTCTTTTTTTTAAGCATTGAATGAAAATGTAATAAATGACGTAACAGATTTATTTCTTTTTTTTCTTTTTTTCCAATTAATTTCGAAGGGTACAACCTTCATCATCAGAGATGTATTTAAAAAAATTTTTTTTAATAAAATAAACAAACTTTACTTTTGTTTATAAGTAGAGCGTCGTGTTGTTGTGTGACGCTCTCCGCCAAGATGGAATGGGCGGAAGTCAAAATAAGAACGAGGAGGCCAGGAGCACGCCGGGAGTTATAATTTTTTAGATATTATCGTTCTTTTTTTTTTTTAGCATTGAATGAAAATGTAATAAATGACGTAAAAAGCCCTTTTAACAATGCGTGAAAGATTTATTTCTTTTTTCTTTTTTTCCAATTAATTTCGAAGGATACAACCCTCATCATCAGAGATGTATTTAAAAAAATTTTTTTTAATAAAATAAACAAACTTTACTTTTGTTTATAAGTAGAGCGTCGTGTTGTTGTGTGACGCTCTCCGCCAAGATGGAATGGGCGGAAGTCAAAATAAGAACGAGGAGGCCAGGAGCACGCCGGGAGTTATAATTTTTTAGATATTATCGTTCTTTTTTTTTTTAGCATTGAATGAAAATGTAATAAATGACGTAAAAAGCCCTTTTAACAATGCGTGAAAGATTTATTTCTTTTTTCTTTTTTTCCAATTAATTTCGAAGGATACAACCCTCATCATCAGAGATGTACTTTAAAAAAAAAATTTTTTTATAAAATAAACAAACTTTACTTTTGTTTATAAGTAGAGAGTCGTGTTGTTGTGTGACGCTCTCCGCCAAGATGGAATGGGCGGAAGTCAAAATAAGAACGAGGAGGCCAGGAGCACGCCGGGAGTTATATTTTTTTAGATATTGTTCGTTCTTTTTTTTTTAAGCATTGAATGAAAATGTAATAAATGACATAAAAAGCCCTTTTAACAATGCGTGAAAGATTTATTTCTTTAATCAGACATGTATCTATCTATCTCTCATACACACACACACACACACACATATATATATATATATATATATATATATATATATATATATATATGTGTGTGTGTGTGTGTGTGTGTGTGTATGAGAGATAGATAGATACATGTCTGATTAAAGACGACGGAATTTCCTCTTGTTGTAATGTTTTTAATTATTGTCTCAACTCGGCAAGCAAGTGTTAGGGTCAGGATTAGGGTTAGGGTTAGGGTCTCCGGTGAGCAAAATAATTTTAAAAACACCTTAAACAACAACAACAACATAGCGAATAAAAAAAACAACAACTTCTAAAGACAGTTGTAAAGATCAGAAACATTTTCGATGGCCGTAAAAAGAACTCCCGGATTCATACTCTATAAATTATCAACAGAGACCAGGAAATTTTGGACAATATCTAACAAATGTAGAGTTGAATGAAAAAAGCGGATATACCAAAATAATACAACCAATTAACTTATATGGGGAGATTTTATTTTTAATTTCTACATTTTTATTTGATAAAATTTAAAAAAAATCTCAGTGACTTCATTTGATTGCATTGTTTTGGTCTATCGATCGACTTCTCCAGTCATCTGCCTAGCTATATAAAATATTTGATAAAATTGAACTAAAACTTAGTTACAGATGCATTGAAATCTTAGAAATCATGATCAAGGCACATAATAATAAAATACTAAATACAAACAACAAATATAATAATAAAAACGGTAGAGAAGATAATAATAATAATAATAATAATAATAATAATAATAATAATAATAATAATAATAATAATAATCCCCCGGTGTGAAAGCTCACATGTAGAAAACTTGCACAACGTAAATGCTGAAAGTGCAGAGATCACTGAAAACGAGAGTGCAGAACTCACTGAGAAAGAAGCGAACACATCAAAGAAGTTATGAACAAGGACAAAACAAAATTACTTTCTTTAAGGAATGGAGAAAAGTAAAATTATAAACGGAAACGTTAAACAAACTGCTACACATTTAAACAGACAATATTACTGACCTAAATGACTCAATTTATGTCATGGGCCAAATCTATAATTACGAGATTAAACATAGAAACAAGATCATGCCAAAAAATGGAACAACAAAGCTCAGACAAGAAATTAGATTAAAAACTCAAATTAACAAAATGTGGAAAGAAGTTAAAGCTGTGACTAAGGCTAAAACGATCAGAAAACGATAGAAGAGGAAAATATGGCTGACAAAGAAAAACTAAACAAGAAATATGAAGAACTAAAACAAAATATACTAACAA
This sequence comes from Sepiola atlantica, assembly GCA_963556195.1. Classification (NCBI taxonomy): domain Eukaryota; kingdom Metazoa; phylum Mollusca; class Cephalopoda; order Sepiida; family Sepiolidae; genus Sepiola; species Sepiola atlantica. Next base: position 85,132,331 of record OY744517.1, on the reverse strand, counting down.
AGGTAGAAGATGTAGTTTGTAAATGTTGGAAAGAGAGGGTTCTATCTATCTATCTATCTATCTATCTATCTATCTATCTATCTATCTATCTATCTATCTGAACAGTACCAACCACGTATGACTTTTGAAAATAATGAAAACCAGTTTTACTAAAACGCAAATGAGGAAAGACAAAAACAGAACAACCGGACCCCATAGAAAGAAAACAATTCTAGAGCAATATATGGGAAAAGTGACAAAACCACAACAGAAATGTCGAGTGGCTGAAAAACGTTAAAAAGACATTCAGAAAATTGAAAAAGGAACAGAAACCTTAATTAATAAAGCAAACTTAAAGAACCTTAAGGAAAATGACAAAGTGGAAAGCATCTTCCTACGATGGAATACATAGATTGTAGTTTAAACAGTTAACGAGCATACATGAAAGACTAACAAAACAACTAAAAAGATGTATGCATGAAATAGGCATATTGGAGTAGATGTCTAAAGGAAGCATCACATCAATTTCAAAAGACAGTGCTAAAGAAATGATCTTAAGCAACTATAGACCATTAACCTGCCTACCAACAACGTGGGAAATTTTAATGGCACAATTAAGTGAAGAGATCTACCACTCCCTTAATGACCATGAACAACTCTCCATGGAATGGAAAGGATGCTGGAATACAAGAGAGACACATGACCTGTTATACATCAACCACAAGATCCTGAAAGAAGTAAAAAAAAAACAACAAAAAAAACGAACATAACCATAGCATGGATCGACTACAAGAAAACCTACGATACAATCTTCCAAGCATGGATAATTGAAAACTTTAGGATGTACAACATATCTGAGAAAACAATGGAAACATGGCGAATTGACAACTAAAAAGAAACAAAGGTAAAAATACAGATAAGCATTTTCCAGGGAGACTCTTTATCTCCACAACTTTTTATCATAGATATGGTGCCACTCAACAACATGTCCGGAAGGGCAAGGCTGGATAGAAATGTACAAATACAAAGGAAGAAAAAAGATCTTAACTATCTGCAAGGAACAAAAAGGAACCAGCAACCCTAACACAACCAGAAACATCAACCAGGACATTCAAATGAAATTCAGAATGGAAAAGTGTCCACTACTTGAGATGAAGAAAAAAGAACGCAAAAAAGCAGAGGGCATAGATCTGCCCAATTGCGTGGTGATGACAAACATAATACCTATAATTATATGGGAGAGAGTAGAAAGTGACTAACTTGGGTTAACTTTCGGCAGCCTTGTAACTCTCACTTCCCTCATTTTGTCCTTTAATCCTCACATTCTATGAGCGATGTTTCTGACAGAGGGGGAATAATTGCTGTTTTCTGTGTCGGAATCTATCCATCTAACACTTATCGTTGACTAGTTTATGACCTTGAAGTAGTATTTTTTAGCTCGTATACTGTATTTTAAACGAACACAACATATTTATCTCAATATATATAAGGCAAAAATCTGTGATATGTATGTAACGCTAAGGCTTGTAAAATACAAAACAAACACCTCCGAATTAGGTATTATTTTAACCGGCATAACCTCGAGAAAATAATATCGAAAAATTAAAAAAAAAGATTCATTTTTAAGGGGTCAAATAGCCATTTTTCCGTTTAATGTGATCACGATTTTTAATGTTATCTTGTGCACATGACGTCACATAGATAGGTACATGACGTCATAGTGATAGGTTCGGATATTATTTTATGCTATCGTCACGTTATTATTGTTTTCTTTGCATTTTTCTTCGGACTATTGCCCTGATAAAAGGGAGGGGAATAAGCGAGAGTTATTTTAGTATAGCTCTAATGAAGAATACCATGTATTTGGGGATTGAAAATGATGAAGAATATCATGATGGGATTGAAAATAATGAAGAATGCCGTGAGAGGATTGAAAATGATGAAGAATACCATGTGAGGATTGAAAATGATTAATAATATCATAAGGGGATAAAAAATGATGAAGAATATCATGAAGTGATTGAAAATGATGAATAATAGGGTGAGAGGATTGAAAATGATGAAGAATATCATGAGTGGATTGAAAACGATAAAGAATATAATGAGGGGATTGTATATGATGAAGAATATCATGAAGTGATTGAAAATGATGAAGAATATCATGAGAGGATTGAAAATGATGAATAATATCATGAGAGGATTGAAAATGATGAAGAACAAAATGAGGTGATTGAAAATGATGAAGAATATCATGAGAGGATTGACAATGATGAAGAACATCATGAGAGGATTGAAAATGATGAAGACCATCATGGGAAGATTGAAAATGATTAAGAACATCATGAGAGGATTGAAAATGCTGAAGAATAACATGAGAGGATTGAAAATGATGAAGAATACCATGAGAGGATTAGAAATGCTGAAGAATACCATAAGGGGATTGTAAATGATGAAAAACATCATGAGAGGATTGAAAATGATGAAGAATACTATGAGAGGATTGAAAATGATGTAGAATATCATAAGAGGATTGAAAATGCTGAAGAACATCATGAGACGATTTAAAATGATGAAGAATATTATGAGAAGATTGAAAATGATGAAGAATACCATGAGAGGATTGAAAATGATGAAGAATATCATGAGAGGATTGAAACTGCTGAAGAGTACCATGATGGGATTGAAAATTATGAAGAACATTATGAGAGGATTGAAAATTATGAAGACCATTATGAGATGATTGAAAATGATGAAGAATATCATGAGAGGATTGAAAATGATGAAGAATATCATGATGGGATTGAAAATAATGAAGAATGCCGTGAGAGGATTGAAAATGATGAAGAATACCATGTGAGGATTGAAAATGATTAATAATATCATAAGCGGATAAAAAATGATGAAGAATATCATGAAGTGATTGAAAATGATGAATAATAGGGTGAGAGGATTGAAAATGATGAAGAATATCATGAGTGGATTGAAAACGATAAAGAATATAATGAGGGGATTGTAAATGATAAAGAATATCATGAAGTGATTGAAAATGATGAAGAATATCATGAGAGGATTGAAAATGCTGAATAATATCATGAGAGGATTGAAAATGATGAAGAACAAAATGAGGGGATTGAAAATGATGAAGAATATCATGAGAGGATTGACAATGATGAAGAACATCATGAGAGGATTGAAAATGCTGAAGACCATCATGAGAGGATTGAAAATGATTAAGAACATCATGAGAGGATTGAAAATGCTGAAGAATAACATGAGGGGATTGAAAATGATGAAGAATACCATGAGGGGATTGTAAATGATGAAAAACATCATGAGAGGATTGTAAATGATGAAGAATATTATGAGAGGATTGAAAATGATGAAGAATACTATGAGAGGATTGAAAATGATGTAGAATATCATGAGAGGATTGAAAATGCTGAAGAACATCATGAGAGGATTGAAACTGCTGAAGAATACCATGAGGGGATTGAAAATTATGAAGAACATTATGAGAGGATTGAAAATGATGAAGACCATTATGAGATGATTGAAAATGATGAAGAATATCATGAGAGGATTGAAAATGATGAAGAATACTATGAGAGTCTTGAAAATGATGAAAAATACCATGAGGAGATTGAAAATGATGAAGAATATCATGAGAGGATTGAAAATGATGAAGAATATCATGAGAGGATTGAAAATGATGAAGAATATCATGAGAGGATTGAAAATGATGAAGAATATCATGAGAGAATTGAAAATAATTAAGAATACCATGATGGGATTGAAAATGATAAAGAATACCATGAGAGGATTGAATATAGAAAAATAATTTTATGAGGAGATTAAAAATCATGAAGAATATCATGAGAGGATTGAAAATGATGAAGAATATCATGAGAGGATTGAACATGATGAAGAATATCATGAAAGGATTGAAAATGATTAAGAACATCATGAGAGGATTGAAAATGATGAAGAATATCATGAGGGGGTTTAAAATGATGAAGAATACAATGAGAGGATTGAAAATGATTAAGAATACCATGAGAGGATTGAAAATGCTGAAGAATACCATGAGGGGATTGTAAATGATGAAAAACATCATGAGAGGATTGAAAATGATGAAGAATATTATGAGAGGATTGAAAATGATGAAGAATACTATGAGAGGATTGAAAATGATGTAGAATATCATGAGAGGATTGAAAATGATTAAGAATACCATGATGCGATTGAAAATGATAAAGAATACCATGAGAGGATTGAATATAGAAAAAGAATTTCATGACGAGATTAAAAATCATGAAGAATATCATGAGAGGATTGAAAATGATGAAGAATGTCATGAGAGGATTGAACATGATGAAAAATATCATGAGGGGATTGAAAATGATTAAGAACATCATGAGAGAATTGAAAATGATGAAGAATATCATGAGGGGGTTGAAAATGATGAAGAATGTCATGAGAGGATTGAAAATGATGAAGAATACCATGAGAGGATTAAAAATGATGTAGAATATTATGAGAGGAGTGAAAAGGCTGACGAATACAATGAGGGTATTGAAAATGACGAAGAACATCCTGAGAGGATTTAAAATGATGAAGAATATTATGAAGGTTGAAAATGATGAAGAATATCATGAGAGGATTAAAAATGATGAAGAATACCATGAGAGGATTGAAAATCATGAAGAATATCATGGGGGATTGAAAATGATGAAGAATATCACGAGGGGATTGAAAATGATGAAGAATATTATGAGAGGATTGAAAATGATGAAGAACATCATGAGGGTATTGAAAATGATTAAGAACATCATGAGGGGATTGAAAATTATGAAGAATACCATGAGGGTGTTGAAAATGATGAAGAATATTATGAGAGGATTGAAAATGATTAAGTATACCATCAGAGGATTGAAAATGATGAAGAATATCATGGGGATTGAAAATGATTAAGAATATCATGAGAGGATTGAAAATGATTAAGAATACCATGATGGGATTGAAAATGATCAAGAACATCATCAGGGGATTGAAAATGATGAAGAACATCATGAGGGGATTGAAAATGATGAAGAACATTATGAGAGGATTGAAAATGATGAAGAATATTATGAGAGGATTGAAAATGATGAAGAATATTATGAGGGGATTCAAAATGATTAAGAATACCATAAGGGGATTGAAAATGATGAAGAATATCATGAGAGGATTGAAAATTATGAAGAATACTATGAGGGGATTGAAAATGATGAAGAATATCATGAGGGGAAAATAATGAATAACATCATGAAGAGATTGAAAATGATGTAGAACATCATGAGGGGATTGAAAATTATGAAGAACATCATGAGAGGATTGAAAATGATGAAGATCATCATGTAGGGATTGAAAATGATGAAGAATGATACATGATACATGATACATATCTATGATACATATACATGATACATATCTATGATACATACTACATATCTATGATACATGATACATATCTATGACAAATGATACATGATACATATACATGATACATATACATGATACATAATACATATCCATGATACATATCAATGATACATGATACTTATCCATGATACATGATACGTATCCATTATACATGATACATATCCATGAAACATTATACATATCGATGATACATATCCATGATACATTATACATATCCATTATACATTATACATATCTATGATACATATCATGATACATATCCGTGATACATGATAGATATCCAGGATACATATCCATGATACATATCCATGATACATATTCACGATACATATCCATGATACATGATACATACCTATGATACATGATACATATACATGATACATGATACATATCCATAATAAATATCAATGACAAATGATACATATCCATGATACATATCCGTGATACATGATACATATCGATGATATATATACATGATGCATATCTATGATACATGATACATATCAATGATACATGATACATATACATATCCATGATACATATCAATGATACATATCACTGATACATGATACATGATACATATCCATGATACATAACACATATCTATGATACATGATTCATGATACATATGTATGATACATGATACATACACATGATACATATCCATGAAACATATATATATCCATGATACATATACATATCCATGATACATGATACATACCCATGATACATATACATGATACATATCTATGATACATATCAAAGATAGATGATACACATCCATGATATATACCCATGATACATACCCATGATACATATACATACCCATGATACATACACATATACATGATACATATACATGATACATGATTCATATCTATGATACATAACACATATACATGATACATATCCATGATACAGTATACATGATACATACCTATGATACATGATACATATCCATGATACATATCCATGATACATATCCATGATACATATTCATGATACATATCCATGATACATGATACATATCCATGATACATATCCATGATACATCATACATATTTATGATACATATCCATGATACATTATACATATCCATGATACATGATACATATCCATGATACATATCCACGATACATATCCATGATACATGATACATGTCCATGACACATGATACATATACATATCCATGATACATATCCATGATACATATACATATACGTGATACATACACATGATACATGATACATATACATGATACATATACATGATACATATCCATAATACATATACATGATATATGATACATATCCATGATACATGTCCATGATACATGATACATATCTGATACATGATAGATATCCATGATACATGATACATATCCATGATACATGATACATGATACATATCCATGATACATTATACATATCCACGATACATGATATATATATACCTATACATGATACATATCCATGATACATATACGTATACATGATACATACACATGCTACATATACATGATACATATACATGATACACGATATATATACATGATACATATACATGATACATATACATGCTACATATCCATGATACATATCCATTTTTCAACGTTAATTGTGTGGGTGAAAAGTGCTCAATATCCTAGATTGAGCTACTGTAGTGATAGGTTTGGAAAATAGTTTAATGCCATCTTCGTTCCCCTTTGGACTATTTTGCAGATCAAAAGGAGGGATACCTAAGTGATTTCAGTAGTGCTTAGGAGGCCTCCTTGACTTTCAAAGTACTCGGCGTTGTCCGGGATAAAAGTGCTCAATATCCTAGATAGAGCTACTGTAGTGATAGGTTTGGAAATTATTTTAACGCCATCTCAATATCCTAGCGTGTGCTTCTGCTGTATAGAAACGGGGGGGGGGGGTGTGCTTCTGCAATATAGCAACTGGGGGGTACTTCTGTGGTATAGCAACCGGAGGGTGGTTCTGCAATATAGAAACTTGAGGTTTCTGCGGTATAGCAACCGGGGGGGGGGGGTGCTTCTGCGGTATAGGAGCCTGGGGCTTCTGCGGTATGGCCCTCAGGGGGTGCGTCTGCAGTATAGGGGTGCCTCTATGGTATTGCACTCGGGGGTGCTTCTGCAGTATAGGAACCTGAGGCTTCTGCGGTATAGCAACCAAGGGTGGGATGCTTCTGCGGTATAGGACCACAAGGCTTCTGCGGTATAACAACAGGTGGGGGGTTCTTCTGCGGTATAGGACCACGAGGCTTCTGCAGTATAGCAACTGGGGGGTTCTTCTTCGGTATAGCAACGGGGGGAGGGGTGCTTCTGTTGTATGGCACCTGGGGGGTGTTTTTGCAGTATAGGAACCTGAGGCTTCTGTGGTATGCACCCAGGGGGGTGCTTCTGCGGTATAGAATCACGAGGCTTCCGCTGTATACCAACCAGGGGTGGGGAGCTTCTGCGGTATAGTACCACAAGGCTTCTGCGGTATAGTATCTGCACTGGGCTGGTGATTGGTACGTATTTCGCATTCGCACTGGAGCTGCGATAGGAACATATGTAGCATTGCACCGGGGCAGCAATAGGTACGTATGTAGCATTCACACCGGGGCAGCGATAGGTACGTATATAGCATGCATACCGGGGCAGCAATGGGTACTTATATAGTATATGCACCGGGCGGCAATAGGTACGTATATAGTATGCGCACTGGGGCGACGATAGGTACGTATATAGTCTGCGAACCACGGTGGCGATACATAGGTATATAGTATGAATACCGGAGCGGAGATAAGTACCTATATAGAAAGCGCAGATAGAGGTGGTACTTTTTATATAAATATGTCATACTATTGCCCTGGGCAACGTAGGAGAAATGGTGGGGAAAGAACCAGCCTTCCCAAAAGGAAAAATTAGTAGTAGCGGTGAAATGGGGCGACCAGGGAAGAGAAAGGTAGAAAGACAAATAGACGGCTATAGAGGAGGGGGGGGCAATACAAGTTTGAATATAAAGATGTTACACACGCGATTTCTCCTCAATTATATGTTTTTATGACCCCGAGCAACGCCGGGTAGCCCCGCTAGTCTCTTATATAAAGGGCAGTTGTCTGTATGTATGTCTGTTTGTATGTGAAGCTTCTCCTCAAAAACTACGCGGCGATATGTCAAAAAGTGTATATCTTTAGCACCGTACATATCCCGGAATCATAATATCTAAAAATCGCGAGAAACGATTCACTCGCTGACAGTCAACCAGACCAATTTCCGACAAAAGGTAGCAGTTTTTTCGTATTTTCCACGACTTTTTCAACGTTATTATGTACTAAATTCGAAATAATCTAATGTATTTATGTACTAATCCGATAAAAATGCAGAGTCATTGTAAACATCCCATAATCCCTTGCCGGATGTACCCGGTCTTGCCCTAAATTGTGTCCGGTTCTATCAGATCATCCAATAACTTCTGTCCGGATGCATCAATAACAACATAGGAATCCTACGTTAAGAGTGTGTAGTGAAACAAGGGTTGCTCAATCACATCCGCACCTGTCCCATAATCCCTTGCCGGATGTACCCGGTCTTGCCCTAAATTGTGTCCGGTTATATCAGGTCATCATGACGTCAGAGAGTGGCAGTTTTCCTTTCTGTCATTTTTCCCTCTCACACTTTCTTTCTTAATTATTAATAGACGCTAATATTCCTACCCCCCTCCCTCCCTGTGGCCGTTCTGTTATCATGATAGGAATTACCTCCTCCTTTCAGGCCAAATTGGGGGGTGGGGGGGGGTTACGGTATTCGCCGGTGTGAGCATTACCTCCTCCTTTTTGAGAAGTGTAGAGGTAGGGTAGTATCGGTTCCGTTGTCATGATGCACTGATCCCATGCATTACCTCCTCCTTTTTTGAGAAGGGTAGATGTAGAATAGTATCGGTTCCGTTGTCATGATGTGCTCATCCCATGAATTACCTCCTCCTTTTTTGAGAAGTGTTGAGGTAGGGTCGTATCGGTTCCGTTGTCATGATGCCCTCATCCCATGCATTATCTCCTCCTTTTTTGAGAAGTGTTGAGGTAGGGTCGTATCGGTTCCGTTGTCATGATGCACTATTCCCATGCATTATCTCCTCCTTTTTTGAGAAGTGTTGAGGTAGGGTCGTATCGGTTCCGTTGTCATGATGCCATAATCCCATGCATTATCTACTCCTTTTTTGAGCAGTGTTGAAGTGTGAGCGCCTCAGGCGAAATCCGGGGAGGGGGAATGTCGGCATTCGTCGGTATGAGCGCCTCAGGCAAAATCTGGGGAGGGGGAATGTCGGCATTCGCCGGTATGAGCGCCTCAGGACTATTTGGCAGATCAGAAGGAGAAAGGATACCTAAGGGATTTCAGTAGTGCTCATGAAGCCTCCTCGATTTTCAAAGTACTCGGCGTTGTCCGGGAGAAAAGTGCTCAATATCCTAGATAGAGCTACTGTAGTGATAGGTTTGGAAAATATTTTAACGCCATCTTCGTTCCCCTTTGGACTATTTCGAAGATGAGAAGGAGAGAGGATACCTAAGGGATTTCAGGAGTGCTCATGAAGCCTCCTCGATTTTCAAAGTACTCGGCGTTGTCCGGGAGAAAAGTGCTCAATGTCCTAGATAGAGCTACTGTAGTGATATGTTTGGAAAATATTTTAACGCCATCTTCGTTCCCCTTTGGACTATTTCGCAGATCAGAAGGAGAGAGGATACCTAAGGGATTTCAGGAGTGCTCATGAAGCCTCCTCGATTTTCAAAGTACTCGGCGTTGTCCGGGAGAAAAGTGCTCAATATCCTAGATAGAGCTACTGTAGTGATAGGTTTGGAAAATATTTTAACGCCATCTTCGTTCCCCTTTGGACTATTTCGCAGATCAGAAGGAGAGAGGATACCTAAGTGATTTCAGTAGTCCCCAGGAGGCCTCCTTGATTATCAAAGTACTCGGCGTTGTCCGGGAGAAAAGTGCTCAATGTCCTAGATAGAGCTACTGTAGTGATAGGTTTGGAAAATATTTTAACGCCATCTTCGTTTCCCTTTGGACTATTTCGCAGATCAGAAGGAGAGAGGATACCTAAGGGATTTCAGGAGTGCTCATGAAGCCTCCTCGATTTTCAAAGTACTCGGCGTTGTCTGGGAGAAAAGTGCTCAATATCCTAGATAGAGCTACTGTAGTGATAGGTTTAGAACATATTTTAACGCTATCTTCGTTTCCCTTTGGACTATTTCGCAGATCAGAAGGAGAGAGGATACCTAAGGGATTTCAGGAGTGCTCATGAAGCCTCCTCGATTTTCAAAGTACTCGGCGTTGTCCGGGAGAAAAGTGCTCAATATCCTAGATAGAGCTACTGTAGTGATAGGTTTAGAAAATATTTTAACGCCATCTTCGTTCCCCTTTGGACAATTTTGCAGATGAAAAGGAGGGAGGATACCTAAGTGAGTTCAGTAGTCCCCAGGAGGCCTCTTTGATTTTCAAAGTACCCGGCGTTGTCCGGGAAAAAAGTACTCAATGTCCTAGATAGAGCTACTGTAGTGATAGGTTTGGATAATATTTTAACAGCATCTACGCTGAAAAGGATGGGGAATCGATAAGAGTTATTTCAGTAGTGCTCAGGAGGCCTCTTTGATTTTGAAATACTCGGCGTTGTCCGGGAGAAAAGTGCTCAATATCCTAGATAGAGCTACTGTAGTGATAGGTTTGGAAAATATTTTAACGCTATCTTCGTTCCCCTTTGGACTATTTCGCAGATCAGAAGGAGAGAGAATACCTAAGTGATTTCAGTAGTCCCCTAGGAGGCCTCCTGGATTATCAAAGTACTCGGCGTTGTCCGGGAGAAAAGTGCTCAATATCTTAGATAGAGCTACTGTAGTGATAGGTTTGGAAAATATTTTAACGCCATCTTCGTTCCCTATTGGACTATTTCGCAAATCAGTAGGAGAAAGGTTACCTAAGTGATTTCAGTAGTGCTCACGAAGCCTCCTCGATTTTCAAAGTACTCGGCGTTGTCCGGGAGAAAAGTGCTCAATATCCTAGATAGAGCTACTGTAGTGATAGGTTTGGAAAATATTTTAACGCCATCTTCGTTCCCCTTTGGACTATTTCGCAGATCAGAAGGAGAGAGGATACCTAAGTGATTTCAGTAGTCCCCAGGAGGCCTCCTTGATTATCAAAGTACTCGGCGTTGTCCGGGAGAAAAGTGCTCAATGTCCTAGATAGAGCTACTGTAGTGATAGGTTTGGAAAATATTTTAACGCCATCTTCGTTTCCCTTTGGACTATTTCGCAGATCAGAAGGAGAGAGGATACCTAAGGGATTTCAGGAGTGCTCATGAAGCCTTCTCGATTTTCAAAGTACTCGGCGTTGTCTGGGAGAAAAGTGCTCAATATCCTAGATAGAGCTACTGTAGTGATAGGTTTAGAACATATTTTAACGCCATCTTCGTTCCCCTTTGGACTATTTCGCAGATCAGAAGGAGAGAGGATACCTAAGGGATTTCAGGAGTGCTCATGAAGCCTTCTCGATTTTCAAAGTACTCGGCGTTGTCTGGGAGAAAAGTGCTCAATATCCTAGATAGAGCTACTGTAGTGATAGGTTTAGAACATATTTTAACGCCATCTTCGTTTCCCTTTGGACTATTTGGCAGATCAGAAGGAGAGAGGATACCTAAGGGATTTCAGGAGTGCTCATGAAGCCTCCTCGATTTTCAAAGTACTCGGCGTTGTCCGGGAGAAAAGTGCTCAATATCCTAGATAGAGCTACTGTAGTGATAGGTTTAGAAAATATTTTAACGCCATCTTCGTTCCCCTTTGGACAATTTTGCAGATGAAAAGGAGGGAGGATACCTAAGTGAGTTCAGTAGTCCCCAGGAGGCCTCTTTGATTTTCAAAGTACCCGGCGTTGTCCGGGAAAAAAGTGCTCAATGTCCTAGATAGAGCTACTGTAGTGATAGGTTTGGATAATATTTTAACAGCATCTACGCTGAAAAGGATGGGGAATCGATAAGAGTTATTTCAGTAGTGCTCAGGAGGCCTCTTTGATTTTGAAATACTCGGCGTTGTCCGGGAGAAAAGTGCTCAATATCCTAGATAGAGCTACTGTAGTGATAGGTTTGGAAAATATTTTAACGCCATCTTCGTTCCCCTTTGGACAATTTTGCAGATGAAAAGGAGGGAGGATACCTAAGTGATTTCAGTAGTCCCCAGGAGGCCTCTTTGATTTTCAAAGTACCCGGCGTTGTCCGGGAAAAAAGTGCTCAATGTCCTAGATAGAGCTACTGTAGTGATAGGTTTGGATAATATTTTAACAGCATCTACGCTGAAAAGGATGGGGAATCGATAAGAGTTATTTCAGTAGTGCTCAGGAGGCCTCTTTGATTTTGAAATACTCGGCGTTGTCCGGGAGAAAAGTGCTCAATATCCTAGATAGAGCTACTGTAGTGATAGGTTTGGAAAATATTTTAACGCCATCTTCGTTCCCCTTTGGACAATTTTGCAGATGAAAAGGAGGGAGGATACCTAAGTGATTTCAGTAGTCCCCAGGAGGCCTCTTTGATTTTCAAAGTACTAGGCGTTGTCCGGGAAAAAAAGTGCTCAATGTCCTATATAGAGCTACTGTAGTGATAGGTTTGGATAATATTTTAACGCCATATTCGTTCCCCTTTGGACAATTTTGCAGATGAAAAGGAGGGAGGATACCTAAGTGAGTTCAGTAGTCCCCAGGAGGCCTCTTTGATTTTCAAAGTACCCGGCGTTGTCCGGGAAAAAAGTGCTCAATGTCCTAGATAGAGCTACTGTAGTGATAGGTTTGGATAATATTTTAACAGCATCTACGCTGAAAAGGATGGGGAATCGATAAGAGTTATTTCAGGAGTGCTCATGAAGCCTCCTCGATTTTCAAAGTACTCGGCGTTGTCCGGGAGAAAAGTGCTCAATATCCTAGATAGAGCTACTGTAGTGATAGGTTTAGAAAATATTTTAACGCCATCTTCGTTCCCCTTTGGACAATTTTGCAGATGAAAAGGAGGGAGGATACCTAAGTGAGTTCAGTAGTCCCCAGGAGGCCTCTTTGATTTTCAAAGTACCCGGCGTTGTCCGGGAAAAAAGTGCTCAATGTCCTAGATAGAGCTACTGTAGTGATAGGTTTGGATAATATTTTAACAGCATCTACGCTGAAAAGGATGGGGAATCGATAAGAGTTATTTCAGTAGTGCTCAGGAGGCCTCTTTGATTTTGAAATACTCGGCGTTGTCCGGGAGAAAAGTGCTCAATATCCTAGATAGAGCTACTGTAGTGATAGGTTTGGAAAATATTTTAACGCCATCTTCGTTCCCCTTTGGACAATTTTGCAGATGAAAAGGAGGGAGGATACCTAAGTGATTTCAGTAGTCCCCAGGAGGCCTCTTTGATTTTCAAAGTACTAGGCGTTGTCCGGGAAAAAAAGTGCTCAATGTCCTATATAGAGCTACTGTAGTGATAGGTTTGGATAATATTTTAACGCCATATTCGTTCCCCTTTGGACTATTTCGCAGATCAGTAGGAGAGAGGATACCTAAGTGATTTCAGTAGTCCTCAGGAGGCTTCCTTTATTATTAAAGTACTCGGCGTTGTCCGGGAGAAAAGTGCTCAATATCCTAGATAGAGCTATGATAAAGACTATCATGAGAGGATTGAAAATGATGAAGACTATCATGAGAGGATTGAAAATGATGAAGACTATCATGAGAGGATTGAAAATGATGAAGACTATCATGAGGGGATTGAAAATGATGAAGACTATAATGAGGGGATTGAAAATGATGTACACTATCATGAGGGGATTGAAAATGATGAAGACTATCATGAGGGGATTGAAAATGATGAAGACTATCATAAGGGGATTGAAAATGATGAAGAATGTCATGAGAGGATTGAAAATGATGAAGAATATCATGAGAGGATTGAAAATGATGAAGAATAGACTGACAGGATTGGAAATGATGAAGAATACCATGAGGGGATTTAAAATGATGAATAATATCATGAGGGGATTGAAAATGATGAAGAAATCATGAGAGGATTGGAAATGATGAAGACTATCATGAGAGGATTAAAAATGATGAAGACTATCCTGAGAGGATTAAAAATGATGAATACTATCATGAGAGGATTAAAAATGATGAAAACTATCATGAGAGGATTGAAAATGATGAAGACTGACATGAGAGGATTGAAAATGATGAAGACTATCATGAGAGGACTGAAAATGATGAAGACTATCATGAGGGAATTGAAAATGATGAAGACTATCATGAGGGGATTGAAAATGATGAAGAATGTCATGAGAGGATTGAAAATTATGAAAAATGTCATGAGAGCATTGAAAATTATCAAGAATAGACTGACAGGATTGGAAATGATGAAGAATACCATGAGAGGATTGAAAATGATGAATAATATCATGAGGGGATTGAAAATGAGAAGAATATCATGAGGGGATCGAAAATGATGAAATATACCATGAGAGGATTGAAAATGATGAAGAATATCATGAGGGGATTGAAAATGATGAAGAATATCATGAGGGGATTGAAAATAATGAAGAATATCATGAGAGGATTGAAAAAATGAAGAATATCATGAGAGGATTGAAAATTATTAAGAATATCATGAGCGGATTGAAAATGATGAGGAATATTACGAGAGGATTGAAAATGATGAAGAATATTATGAGGGGATTGAAAATGATTAATAGTATGAGGAGATTGAAAATGATGAAGTATATTATGAGGGGATTGAAAATGATTAATAGTATGAGGAGACCGAAAATGATGAATACAACGAGGGGAGTTAAAATGATGAAGGATATCATGAGGGGATTCAAAATATATAGTATGAACACCGGGGCGGTTATAAGTACCTATATAGAAGGCGCAGACAGTGGTGGTACTTTTTATAGAAATAAGTCATACTATTGCCCTGTGAAACGTAGGATGAAATGGTGGGGAAGAAACAGCTTTCGCAAAAGGCAAAATTTAAAAGTAGCGATCAGGGTAGAGAAAAGTAGAAAGATAAAGAGACAGCTATAGAGAGAGAAGGAGAGAAATAGAAGTTTTAATATAAAGATGTTACACACGCAATTTTTCTTCAATTATGTTTTTATGACCCCGAGCAACGCCGGGTAGCCCCGCTAGTATATTTATAATTCACAAATTGTATAAAATGTCAATGAATCAATTTTTCATTCGTGTTTGTAAGTTTAGGAAAGTGACTGATTTTTCTTTATTGTGATGAAAGAAAAAGGAATTTATCACTGTGTACAAAACAGTTAGAAGGTTCGTAGAGAAACTGATATGACGTGCTTCCATGGAATTGGTATCAACAAATGAAGGTTGTCGAAGTGAACACTGTAGTTAATTTAACGCTGTAAGTATTTTGAAAAAGATTTTTAAGCCTTAAAGGTGTTATGTATGAAATTGTCTAAGTGTTTAAGTTAAAAAATGATTGCAAGAGTTAGGAGTGGATGGAGTAAATTCAGGGGACTTCTACGATTACTAATCAGCAGAGTGTTGCATGTGTACGCAGTGTGATGATGTATGATAGTGAAACCTTGCTAGTAAAGGTTGAGGATATGCGCTGCATGGAGAGAAATGATATGAGAATTATGCGATGGATGTGTCATGTGAGTCTTGAAGATAGGCTTAGTTCTAATGGCTTCAAAGGAAGATTAAATCTTGAGAGTATAGGGAGATGTGTGCAGAACAGGAGACTTAGATGGTATGGCCACATTGAACGAATGAATGAGAGTTTTTGGGTTAGTAGATGTAGAACAGTTGAGGTAGTAGGTTCAGTTCACAGGGGAAGGTCACGAAAAACATAGGAGGAGGTAAAAAATGGACTTGAGAGAACGAGAGATATATAAAGATAAGTTAGTTTGTAAGTCAATTTCTAAAAGCCGTCCAACACATGCCAGTATGTAAAGCGGATGTTAAACGGAATATAATGATAATATGACTTGTCTATAAAACGACCCCATATTTATGAAGGTAAAATTGGGAATTAATCACTTGACTTATTTGCATACCCCAGAGAACTTCGCCACAAGCTTGAAAACAACATTCCACTACTTATCACAGTCTTATACCAGTCTTTTAGCTGTCAGGAGCGGCATACCAGTCGTAAGTCTTATCTGGTTAGCCCATCTCTTTGGTGGTCCCCCTCTTGATCTTTCTCGAATGAAATCTACTTGATACGATTTCTTTACATATTCAAGTCTGCTAGCCGGGAACCATGTCTAAACCACGTTAATCTCTTTTTCTGAATAACCCCAATGGATCTGTTAATATTGATCCTCTTTCTGATATCTGCATTTCTCAGTCTATCTCACAAAGTTACTTTCTTCATTTCAAAGACATTGAGTTTTCTTCTTATACTCTGACATTATAGTCCATATTTCACTTGTATATACTGCAATAGGAACTACTAATCCATTGTAGAGTTTTAGCTTCAGAGATGTCGATATGTTCTTCCTGCTCCATATTTTTTTCTTTTAGGATAAATCATATCCTTGTGTATAACACGACCTCGTAATACAGCCATCCCTATGTAATATTTCTTTGGGGAGGGAATAGAGATACCATATTATTCCATTAAAATTGCAATGTCACATATATCTCTATAAAATATTTAATTTTTCGCAAGATAAAAAGTAAATGAATGAACCGGGTGTTCAGCCATTTTGTATTTCTTCTCCTAAAGTCGGTTTTATACCCCCGGATAAAAGGTGGAAACGTATATATTACATTGCATTGTTTTATTTGTCTCAAATCGTTTTAAGTTTTTAAAACCGGATACTTTGCGTCAACAAACGGAGGAATACGAAACAACCTCACAGCATGCGAACTAAAACTCAAGTCGAAAAACACTTAAAAACATACGTGATTAATACAATAGTTGTAAGATTATTGTTATCAAAACATGACAGATCCGCTGTAGTGTCTTTATCAACTTTTTAAATCAATTTCGGTTAATTTAATGGCTTTGAGATAAGACATTCAATCACACTTATTTCGAAAAAATAAATATGGCTGTCAAATAACTTTTGCAAACAATTGTTATCAACGTTTGTCTACTTGATGTTTTGTTATCTATTGTGTTGACTGAGTGTATTTATAATCTTAGCATTTCAACTTATTAATGTTACCATCAAGTTTTTGTGATCAGGACCTGCGTTGCCTCTATCTCTCTCCGACCCTACCACTGCCCCTTTCTCTTTGTATTTCTATCTGTTTCTTTCTCCCTTTCTATCTCTAATTGTATCTTTCTATATTACTATCTATTCCTATCTCTCTCTCTATCTCTCTCTCTCTCTCTCTGCCTCTATCTGCTCCCTTATCTCTTTCTATTCCTCTCTTTCCCTCTATATCCCTGTTTCTCACTCTCTTGCTTGCCAAATCTCTGCCTGTCCTGTCCCTATATATATATATATATATATATATATATATATATATATATATTGAAATGTGTGTAATTAGGCAGCATTCCTTCTCTTATGCATGTTTGGTTAAACAGTAGTATTCGTTTTTCGATTCGTCGCACGACCGATTTGGTATTGTCGTCCATGTTGTGTAAAAAATCGCCATATTTTCGCGAACGTTTTCGACCGACATCGGTCATCTTCAGGCGGATGAATGAGTATGCAAAATAAAAGATTGGTTGAAAACGTTCGCGAAAATATGGCGATTTTTTACACAACATGGACGACAATACCAAATCGGTCGTGCGACGAATCGAAAAAACGAATCAAAAAATAAATAAACAGAAGCTGTCGCTACTGTTTAACCAAATATATGCATATATATATATATATATATATATATATATATATATATATATATATATATATATATATATATACTTAGGAGAGTAGAAAGTGGACATTGGGTTTACTTTCGGTAGCCTCGTAACTCTCACTTCCCTTCTTTTGTCCTTTAGTCCTCACATTCTATGTGCAATGTTTCTGACAAAGGGGGAAGAATTGCTGTTTTCTTGGTCGGAATCTATCCATCTAACACTTATCGTTGGATGTTTTTGACCCTGGCGTAGTATATTTTTAGCTCCTTACATCAAGTGACATCATGCCTTGTCTGGAGCAATTTCCATAAAAAATAATAAAAGAAATATATATATATATATAATTAAAGTCAAAAGTATAGACTTAAGTAGAGTATAAGCTTCTATTTGTGATGTTTTGTAAAAGGCGCTGAAGAAGACTTATGGGAATTAAAAATTAAAAATATCCTAATCGTCTTAGAAACGATCGTGCACCTAATCATTGTTGATTTTGAATTCTTGGAACTGATATAAATAATGTTATAAATTTATTTGTCTCGAACTACTTTATATATATATATATATATATATATATATATATATATATATATAATCTGTTTCTTGGCTAAGATAATGAATTTCTTCACATTTGACAGATAGAAATTAGTCTTATGGAAAACGTAAAAGAATGTGAAATTATAGGTGTTATTATAATTTTAATATTTCGAACCTTCTCCCGCTCTTGATCAAAAAATGATAAAAATCAATGAAAATGAAACCGTTGAGATAAACTGGAATTTTCAACTTTGTGCAACGTTCCTTTGTCTAAATGTGCACATCAATCCATGCGAAATCTTTCTACTGATTAGCGAAGAAAACCGTTGTCTTTTTTTTTAAAATGCACTTGTGAATTTTTATCCCGTCGTAAATTACAGTTTCCTTCAGTAAATACAGTTTAATTCGAAAACAGAAATCCTTTTCAGTCTGTAAAATCTTTATACATATTCAAGATTCTCACATCGGAGTTCAGACCTGTTTTGTGTGTATTCAGTTTTATAATCCATTTTGTGTCTTTCTGTTTGCGTTCATATGTTGATGAGAAATTGGTGTCTATTAAAATACATTTGATGCTTTGGAGTTTGTGGTCTGTTTGATTGAAATGTTTGGCTATTTGTAAGTCTGATGTGGTTTGTCTAATAACTAGTTTGTAGTTGTTAAATCTATATGCAAAAAGTATTTTTCTCTTGTCTATGTATCCACTATTTGTGTGGTGTTATGTGTTTTTTTCGATGCTGTTAGCTAGCTTAATAAATTAGGTGGTTGTTTATTATCATTAATGGGGCGTTCCTTAAAAATAGAAAATATTTATGGGTGTAATCTAAAAGTTGTGAAATCTCTAAAGAACGTATAAGTCCATGTGTATGTTGGCCACGAGTAAAGACCATAAGAATGCGATCTTGTGCATTTATTTTTTCTTATATCTACGGAGTTGTTGTCCGTTTATGGATTCTGTCTTTTTTATTACTGATTCAATAAGTTTTATAGGAAGTTTCTCTTGCAGGATTGTTGTGTTAATTTATGAATGTGGTGGATATAAGTATGTGGATCTGAACAAATGCATTTGATACGGATGATAGCACTATATATAATGGGCTTCTTTAATATTGAGAGGGTGGTGGCTATAGTAGTTAACTAATTTGTGGGTGTCTGTCGGTTTAGTGAGGATAGAGGTAGATAATGTTATTTTGCGGTTGGATTAGTATATATAGGAATGGAATTGAGGTGTGTGAATATTAAATGGTGAGTTTTATTATATGGTGGTAATTGCTAGCGTATTGATGAAAATTCAGTAGGTTGTCTAGTCCATGTGTCCATATGAAAAAAATATCATCTATATATTCAACCGTAATGGATAGGTTTAAGAAAATGGTTGCTAATTAATTTTGTCTCTAATATGTGTATGAATATGTTAGCGTAGTTGAGCGCCATTTTGTGTCCATGGCGGTACCTCTGATTTGTAGGTAATGTGTATTATTAAATTGAAAGTTACTATGTGTTAAGATAAATAGGATTGCATAAGTCTTGTATTTTGTTATTCAACAAATCTTTGTCTGTATAAAATTCTTGTCAAGCTAGGATACCCTTACTTTGTGAGACCAATCCGTGATCTAGAAAGTGCTGCCGTACACGAACAGCAGAGACTAAACGTTCATTGATGAAGGTCTCGTCGACATATCCTGACGTGGCACTCTTGATTTCTTATTTCTGGTTTCAATGGAGGACACAAAATGAGAATGGGAATGGAGTGATCAAGATCTGCTATGGCCAGATAGGACTACAAAACCGACCCAACCATCTTGAGACGTTATGACGGCAATAACAGATTTCATAATAAGCGGTGTCACATTTAGGCCGAACCTCAGTTGAGTAAGGCAAAAATGCTTGCCTTTAATAATCACTGTTTGAAAAGGCCACGATGCTTTGTCAACGTGAATGTGTACGTATGCATTCCTTAAATCTAAAAGCGACACATCGGCCCCTTGTTGGCGACACTCTCTGAATCTTTGCACGCACACCTATGCGTTAGCAGTAAACGCATCAACATAGCCGTTCAGTTCCCGATGGTGGAGTACTAGGCAGACCTGCTTGTGCTCCATTTGTTAGCTCGCTGAATTCTAGAATTAGCCGGATGTCGAAAGCCTTGACATCCATACCAAAGTATATACGCCGAAATAGCTTGAAAGAGGCGATTTGGAAGTCCATCACTCGGACTCCAAAGTTCCGTTCCACTGGATTAAACCAACGATCTCTCTGATGCTTCAATAACAAAAATAATGCGGCTCACAAAATAACTCGACGTTGTTTCTCACTTCTCTCTTTTCTCCTTTCTTCTTTTTTCTCCCCAAGTCACCAGATGTCAGACATTAAATACTCTCAGTCAATTCCTTTAGACTAATATGAGAACACAGACAATTCTGGGTTCATACACTTTTTATCAAGACGGACCCGCCCACTTAAGTGCAACAACCAGGTGCGCCGTTTCTCATAGGTTGTAAGACCTATCCTTGCGAGAAATCTGTTTACTTTACAATTCCCCACTTTTCAAACTACATGCCAAGCAAAGACGGATCCTTTTATAGCAGGGACGAAGCAAGTCAGAACTACTCCACCGCTCGATCCTAGCTCAGGACCATCACTTTTGCCACAGTTTGTAGGTAAAGGTTCGGTATGTGATCAATGTATCCTGATATTGATTCTGTCAGTGTATCTATTCCTGATACCATAGGTCTGCCTGGAGGTGTTATGTTTAGGAATTTTGCGAGTATGTAGATGTCATTTGTACTATTAAGGTTTAGTGTGGGTTAGTTGTAGTCGAGTTACCGTTTTTTTCTGATATGAGTTTGGGGAGTTTGTATAGTTTGGAGGTGGTATAAAATATTACTGTTGATAGATAAATAGGGATGAAATAATTAATAAGGTGTTTTGTATGTGTCCGTAGGATTTAATTTTAGTGGTTTGTAAAAATTTGCGTCTTGGAGTTGGAGTTCTGCTTCAGTGATGTATTTCTTAGTGGCCATAATTGTAATTGTCTCTCTGTTATCTGCTGGTATGATGATTATTATTTTTTTTTTTTCAAGGTTGTATATGGCTGCATTTTCTTTTGAAGAAATATTGTAGTTCTTGTTGCGATATTCTTTGGGGTTTTTTTCTTCTTTTTGTTTCCGAAAACTATCAAGTTCATTTCTTGCTTTCATAATATATTGATCAAGTTGTGTGTTACGTCCCCTTGCTGGCGTCCATATTTTATCGTCTCTGTTGGTACAAGATGCTGAGTAAGAATATGTGTTATAGTCTTGTGGCGTCGTGTTGTTGGCTTTGCAAATTATTTTTTTCAATTTAATTCTTCTTAGATACATTTCCATATCAAAACACTATTGAGTTTAGATCTTGTGTGGGGCAGAAAGATAAACTTTAATTAAGTAAGGAAATTTCATCTTTTGTGAGATTGTAGTCCGATAAATTAACCATGGAATTGTTGGCATTGGCATTTTACCTATTTTCTGGTTACATGTGCTGTATCTAGTGTGTACATTGTTCGAAAATGTAGTGTTTTAAGCTTGCAATATTTTTAAAGATGGGATCTTCTTTGATGATATAGTGAGTTTATAGTTTTAATTATAAAATAGTTTTTTGAATTTTTGATGGTATATAGAAGCTAGAATTCGCGATAGTCTGTATACAGTGGATCCAGGGGAGTGAATTTAAGAGATAATGTTTTATCCTGTTTGTATAACACTAGTAAGAATGTCTTGTATTTCATGTGCGTTTTTGTGTGCTAGAGTTCTTGGTCTGATAAAGGATGTGTTGTATATAGTTTCTGCTTTCTTTTTAAAGGAAATATTGTTAATATATATATATATATATATACATGTATTTCCACCTCTCTCTCTGTTTCTTGTCTCTATCTCTCTTTTCCTGTCCCTATTTCTCTTTCTCTCTCTCTCCATCATTATCTTTCTTTCTCTCTCTATTTTTTCTTTCTCTCTCAAACTATCTTTCTTTCTCTTTCTCTCTCTCTCTCTCTCTGAAACTATCTATCTTTTGTCTCTCTCTCTCTCTCTCTCTCTCTGAAACTATCTATCTTTTCTCTCTCAAACTATCTATATTTCACTCTCTCTCTCAAACTATCTATATTTCTCTCTCTCTCTCTCTCAAACTATCTATATTTATCTCTCTCTTTCTGAAACTATCTCTCTTTGTCTCTCTTCTAATCTCTCTTTCTTCCAATCACTCTCTCTCTCTCTCTTTCTACATCTTCTTTCTTTTTCTATCTCTTTCTCTTTTCTTAGCTCTCTCTCTCTCTCTCTCTCTCTCGTTTCTCTCTTTTTCTAGCTTTCTCTCAAATGTTATATATATATATATATGAATCTTTTCCCATATCTTTCTCTTTTCCCATCTCTCTCTTCCCATCTCTCTCTCTTTACTTCAATCTATTGTTTATATCTGTATGTATGTATGTATGTATGTATGTATGTATGTATTTAAAAGACAAATTAATTTACAAAGCATTCATAATACTCACATGAAAAAACGAACGAAAGAAAGAATTATAAGTTGTTAAACATATTTAACACTTGGCAACACCAGGAAAATTAACTAATATATAAATATAATACAACAAAGAAAAGGGGAAAACAAGTAAGAAAAGATCAAGACATAATTAATGTCAGAAGATGCGTGTCATTTCAATGCAGGTGGTTTTCTGACGTCAATTTGAGCAACGATGGAATGTTTATTGAAGTACTTGACTGAAAGAACACATTTTCCTGACACCAATCCTCACCCTACAGTTACTAATTATGTTCCTGGTGAACCCAAATGAATGAATATTACAATAAACTTATCACCAAAACCTACCTTAGATGCTACTGAAGCAGAATAGATATCTTTGGTAGTTGCTACGTTTTAGGCGGAAACATGGGCACTTTTTTTTTTAACATAGTTCACCCCAGACAAGGTAGGCCGCCACTGTAGACGTAAGGGACTACTAAGAAGAAAGAAAAGGGAGAAGGTTGGGGGGGGGGGGTCAACCTAAATTGGGATCTGCACAGCGAGATGTCTGTTTACATTAGTTTTAAATTTCTGCATGTCAGTACCGTCGGGGAAACAGGGGTGCGGAGGGAGTTCCAGAGGCCAGCAGCACAAGGAAAGAAGCTATTTGAGTAGAAAGCTCTCCAGCATCTGGGGACCTTCACAGTGAATGGATGGGATTTAGTCGATTGGCGAGTTGGTCTAGTGTATTTACGTCGAGGGGGCACCAGAGCAGCCAGCTCATCGGAGCACAATCCATTGAAGTATTTGTAAAACAAGCACAAGGATGCTACATTGCGGCGATGGGACAGGGACTGGAGCTTGGTTGATAGTGAGGGACCTATTAGGTTGGCGACTCTTTTTTGGACCTTGTCAAGGAGAGAAAGACTAGTAGATGATGCACCAGCCCAGATGTGGCAACAATACTCCATGCATGAGCGGATGGTGGCTTTGTAGAGATACAGGATAATGTCAGGTGTGAGGAGTTTACTAACACGGTAGAGGGAGCCAACCTTCTTTGCGGCAGCCTTGGCAATGTCTTCAATGTATTTATTCCAATTCATGTTACCTGTGAAGGTTAGGCCGAGGAGTTTGAATGATGAACTCTCAGGTAGGGTGTTATTTGCCATGACAATCGGTGGTTGGAGCGGTTTCTTGTAGTTATTGAAGGAAAGGAGCTTTGTCTTTGTGGCATTAAAAGTTACCAACCCAATCCACTACAGCCTGGAGGTCATTTTCTAAAGATTCAGTTATTGCTTCGGATATGATCGCGTCGGTTTTGCCAACATGGCAAGAGTAAAGCGAATAAAATAATCTGACTCTATGTCAAATAAACCAATCTGACTTTATGTCATCAGGGAAATCGTTTATATAGATTAGGAACAATAAAGGTTCAAGGATAGATCCCTGGGGTACACCAGCATTTATGTCATGTTGCTTAGATGAACGGCCATCGAGGACAACCTGGATTTTTCTTTTGGTTAGGAAGGATCTAATTATATTAAGTAATTGCCCAGTAATACCGTATGAGCATATTTTCAGTAGAAGCCCTTTGTGCCATACCTTGTCAAAGGCCTTGGATATATCAAGCGCTACTGCCCTAGCTTCTCCTGCCTTGTCGAGTCTGATACATGCGTTCAGATATGATCGTTAGGATGTCTGCAGTAGATCGTGCTTGTCTAAATCCATACTGGCGGTCAGATAGAAGTTTAACATTAACTAAGTGCCGTACTACTGCTAGATTGATTAAGGATTCAAAGATTTTAGCAAAGATCGGCAGTAGGCTGATTGGGCGATAGTTCAGAGGATCGGTTCTATTCCCAGAACTCTTGTAGACTGGTATCACAGAGGCAATTTTCCAGCTGTCAGGGAAGCAAGATTCAGCTAGGCATTTATTGTAGAGTTTGGAGAGGACAGGGGCCAGTTTAGCAGAGCATTTCTTTATTACTATTACACATATAAGATCAGGCCCACAAGCTTTGGAGGTGTCAAGGTTTTTTATGATGTCTCTGACCTGGGATGGGGTGATGACCAAATTATCAAGTGTGGCTTCGGTCCGCAAAGGGAATTTGTGGAGGGGGTGGTTATCTGAGTCCAAAGTGGAGTTAGAAGCGAAACGCTGGGCAAGTAGTTCAGCCTTATCAGTGACCGTGCAAACGACATCATTGTGGTTTGATAGTGGGGGAATCGTTGATTGACCATTATTCACTACACTATTGTAGATTTTCCAGAAATCATGAGTACCTAATTTATGTGACTGAATGCGTTTTTTTATTAACTCATTATACCTTCTCTTCGCTTCACCTATCACGGCCTTGCAATTATTTCTTGACTCTATAAATTTATGTCTATTAGTAGCTGACGTATGGCGGCCGAATTTACAGAATGCTTGTTGCCTCTCAGCAATGGCAGCTGCACATTCCGAGGTGAACTATTGGGGAAAGTGGGGCTTGCTAAAGAATTTTCTCATGGGGACATAGGCTTCAATGCCTGCTTTGACCCATTCAGTTAATTCATTTGCACACTGATCGGCAGGGAGTGATTGGGTTTACTACCCATTATATAATAGATAACATTGTTGCTAGGTATACTTACCTATGGTACCTAAGATAATATATTAACTCTATGCAGTTTAACAAGTTCTATGACAAATGTTGTGTTTTGGCTTTTTTTCTTTTACTAAGAATAATTTTGAGAATAGTATATCCATAAAATAGTAATTTTTACTTGTTTTTAGTTTATATATATATATATATATATATATATATATATATATATATATATATATATATATATATATACCATTCCTTGCAAAACACAATGGTCATCAGAAATTGAGGTGTAATAGGTCATTAATAGAAACTATGGAATAGACCAGCAAATTATATTTAAGCTTTAATACTGTTGGAAAACAAACATACGAACACTAATTTTCCTTCTCAGTTACAGGTAAAATAATGGATTCTCTTCAAGGAATCGTCGTTAATAGTTATTGTTTAATATATATATACTAGTAGTATGAAAATATACTTGTGGCAAGTAAGCTACACAGACACGTTTGTTTAATTCCCACGGAAGTCATCAGGCTAAAGAGCAATTAGACTTATGCTTTCCCCCAGAAATAGAAACATAAACGTTTCTGTGTAGCTTACTTGCCATAAATGTTCATACTATTACTAAGCTCTATCGACGTATTAATTAGAGAAAAACGGTTCCTGATTGATTATTTTTCTGAAATTTAGAATGGTCTATCTCCATTAATTGTCATTAAGTATCTTAACTAGCTAATGACGATTGTATTCATATGTAAATGATACTTTTAAATATCATCTTTTTATGCATATAATGCCTATCCATCCATCGATGGTCATACTCTGGAGAGCTTAACCATATACTTGAGAACAAAACTCCACTCAGGGGTTGATTGTTTTGTGTCATTACATGCATGGGTTAGTAAGTTATACTGAAGTACTTGCTAAAGGCATGTTCAGGGCTGTAGTCAACCATATGTGGATTAGTAAGTTATACTGAAGTACTTGCTAAAGGCATGTTCAGGGCTGAATAAGTATATAGCTTGCCAAACCTGTACACATTACACTTTACAGTTTTCCGCTCACTGGAGCCGTGCACTTTCCTATTGCAAAGAATGGTATTCTGCAATACTGCCATGTTCTTTTCTGCTGAACTGTTCGTTTGCCAATCATTCTCACAGGAATGATAACTAGCTGTAAAGAATATGGGGATTTTTGTTCATGGTTTAATCCTCTACGTCCACTGTGTTCTTTTTATGCCCATGCATATTAACAGGTTAACCTGGTGAAGGATGTGGTTCTTCACCATGCACGGACGGTCATTCACTATGGAGAGTGCTGGGATACATGGAGGTCAGATGAGGATACCACGAATAGGCTTTTATATAAATAATACGTGTTTATCATTTAACAAATACAGCTTGTATATAAATAATACGTGTTAATCATTTAACATATACAGCTTGTATATAAATAATACGTGTTAATCATTTAACATATACAGCTTGTATATAAATAATACGTGTTTAGCATTTAACATATACAACTTGTATATAAATAATACGTGTTTAGCATTTAACATATACAGCTTGTATATAAATAATACGTGTTTAGCATTTAACATATACAGCTTGTATATAAATAATATGTGTTTATCATTTAACATATACAGCTTGTATATAAATAATACGTGTTTAT
Organism: Sepiola atlantica; assembly: GCA_963556195.1. Lineage (NCBI taxonomy): Eukaryota > Metazoa > Mollusca > Cephalopoda > Sepiida > Sepiolidae > Sepiola > Sepiola atlantica. The sequence goes on along the minus strand of OY744517.1, from coordinate 85,104,735 downwards.
CATTTAACATATACAGCTTGTATATAAATAATACATGTTTAGCATTTAACAAATACAGCTTGTATATAAATAATACGTGTTTATCATTTAACATATACAGCTTGTATATAAATAATATGTGTTTATCATTTAACATATACAACTTGTATATAAATAATATGTGTTTAGCATTTAACATATACAGCTTGTATATAAATAATATGTGTTTATCATTTAACATATACAGCTTGTATATAAATAATACGTGTTTAGCATTTAACATATACAGCTTGTATATAAATAATATGTGTTTATCATTTAACATATACAACTTGTATATAAATAATACGTGTTTATCATTTAACAAATACAGCTTGTATATAAATAATACGTGTTTATCATTTAACATATACAGCTTGTATATAAATAATACATGTTTAGCATTTAACAAATACAGCTTGTATATAAATAATACATGTTTATCATTTAACATATACAGCTTGTATATAAATAATACGTGTTAATCATTTAACAAATACAGCTTGTATATAAATAATATGTGTTTATCATTTAACATATACAGCTTGTATATAAATAATACGTGTTTATCATTTAACATATACAGCTTGTATATAAATAATACATGTTTAGCATTTAACAAATACAGCTTGTATATAAATAATACGTGTTTATCATTTAACATATACAGCTTGTATATAAATAATATGTGTTTATCATTTAACATATACAACTTGTATATAAATAATATGTGTTTAGCATTTAACATATACAGCTTGTATATAAATAATATGTGTTTATCATTTAACATATACAGCTTGTATATAAATAATACGTGTTTAGCATTTAACATATACAGCTTGTATATAAATAATATGTGTTTATCATTTAACATATACAGCTTGTATATAAATAATACGTGTTTATCATTTAACAAATACAGCTTGTATATAAATAATACGTGTTTATCATTTAACATATACAGCTTGTATATAAATAATACATGTTTAGCATTTAACAAATACAGCTTGTATATAAATAATACATGTTTATCATTTAACATATACAGCTTGTATATAAATAATACGTGTTAATCATTTAACAAATACAGCTTGTATATAAATAATATGTGTTTATCATTTAACATATACAGCTTGTATATAAATAATACGTGTTTAGCATTTAACATATACAGCTTGTATATAAATAATATGTGTTTAGCATTTAACATATACAGCTTGTATATAAATAATACGTGTTTAGCATTTAACATATATGTTACAGTACTGTAGGGCCCCATTATGCAAGGCACAGTAGGTTAACTAGTATCAAATAGCTAATTTTGTTATTGAAAAATAGGTTTTGTTTCTGGACTCAGAAGTGAGCTCAGAGAAGTGTTTGATCCAAGAATAGTCATAATAAAATTTAGACACCTGACGTGACCTTTGAGTCAGAGATCAGAGTGAGTCGTTTTGTCCCCATATCGTGCGTGGGAATGATGATTACGTCACCACAGAAAACAAGAACTTAGCTTTTTAGAATCAGTCTGAGCCTAGAGGCGATACCGTTCAGACAGGGTGCGAGCATGTAGCCGGTAAACTGGTAAGGCCCCGTTCTGGGAGGGCAGAAGATATCCCAAAAGGAACCGGAAAATAGCCGGGGCATGAGAGAGTCGAAGCCGGAATCCCCCTGACAGCAAACGAACCAGAAAGAAATAAGAAGCTTGTGTGAGAATAAAGAAATTTGTGTGAAATATCCCTTCAAAAAATTCGTGTCTCGTGTATTCATTCTGTCTGAGACAGACCTCTTCCTTCGATCAAGACGACACAGCCAGCGAAGACTAGACGAATCACAGGCCAAAGAAGAGAACAGAAGATAAGGTAAACTTTGAGATTTATTTGAGAACTTTTTAGAGACTTTAAGATACGTATAAATGAACAGAGGCCGTAATTGAAAAAGGCTTGAGATGCCGTGAACAGATTCGTGGTTTTAAAAAGGCCTGAAGGGCCGTAAATTGATACGTGAAGATTTAAGACTGTGGTTACAAAATGATATGAGTAGGTCTGAACGTGTATCGTTACAATGGGTTATTTTGGTAGCCGTGACCTGCCGTTTCCAACATGAAACGGTTCGATATCGATCTGGTGCTGTCATGAAGTACGAACACATCGTGTGGTCCAAGTAATAGAAAAAGGAAGAAAAAAAAGGAGCGAGACACGGAGGAGAAAATTGTTGAGATACACAGAAGAGAGACACATTTAGTTAATTATTAAAAGACATAGGAAAAAAGAAAAGAAAAAAGAAAAGAAAAAAGACACATTTTGTTAAAAAAAGAAAAGAAAGAAGAACGCACACACAATTATTAAATTACGCAGAAAGAGAAAAAGACACATTTTGTTAATTGTTAAGATTCAAAAAAAAAGAGAAAAAAAAGAAAGACACATTTTGTTAAAAAAAAGAAAAAAGAACGCACGCACACACACACGCAAAAACAATTGTTAAGACTTTGTAGGAAAAGAACATTCTAGTTAGAAAAAAAAGGACGATTTGCCGTAATTATGTTTTTTTTGTGTTGTGTTTTAAGAATTTGTTGCTGTAATTTTTTTTTCTGGTTTGTGTTGGTGGGGGACAAAGGTGAAAGCAATAACGGGCGAAAAAAGAAAAAAAAAACGAGGGAAGTATGTGATTAAAAGAGAGAGAAAGAGAGGAAGAATGGAAATGTTAAAAAGGGTGGATGTGCTGAAATGACATGTGCACGCGAGGACAGAATATGCGTATTTAGAAAAAAGAAAGAAAGAATGTATTAGAAAGAGAGAGACAGAGACAGAAAGAGTATAGAAAGAGAGGGATTGATATGCCACTCTGTGGCCGAAATCTTTTGTTTTTAGAATGTATATGCGTCTTAAAAAGAGAGAGAGAGAGAGAGAGAGAGAGAGAGAGAGAGAGAGAGAAGAATTGAAATGTTAAAAGAGATTGTTTAAAAAAAATGTGCGCGCGAGGTCAGAATATGCTTGTTAGAAAGGAAGGGAGAAGCGAGAGCGCATAGACAGAGAAGAGAGAGAGAGAGAGAGAGAGGGAAAGAAAGCGCCCGTGGGTTTTGAAAACTGCTAGAAAGTGTTGCAGGAAAATAACGACGACAGCGGCGGGTGATCTGATGGTGTCCGGGTTGGAGTTTGACGACATGTCAATACGTTATGGTGTCGGGCGCTGTTCTCTTTTCCCTTTATCTTTTGAATTATGTTGTATTGTATTGTGGAGATATGTTCTCCATTGGCTCTGTCGGTTTCGGTTTGATATTTTGTTGCTGTGGGGTGGAATGAATTTTTTTTTTTTTTGTGTTCTTGTATTGATGTATTTGTTACATGGAGGATTCCGGGTTCCTAATGCTTGAGTGAATGATATTTTACTATTTAGAGGATGGAGAAATTTAAAAATGTAATTTAAAAAAAAAAACAGTTCTTAAATTGAATGTTACGTGGGTCAGCAAAGTGTTAGGGTTAAAGTGATCTTGTATTTGAGTTGTTTGGGGGGCACTGATAGCAGGTTTGGGTCGGTTGATGGAGACCCCGGACGGGGGTCAATTAGGTTATTTCAAAGAATATCCCTGTGCACAGAGTATGTGCAGCCCAGTTGGGTCTGCGGGATCAATAAAGTTCGCTCGCGTGGTTCTTGCAAACGAGGCGGCCATGGGTTTTTGGCTCGGAGAAGAATGGGCAAAGGTGCTCGAACTCTACACGCGTAAAAACTGCGAACCGGTGGTTAGACGACAGGACAGTCGTATTGGTGCGCCACGATAACGGTGGTCGATATTGAAGTTGTGATTAATTTTCGTGACCCAGGGTTGCTCCCCAATCACGTCGGTAGACCGTGTATGGAAGTGGAATAGATTTAAGCTTTATATTTAAGAGAGGGTACCTCAGTCAAATTAATTTTGGTTTAGGGAAGAAAATGATGGACCTGGATTGGTGACCCGATGTGTTCCAGGAACGGTGGTGTCGACATTTCACCCCCGTCACGCCGTTTAGTTAGAGCCATGGGATGGGTGCCACGCCACGCCAATGGGGTTGGGAGTTAGAAACTGGGTGTTTGTTCGCTGTCATTCGCGACGGGAGCACGGGCGTGTCAGAAATGTATGGTCCATATATAGCAAGCAGTATAGCGACGGTACCTTCAGTAAGCTTCGAGGCTGACCATTAGAGAATAGGTTAATGAAGGTTTTTTTGTTCTGTTTTTTGTTCCCCTATTTCGCGAGAATAAAACGCGCAGTTAGTTTTAATCGGTTGTGTGCCGACCGTTTGTTGAAGTTATCTAAGAAAGTGATGGTGGCCCGAAAGTGCAACATACCAGGAATTTTTGGGAAGTGGTCGAGCACGGAGAACGTGTGTGAGCAAGAGCGAATTTATGTGGTAGATTTTGCAGGAGATATAGGCGAGAAACGCCCGATGTTGATTTATGACAGGGGATGGTTTTTTTTTTTAGCCGGTAACGACCGTAGGGAGCAAACTCTCCCACATCCCGGAAACATTGTCATGTGGTGCCGAAGGAAATTCCGGCAGTGGTGAAATGATGGCAACCCAGGAGTGCTCAGGCTCAGATTTTTACCAGTCCCAGGGAAGGGTTGGTTTTTAAAAAAAAGAGAAAATCTTGAGATTTTTTGTTTTTTTTGTTTATAGGGAAGGAAGGAGTGTTACAGTACTGTAGGGCCCCATTATGCAAGGCACAGTAGGTTAACTAGTATCAAATAGCTAATTTTGTTATTGAAAAATAGGTTTTGTTTCTGGACTCAGAAGTGAGCTCAGAGAAGTGTTTGATCCAAGAATAGTCATAATAAAATTTAGACACCTGACGTGACCTTTGAGTCAGAGATCAGAGTGAGTCGTTTTGTCCCCATATCGTGCGTGGGAATGATGATTACGTCACCACAGAAAACAAGAACTTAGCTTTTTAGAATCAGTCTGAGCCTAGAGGCGATACCGTTCAGACAGGGTGCGAGCATGTAGCCGGTAAACTGGTAAGGCCCCGTTCTGGGAGGGCAGAAGATATCCCAAAAGGAACCGGAAAATAGCCGGGGCATGAGAGAGTCGAAGCCGGAATCCCCCTGACAGCAAACGAACCAGAAAGAAATAAGAAGCTTGTGTGAGAATAAAGAAATTTGTGTGAAATATCCCTTCAAAAAATTCGTGTCTCGTGTATTCATTCTGTCTGAGACAGACCTCTTCCTTCGATCAAGACGACACAGCCAGCGAAGACTAGACGAATCACAGGCCAAAGAAGAGAACAGAAGATAAGGTAAACTTTGAGATTTATTTGAGAACTTTTTAGAGACTTTAAGATACGTATAAATGAACAGAGGCCGTAATTGAAAAAGGCTTGAGATGCCGTGAACAGATTCGTGGTTTTAAAAAGGCCTGAAGGGCCGTAAATTGAATGTAGGCGTGTATCGTAACATATACAGCTTGTATATAAATAATATGTGTTTAGCATTTAACATATACAGCTTGTATATAAATAATACGTGTTTAGCATTTAACATATACAGCTTGTATATAAATAATATGTGTTTATCATTTAACATATACAGCTTGTATATAAATAATACGTGTTTATTATTTAACATATACAGCTTGTATATAAATAATATGTGTTTATCATTTAACATATACAGCTTGTATATAAATAATACGTGTTTAGCATTTAACATATACAGCTTGTATATAAATAATATGTGTTTATCATTTAACATATACAGCTTGTATATAAATAATACGTGTTTAGCATTTAACATATACAGCTTGTATATAAATAATACGTGTTTATCATTTAACATATACAGCTTGTATATAAATAATACGTGTTTAGCATTTAACATATACAACTTGTATTGGAGAATACTTACTTCTCTAATATCTGTGCCTTAAACAAATGAAAAATTGTCACTATCCAAATTAAAAATTGTCACTATCCAAATTAAAAATTGTCACTATCCAAATTAAAAATTGTCACTATCCACTTTAAATCACAGATAAGAATATAAATATATTCTTAAAATGCATCCATTCCATGAAAATGCAATTAAAAGCTTCAGCATGATCGTTCAGCAGACAGAGTGGGAGAGTCTCCAATAGGGATTAGTGCACAGATCTAAAAATGCTATTTCAAAATTATGCATGACAGACTGACAAAAATATTACTTCAAACTTAATTGTTACAGACTGACCTTAATGCTGTTTCAAACTTAAACCGACACACTGATAAAATTGCCATTTTAAATTGAATTTTGACAGACCAGAGAAAATGCTATTTCAAACCTAAGCATGGCAGGCTGACAAAAATGTTAGTTCAAACTTAGGTATGACTTACTGATGGACCCTCTAATAAAGATGCGTGAACACATTTAAAATAATACTTTATATAGAGCATAGTTTTAAAAAAGATCTTAAGAGGAGCCTTCATAAGATTACAGAATCTCTAATTGCAACAATAGTAAGAGTAACAACCAATATATTTATGTACCTCCTTTGCAGGAATTTAGACACAGGGTCAGATTAGGTTTTGAAAAGTTAGAGCACCAGGTCATGTGCATTCTGATTTATAAAGAATGCCTAACCAGCTCCGTCGGAATTTCCCAGTAAGGAGCGCCTCATTAGATTAGCAATAAACAAACCCCTTCGCAGAGAAAAAGTAAAGCCAGGGAGGATGGACCTTCTAGGACTTAGTAGAACCATACCTTAGTCCGAAAACAACCAGGCCAGTGTCGGACTGATTGTCGATGACGTATTCTCGACTGATCGGAACAACAATATGAAGAACGACTATCTGACCATAGCTGGTTGGCGTAATAGAAGCCATTAGTAAATAAAGTTAAGAAACAATAGTTTTCTATTCTTATTCTCAAAACTATTATTATTCTGAAAACGTTTGTTTTCACATAGCATCCTTAACTGTTTCTACGGTTTATTGTAGTGTAAAAATATTAAAATGTCCACAAATTTCTTACTATATATATATATATATATATATATATATATATATATATTATTTATAAATACAGATTTTAATCAGACATGGTAGCCGGCGGTTTCTGACAGGAAAAAGGTTGGATCCCCAATCCCGTCTTCGTCAGCACAGCCTGAAATGGTAAATAATGGAATTTCTTCAAAAAACATCTGTCATCAGTCTTTACCCGTTATGAAACGCTATGCTCAGAGAATTTTAAATGAAAAGGCGGGGAGACGCTTAATCAGGTGGAATTTTGAAGCGAAAGCCGTTATGTGGGAGTTTCTCTATTTAGAAGTGAGGAAAGAGAAAAAGAAGGGGAAAAAAGGAAAAGAAGGAAAGAAAAGAGAAATTAAAATAAAATATAAAAAATAAATATAAAATTATATATAAAGGTCGTATGGTTAAGGGTACATAACTCTTATTAAATTAAATTATCTTATAAAGGGAGGTAAACTTATTTTTTTACTCTTATATATATACATATATATATATATATATATAGAGAGAGAGAGAGAGAGATAGATAGATAGTTCGTAAGTTGCATCCATTTAATAAGTGTAACAGAAGAAAATACCATTTTAAACTTAAACCTGACAGACCAACGGACCGAACCTCTTATAAAGATGCATAGCCACATCTAATAAAATGAAGCTTTTTCCAATTCTTCATACGTTGTGGTTTTGTAGAAACAGGGGCAATAAAGTTCTGTTAAGTTCCGTTTTGATTGTCTTTTCTCTAATCTTTATCTGCTATTTCTTTTAGTTTGCCAATAATTTAAGCCAAGTTTATTTCTTGGTAAAGAAAAGAAAATCCCTTGCTGTTGGCTATTTGGGTGTTCTTGAAATAAAAACAGGCCTTCAGATTTCTTTGTCTGGCCGTCAGTCTGATGTTTTTGTCTGTTATGCGGCTTTGATTGTTGAACGGCCATCATAAAGCGAAATAAGTGTAGTGGCACCACTAGAAGAGCTTCCTGTTTTTTCTTCAAAGAAAAATGATTGTGCCCAAAAGCCACGTTTAGAGAAAGCTGAAACCTCCAGTGATTGTCTTTGAGTTGCTAAGAGTCCCACCTCCGAGTTAACTTCCTTCTTTCACACTTTCGAACTCTTTAAGGGATTTATCATTGTCCAATACTTAGATTTTATATCTGTACTAGCTGCCACTGACACGACGTTGCCCGGGATTCATTTATTGCACATTTGTTAGTTTTTATCGTTTTATTATTCCAATAATTATCTCAAAATCATTCAGATTATCAGTAAAAAAAATAGACGTGAAACAAAATAATAATAAAAGAATAATAATCTATAAATCACATATAGGCGATAAACACATACACAGGACACCCGAATTGGTTGCAAAATGTTATTAATATAGAAAAGCGAAAGAGAAGAGATGGATAGATACTCAATAATAACTCAAATAATGTCAGGGAAATAAGTCATATATTTAGCTTCAAAGATTTTATCGCCCTTATATTATTTAATTCATCAAAAGTATCGCCATCATAACAATCTTCATAACCGGAATATTTTGGATTTTTTTCAAACAAACTGAAGCAAGGATATTTTTTTGTATTGTAGAAAATGCTGAAAGGAAAAAAAGACAAAGTGGCTAGGCAGAATCAAATATCGATGTGGCAGATGCAAAGCTATTTATGTCTAAATAAAAAATTCCGACAAGATAACAACATATTCATTTGATATTGCCTAACTGCAAACATTTATTTAAGGAAAATGAGACTTTTTAGATCACATTGCATCTTTAGAGATGTTCATTAATCGGCCCAACCTAATCTTCACTTTAACCTTGACCTTTAAGCTGCTGCTGCTTTTTAAGTTATTTTAGTTTTTGAAAGATTTTTTTTCTTAATCTTATATTAAAAAATAGTAACTATGAAGAAATTGTTTCACCAAATGAAAAAAATATTAAAAATAATTATGTGAATGAAATATTTAGTAATCTTGGAGAGTAAAAAAAAAAATTTACAGGCAGTAATTTGGTCAAAGGATTAAGGTAGACATCTGTTTCGTCGCTTTAATGAATTAAATTAATGTTCTCAATGAAGATAAATATTATTATTACTAAATATTGGTTTAATTTAATATATTTTCATTATATTTCTTTTTATATCACATTTTTCATTCAACTTTCTAATGCATCTTTATTCGGCACATTTACACATTAGACACTATTTAAAGCATCTGACACATCGATCTTTGATTTAACCTAACCAATTTGCCCTTTTCTTCCTTGTGTTACATAGCACCAAAAGGCATTCGTTACATAACACTACTCCTGCCTTGACCGCGGCAGTTCTCTCAACCCACTTAAACAATACGAAAAGTCTATTAGCGTTTTCAAACATTCGTAACATTTTCTGTAAGGCACTCTCAAAGGCATTTTCTTAAGGCAGTTTTAATATATTTTCAAGAGTCACTTTTAAACACAGTTTTCCTTAGGGCGATTTTAAGTCTTTAAACTGACAATCTATCACACATCAACTCTCGTTAAAACATCTTTTCTTAAATTCTTTTCTTGTTACAATATTGTTCATTAACCTTTTCAAACATAGCCTTTTAAATATTACAATTTAAATATAGTCTTTTAAATATAAGTCTCTTTTAAATTCTTTAAACATTTCGTTACATTATTGTTCGTTAGGCATATTCGATTCTTCTTGTTCTTTTCATTAAAATATTGTTCATTAAACATTTTATAATGCACAAAGAAAATTACCTTACAGATTTTGTTCGTCGCTGGTCATAAGTTCGTTGGCACACTCATCTTTGTTGCTGGCCCGGGATCGCAGTGGTGTACCTGTTGTTATGGGCAAATTCTATTTTCATGCACAGAGAGACAAAAAACACTCGGAGACGAGATTTGAGAGAGATTCTATCTTTTTATTTCACACTTTCATCGTCGGGGTTTTTGCATTCGTTCCGTGATCCTCAATTATTCATTCTTCCTCGCTCTGGCATGCGACGTTAATTTGTAACTGAATCTCCTAAGAGATACAGCTCTCATGGAAAGCAGTTACATTCTCAATTGGTCCGGGTCGCTTCCAACCCCGTCCCTGAATTCAGGACCCCCAGAGAAGGTCGTCCGTGCAGTTCGCTGCCAAACTCGTAACTGATTTTCTAAACTAAATTTCTCACAAGGAGAAGGAGTGACGTCACAGTCCTTTGTCCTGTCATACAGATGATCACCAGAACTGGTTTGACCCTTGCTGAACTTCACCTTTGAAGTTAGCCAAGTCACACCAGCTGTTATGCCTTCTCAGGATTACCCACTCTGATGACAATCTATTTGTCCCAAAATGGATGTTCTTTCGACATGCCCTGATGGCGAACTAAGTTCACCCCTTCTCATAATACAAACTAGTGGATCTACACTCTTTTAAGCATACGGGGCCCTCATAATATAACACTTGTAGCATGTTTTTTACAACACAAAAATATTTTTGGCCTAAGTTTATTTGAAAACAAATAATTCTGGTTATGAAGATGGTTATGATGGCGACAATTTTAAATAATTTATCAAATAATGTAAGAGAGATAAAACTTTGAAGCTCAAAATATGACTTCTGCCTTACATTACTGAGCTGTTTTTAGTCCTAAAAGCACTAATCACCTAAACTATTGTATGTTTCTCTAGCTTTCCCGAACATTGTACCAGTCTAATAATATTAAACCATCAGTTGCGATGGAATACAAATGTAATATTATGTCTTCTCCTGTACTTTTTCTCTCATTACCGTTTGTACTGTTTTTGTCTTCGTTCCTTCTTCTGCTGACTTATTGAAACTTTACGGAAATCTGTCTTAGGATCACTTATTTAACTGTATATGTCATATTCTGCACCTATGCTAGAGTTTGTTACTGTTAGTTTAATATTATTAGATTAGGTTAGGTTTCACACGATATCGTGACGTCATTCTTCAAGGAGGCCACTGAATTTGTCACAACTTTCCTGTTTGACCTTCCCTTGAACTCCAAACCTGAGTTCAGGCTTGTTTATTTATTTAGTTCGAGAGGGAAATTGTTTTTCAGATTTTCGTGTCAAGTTAACTTGCACTGGTCCACCTAGATACTAAATCCATACTAGCTGATGTAATCGTTCTTCACATACATACATCTATTATGTAACATAAATAATGTAGCTTATTCAATTTTAAGCAACATTCAACTTTGATATAGAGAATTTATTCAGCAGCTTAAACGATTAGCACGCCCTACTTAAAGGCAGAGTTTATGAGTTCGAACTTTAATAAGTATTTTGATTCTGATTGAGTCCTGAAATGAACATAAACATCTCGCATTGAAAATATTAAGCAAATTGTTTAGTTTTACTTTTATTTTTGCTGTGATCTACGCAATTCACGGAAATGATCAGTTATTTAGGCACTCTCTAACTATAAAAATCTGGTTGTCGTAAATAAATACTTGGAGGAGATTCATTTGTACACGCAGCGATTTTAGTAAAGAATCTAGATATAAAAATTGACAGGTCAGCTTAATTAGATTAAAAGAAAGTAGAAATATCCAAAAACTGATTTCATAATTAAAGACGCTTCTGTTTGGATGTTTTTTTTCATTTATTCCTTGAAAAGAAATTGTTTTAGAGGTGTTTCATCCAGTTATCTTTTCTGTCTTGCACTTTTTTTTCTGATAATACCTGAGACACCTGTGTGAATTTAAATCAGACATATTTGCATGTGTATCATCATCATCATCATCATCATCATCATCATCATCATCATCATCATCATCATCATCATCATCATCATCATATTCGGTTTAATGTCTGTTTTACATGCTGGCATGCGTTGGATAGCTTTTAGAAATTGACTTCCAAACTAACCTATCTCTGACCAGGTCTTTATTTATCCCTCTTTCTCTAAAGTCCATCCTTATCAATTCCTTCTTATGTTTTCCTTAACCTTCCCCTGTGAACTGAACCAGCTCCCTCAACTGGTCTACATCTACTAACTCAAGAACTTTCATCCATTCTTACAAATGTAGCCATACCATCGACGTTTCTTGTTCTGCATATATCTCTCTATGCTGTACAGATTTTATCTTCCTCTCAGGTCATCATTTCTCCCTCCCCTATTTTTAAAACTCACATTACACATCCATCGTATAAAACTCATATGCATTTCCTTAACCCTCAATGACCAGGTTTCACTTCCATCACGCAGTGTACACATGCCTGAAACACTTTTCCCTTGGTCGACAGTGAAAACGCTCTGTGGGTTAGTAATGGCAAGAGGTTCCCTGAACTCACTCCATCCACTCTAACTCTTGCAATCATGCAAGCTAGGTAACGAAACTTCTCAACAAATTCAATAGCCATGCCATCCAAATATACTTTGTTCACATCTGAGTACTCATTCATCTCTTTTGTGTCACGCTTCTTGCTCACAAACTGGTCATCCTCTCTCAATCTACATGTAATTCTACAGCTCTTGTGTACTCAATGCTTACAAGTAGCATAAAAAATTGAATTGCATCCGACCCCCTTTCCACAAACTGAGCAGGGAACTTTCCTCTTTTGTGGAACTTTCCAACACTACTACTACAACTACTGATCATCGCTTAATGTTGTTGAAATAATTTGGTATCTACAGTTTTCAATCATTTTCAGATGAATATCTGATTGCAAATCCGTGTCAAACTTGTTAAGTAGTTCCTATTTACTTGCCTCCCCACGAGGGCAGAGTTAGACACAAGGTCGGTTTTTAATGTAGAGAAGATCCAGCTTACCAAAAAGCATCAGAAATTGCCTCAGTCTAGAAAGATTTCCCTGTCACTGACCGAGTACAGAGAAGATGAAGCATAGTATCAGAAAAGATACTACACCTTGCTTCTAACCTTCTACTTCAATAATGAGAAGTTTTGTTGTTGGATTTGGCAGGAAAAAAAAACTAATGCACTTTTAGATATATGTGAAAAAGTTCAATTGTTGGGGGAAATTCTTCGGTCCTCCGAAAGGACAAACGAGAATTTTGCTGGAGGTCACCTTTTTCATGTGAATAAGTAAGAATCCTACTTTTTAGTAGATTTTGAGAAAATTCGAATGTAGGAAATTTGAGATATATGCAAAAGATTACCATTTTTAGGAGCATTTCAACACTCAAGGGTGCAAAGCAGAATTTTGCAAAAATCTGACTCCATTTTCTTTGTCCATGGTTATGGAAGTTCATGTAAAATTCCATGAAAATCTAATGAATCAATTTTGAGGAAATCAGAATAACTGAAGCATAAATAGTGATCAAAGCTAAACATGAGTCCTTTTCCAATTAACTTTGTAACCCAAAGAATAATAAATATATCCTTTTTAAAAGGTCTGAAATTTTAATCACACAAAGACGAATTGCATTATTATTATTATACACCGTCGTGTTATGATTGGTAATCTTATTGGGTGAAACTGTAGCCGTGTGCCCTTTGCTGATTCACAAAAAATTGAGATTCTACTATTATATCTAAACAGCCTATAAAAGAAAAATAATAGAATATACCATTGATTTAAGCAATAGAAAAGCAGTTAATAACCTGTTTATTTTTTATTTTTTTAATTTCGACTTAAGACAAGCAAGAAAGAGAAAAGAAAAAACAAGGAAGAAATCATTGTGTTATGAATTAGTAATATGAACCCCATTAGAGAAATTAAATGGAGGTACTTATCATTTTGGAACGACCTGGTTTTCTCCATGATTGTATGCTGAGTGACCCCTGAGATGTTCGATTCTCCCTTAAAAAGTAGCCAGTGAAAAGAAATTAAAAAAAGAACATTTTAGAATTTAGAGTGAGGGATTTGTAATTAACATATTAAAAATAAATTAGATTTTAACAGTAGCAAGAAGTTTTATCGTAGGTTTTAAATGTTATATTTGCATAGCACCAGCACCAATTTCCAAATCTATTTGAGGTATTTAAAAAAATAAACAGCAAAACAATTCGGATTGATATCAATTAAGCAACATAAAAAATTTTTACATTCTAAAAAATGTTTTGGAAGAAATTACTGGTTTACATCGAGTTTAACCTCAACACAGAACTGAAGTCTCTCTCCCTCTCTGCCTTTCCCTCCCCCTCTCTATCCCCGTTTCTCTCCCTCTCTCTGTCCCTATCCCTCCCCTCTCTCTCTTTTTCCCTCTCTCTCTCTCTCTCTCTTTCTCCCTCTCTCTTTATTTTTCTTTCTCCCCTCTCTCTTTCGCCCTCCATCTCTCTCTTTTTCCCTCTCTCTATCTTTCTCCCCCTCTCTTTTCCCCCCTCTCTCTCTTTCTCCCTCCCCTCTCTCTTTCTCCCTCACTCTCTCACTCTTTCTCCCTCCCCACTCTCTTTCTCCCTCCCCTCCGTCTTTCTCCCCACTCCTCTCTCTTTCTCTTTCTATCCCCCCTTCCCCCTCTCTCTCTCTCTTTCTCTCTCGCAAAATAGAGAAAGATTTTCTCAGCTTATCCACCACATATCTCTGGTGACTTCCTGTCTAGTACACAATATCCTGACACGTAGCCATTACTCATCAAATACAGTTTTAACATTATTTTTACACACCCAAATCAATCTTGCTTATATAACTGGCACAGTTCCATTTTGAAACCCTATCATGGTCATTTACACATTAGTACTTTTCGGATAGGTATGAACATTTACCTCTTCCGGTTATAAAAATGCAACTTTCTTTTTCAAGCAATCATATTTGTTTACAATAGGTATTCTGTTTCAGCATTAATGACCCAGCAAGGTGTTATTTGTCGTCAAACAATCAATGATTACAAATAAAAATCTAGAAAAGGTTTGTCCTCAAAGTTTTATCTCAGCCAAAACCACTGCAAAACTTGTTTGAATTTTTCAATTCATTCGAAGTTTTTATTCTTTTTTTGTTCTTTTACCAATCTATTTTACTTTATTTGATTTCAGGTTTCAGTCGATTTAGAAAGATAAATCTCTCTATCCTTTTAGGATGCTCCCTTGATAATGCAAAGTCAAAAATAGCAGCAAAACAGTATAAAAACATTTGAAAAATATATTTTTGCTTTTTTCTCACTTTTCAGTGAAATTTCCTATTTTTATTCAGTGAGTAAAAGAATTGCTAAAGGGTGAGAAAACTGAGAGTAAAAAAAATTACAATAACTATTTCGAGTAATGTATCAGTTAGGCCATTACGGGTTTCAATGCTTATATATATATATATATATATATATATATATATATATATTAGTAGCAGCACTTGTGTGCATAAAATACGGAACAACCTGTGTTATATTACTGCGAATAAGTTGGTCTGTGGATAGTTCTGTAAATAGACAAAATAAAATCCGTTTTGTGATTTATAAAAGCAACACAATGAGTTCAGTTGTCCAAATATCTATTGGATAAAAGCCATCAATTGAAGAAATCATTATTTGTATTTTCATTTACAACAAAAAATTAAAATGGCTTTTTTGTGAAGTCATGAATGTCACAATGGGTATGGATGCAAACAGCTCACCGAGTTCAAATCCTGTTGATGGTAGTGCATGATGATGCTGATGACATCTACCTCTCCCATTAAAACGTATAAAAGAGGGACTTCAGAAGTATTATGTGAAGATGGAGATTCTGGATTCTTGATTGCATCAATAATACAAAATATGCTGATTATCGTCTTCTTCGTGAAATGTTTTACAGACAATTCTTGGCCTTTTGGATAAAAGCAAATGGTAGTATCTGTGCTGATACTACACTTCATCTGTTCTGTCCGTGAGGGAGAAATCCTTCTAGACTGAGGTAATTTAAAGTTTTGTTTCAATCCAGCGTTCTAATTTTTAGGAGTTAGATTTTCCCTATATTAAAAACTACCCTTTTGTCTAACTTTTCCCTCGTGAGGAGGCAAGTAATTAGGGGCAATATATTGTTAAATGAAACTCTCCTAGGTATGACACAAAACTGAACCTGGTGCTGAAACTTTGAGTTGAATACTTTGCGGTTAGGGTTAGGGTTAGGGTGGAGTTATAGAGTCTTAGTTGCCATAACTCCCTTGTCCATTCTTAGCTGGAGTGCGACTACCTGCCGGTATGCTATCTATGGATTAAATATAGTCTATTTTTACAGACGTTTTCTTTGGAACATATTTTGCTACAAAACGAATTAATCTACACAACGATCGTATGCGAAACGTTTTTGACATAAAATTACTTTACAGGGGTTGACATGCAGTAAACCCCAACAATGAAGCAACCAATAGTCAGTTAAATGACAAGACTGTTATGAGGAGGAATAAAAAAACACGTTTTAGCTGTTCAATTTTTAGTATTTCTTCAGTTGCAATTTGTTGTAGTCGGTAAGCATTTTGAACTATGACAAAAGGTACAGAAACCTATCTGTAATTTGATTGGCCCTACCCATTTTTCTTCTCTGCACCCTCTCTCTCTCACGGACGTGATGTTGCTAGTCTCAGTCTTTTCTATAAATACTATTATGGTAAGTGTTCTTCAAAATTGTCTGATCTATTCCTTGCTTCCTTTGTTCCAGCTCGTTTATCTCGTTGGTCTAGTGGTCTCCATCAATCTGCTGTTTCGATATCTCATTGTAATACAGCTTCCTATTCCAGTAGCTTCTTTCAAAGAACTGCAGGCTTGTGGAACTCTCTTCCTGATGATTGTTTTCCTCCAACCTAGAGCCTTGGCCTTTTCAAGACTAAGGCCAATAAGCATCTTCCTGTCTTTGCAATAATTATATTTTGTTCTTATTAAATCCTTACATCAAGTGGCTTCATGCCTTGTCTGGAGCGATTTCCACAAAAAAATGCAGCTGAAGAAGGCCAGAAAGGGAAACAGTCGAAACGTTGTGAACCTAACAACAAGAAGAGGACAACAGTCCAAAACTTGTAGATAACAATAACATGGACGGCAGCACCGGGGGGGGGGGGGGGGCAGGGGGGGGGTGTTCAAGCCCCCTCACTTTTTGACTTGGGCCCCCCACTTTACGGTCATCAATAATTAAGTTGATATGCATGTGTTTAACCCCCCCCTCCCACACACACTTTTTAGAAAAGCCCCCCCCCACTTTTATAACTGTCCTGAATAATACTTCATCTATAAGATATTGGGAAACAAACACAAAATTTATAGTTTAACAACTATAAATAGAGAGAACAAAATGTGTGTAACTAACAGTACTATTAGGCGTCGCACAGGGTCCTAATTTCGATAAGTTACGTAGATTATAAAAATATATAATTAAAACAAAACAACTCGCTTATATTGTAATTTGAAATGACTTAGTTTATTATAGGACACTATCAGAATAAAAATAATTATGCCTCAATTGATATTCGAACTCACAGACTGTCTCTACGAGCGGCACGCTTATCGATTGACCCACAAGGTAAGTACAATATAGTGTCGCTATTAATTCAATGCACAAAGCAGAACCTCTCTCTCTTTCTCTCTCTCTCTCTCTCTCTATATATATATATATATATATATATATATATATATATATCTATCTCTCTCTCTGGCAACGAAAGAAAAGAAGTGAAAAGAACATTATGACTTTCTTTCCATTCGTTTTCAGCCACATGTCTGCTGTTACCTATGCCATAATTGAAAAATGCGTCCATTTTAAAAATCTTCAGAGGTGAATAAATTATTTTTTGAAAAAATGAAATCGAACTACATTTTTTTTATTAAGAACATGGACGAATGTTTTGCAAAATAAAACAAAAAACTGACGAATCAGAATCAAATATTGATTTTGTAGAAAGAAAGCTATTAATCTCACCAAAGATTCTAGAAACAGACTCGCTTTACTTTTCGACTTTTGCCTGGTTGTAGGACTAAAAATTAAAAGTTAAATAAGAATTCAAAACATTGTATGTAATATACTTGGTGATGATGGAAAACCTCAATAGATGTTTAAAGGAATGGAAAACAATTAAGTATCTGTTAAATAATAAAAAGTCTATCCGTACATCGTTTAAAGTTGGGAATTATCTCCCTTGCTTGATTTTTTTATAAAGACAGAGCACAGCTTTTAGATTGAAAATCGATCAATATCATGACCGAGGGATCGTTAGACTTAATGTTATTGCTTTAAGCAATCCTTAGGTTACAATAATTTATAATTGGTATTAGTTTCGAGTGGGAAAAGCAGACAGTCATTCTTTGTCTTTTATATATATAAAGGGCAGTTGTCTGTTTGTGGTGTGTCTAGCTAAAGTTCAAAAACTACACAAGGCATATCCACAAAGCTGATGTATTCTTTCCCACCGTTGCCCTGGACAGAATATTGATCATTTTTGGTAATATTCATTCTTTTGGGGATCACCAGGTACAAAATTAGTCAGTGGGGGGGGGGGGGGTCAACATGTAGAGTGATATTTTTCCATCGACCTTTTGACTAGGATCGAAGTGTAGTATCTGTAAGACCACCTCGAAAACGGGCCATCTGTAGGCTTTGGGTGGCGACCCATGATGTCTGAGGACGGGATCCTGGTAGCTGAGCGGTCCTTGACTTGGTTACATAAATGATCACGTGACCTGCAACACTTCACTTTGGCCCTTACTTCAGCTAGACAGGAGGTCGGAGAGGCCTGATCTGATCAATCGGCTAGTTACGCCAAGCCCTAATATTTACCCGTATAAAACGCATCTATATCAAACAACATAACCCATCAGACGCTACACAAAATCCGTCCGGGTAACTACAAACAGGAGATAGATCATAAGCAAGTATTAGAAGGCGGTGCAAGGGTCAATCTACTAGTAAGAAAAAGCTGTTACAGATGAGGATTATAATTGAGGTTTTCATCAAAAATGGGTCTGGGAAACAAAGAGGAACCTGAAATGCTAACAGCCACTTACTAGGGTAAGTATACCTTCCTTGTATTCCTGGGATAACAGGGCGATTGGGTTTTCCTCCTAAGATCTTCAAGTACCAGGATCAAATCAAAACAATGAAGTACCAGGATCAAATCAAAACAATGAAGTACCAGAATCAAATCAAAACAATGAAGTACCAGAATCAAATCAAAACAATGAAGTACCAGGATCAAATCAAAACAAAATACCAGAGAAAATGAAACTGGATGAATCTCTCCAAGCTTTCAACAAACAAATCACAAAGAAACGAAAACACAAAGTATAAAAACTAAAGCCGGCTTTCGCTTCGGGCTAACTTTATAATATTTTCGCTACATTTTTTCCCATTTTAAAGCATTTTCTCTGACATCTTTGCCCAGGAAGTATTGTTAATGGCGAATATTTTCCACCTCACTCTCTTCTGAGCCTGCCTGCCTGCACTTATTGGACATTTTACCCTTTGGATTTTCTATTTTCGTCGCACCTGAAGTTGTGGCTTCTTGGAATTTAACTTTGATTCCTCTCTCACAACCTTTCGGGCCTTTTAACGACCTACCTATCTACATCTCATTCTCTCCGCTGGACTTTTCGACATCGGACATTTTAGCAATCGGACATTTGCTTGCATTCGGGCAGAATTTTGCCCTGTGTTTCTTCCCCCTACAACTTTTATTTTATTTTTTCAAATTTTAAATCTTGGCCTTTGCCAACTTATCTATCCCAGCGACTTCCTCTGATGATAAGATTTTGATCTTTGAAAACGCCTGGCTTAAAGAAAAATTTAACTTGAATAAATTGCCTTTTTTTGCGGAATATACCTTGCTCTGAGCAATTGAATTGAATTATGATTTGACTTTTGCTTCTCTAATTCCTTTCCATTCTTCTTCATTCTACCTGCTCTATCCTGGATATTGAGCTATATACTCTTCACAATAGGTTTCACTTTTCCTAAAAGTTCGCTTTTAGTACACCACTTTATATATATATATATATATATATATATATATGAATGAGAGAGAGAGAGATAGCAACAAAAGTCAATAGATTCTGGTGTTAGTAATTGTCAGTTTTAACTCTAACCCTAACCCTTTTACGATAATGGTAAAAAGCAATGTTGAACAAAAGAGAATCCTTTTTCGCTCTGTATTTTTTTACCTGACTTTATATCAAACGAAAGCCACAATTAAACTAAGAACCTTTTAACTCTTTATCACTTTGGTGTCTGACCATCTGAATCGGTTCTCCAGGTATAATGTCAGATCCATTGTTATGGGGATGAAATAGTGTGCTCTCAAAGTTTAGTCCAACTAAACAAAATTGTATGGTGTGCTACACTACATAAAAAAAGAGGTAACGGTATTGGGTACGGTCTCTCTGTGATTCACCACAGATCTAAGTGCATTTACACAGGAATAAAGTAAATAGACACCCTTATTATCATTAATAATGAAGACTGCTGTCAGAGGGTCCTGGTGGACCTAGGCGATATAATATTCATCATTTTCCCTTGCTGATGAATTGGACAATCACTTGGTTAACAGTGGAAAATGGGTTTCTGAGGTTTGTGGCGATTTGATGCTGATTAGTTTCACCTTCATATTAACTATACCCTAACCCTAACCCTAACCCCCTTTAAAATTAGAGAATTTTAATGCTTCTCTGGTTGTTGTCATACTTAAATGGTTATATATAATAAATATATTGATATCTGAAACATAAAATGTATCAATTAGTGTAAACTATTGTGAAAGAAAAGGGGGGGGGGTACTTACGGATTGTGTGCTCAGCGTTTGGGGGATATGTGGCCAACATGAGTGACGATGAAGAAATGACTTTTATAGTCAAGAATAAGTGGGGGAATAGTGGGAGTAATTGCGCCTATAAATACGGGTGCAATTCTCCTGTTGTGGGGACCATTTCAGTTCTGGTTTCGATAGGGACCAGATCGATTGTAAGTTACTCCCCAGATGTGTTCCTTGATTGATACTAGACCCTGTTGGCGTGGGTAGCTTAAAGAGAACTCTTTTTGCAACCCCCCCTCAGCAGCTGCAGACTCCCTTCTGGGTACCGCCTCTAAATATTTTTTCCAACACTATTGATGTTTCAAACTTTTATTGCTGCTTTGTACAGTTCCGAGTGCTGGCTGGTGCCGAAGGAAGCAGAAACTTTAAACATGTATCAATTATTTTTTCTGGGTTTATTATTATTTTTTTTACTAATTAGTCACTGCTTACCAAGGCCTGAAGACCACTCGAGGATAAGGGTTAAAGAGATTGTCAGTTTGACGATGATCACCACCACAAGAGTATTTAAAGGGAATTGATTATCCAAGGGTACGGCTCAACAAGTATTTGTTTGCATTAGAGTTGAAGACGACCATGTTGTAGTCGGTTGAGAAGCAGGCCTCGTAGTATTTTTTCCACACATGGAAATTCTGTTTGGTCTTTGGAACAGAGAGCAAGAGAGGTGCATTTCGATAATAAGGATTTTATTTTTATTTTTTTATGCTTGATCGATTGTTTATTGAAAGAAATTTCCATTGATCTTATTTTCCTCAGGTAATAACTAAATATTTTTAATCGCAAATTAAACACTATAAAATACAATAAGTAAATGAATAAAATCAATGAATTTCAAAAGATTTTTTTATTTTACTTTTTTTTTATTAATCGGTCACCGTTTATCAAGGCACAGGGGCCACTCGAGGATAAAGGTTCAGGAGATTATCAGTTGGACGATGATCGCTACCCTGAGATGCTTGGAAACAATGGGTGGGCAAAAGGTTACTTCAGAAGAAATTGATTATCCAAGAAAAGGGATCAACAAGTATTTGTTTATATTAGACTTGAAGACGACCAAGTTGTAGTTAGTTGGGAAGCAATCTCATGGTATTTTGTTCCACAGATGAGATGTTCTAGGAAAGAAACTTTGTCCATGGAAGTTCTGTTTGGTTTTTGGAACAGAGAGAGAGAAAGAGAGAGAGAGAAAAAGAGAAAGAGAGGGAGAGAGAGAGAAAGAGAGAGTGAGAGAAAATAAAGATCTTTGCTGTGGTTGTAGCTAGACGAGTTCTTGATGTCTATTTACTTCTTTCATATCTGTGTACACTGAACTATGATTAACAATTACTTTGCCATATGGCATAGGAGAGAGATACGTATAGCAGAAGAGTACCATAATGTGAAACTGACAGAATAATTTGATTGGCTTTTCTAAGTTATGTTATTAGTGGCCGCATTACTTACAGCCCGTTTTATAATCATGTTTTTCTCACAAAGACTTATATAATTGCAAGGAACTTTTACTTCTCTTGCAATTGGTGATTGTTCATATCGTCTTATGTACAATAGGACAATATGAACAATCTGTTATCTCAGCCAATAAAGAAAAAAAGGTGTTTTACTTATCCACTGTCTTTCACTTGTCTACAAATCGCTGTCTTCTTTTGTTTCTCTATATATAGACCCTAAACACATCATAAACTACAAATACACAAACATAATGACGACACAGTAAATAAAACAGAACATATAAAACAATTGAGAAATACAGTGAAAGGCATAATTCAACGTCACACATACCAATTACGTCTTCCTGGCTCGCTATTGAAGTTGCTTGTGGTCAAGCAGTGATCTTGAAATTTTGCCACGAAAGCACAATAGCTTGCTTTTATCCGCGATATATCAAGAGCTAACCATCTAAGGGAGACCATTACTGATTCTGTTACACTCATAACTTTAGATTTTAATCATATTAATAAACCTAGATGAACTTGATAAATGATTGTCACCTGGAAGTTTAAATTATTCAACACTACCAACAGTTATTTTATTTGAGAATTATGTACTTGCATAGACCATTATCCATGACCGGCACCAGTATCTTTGTGTAACTGTGAAGAAATTACAAAAACAGCCGAACGTTTACATGGATGGTTCTAATATGGTTCTAATATGGGAATTAGCTGCTAGGTTTTAATTACGGCACTAAGGATAGAGTTAGTAAAACCAGAATGATGGAATTAATCTTGCAAATTAAAAACGAGAGGTTAATTTTCATACTAGAATCAGCACTGTAAACGTTCGGCTGTTTCCATAATTTCTCTGATGTTATATGAACATACTGAGTTGGCCATGCATACCGGTCTATACAATCTCTAAGAATGATATATTTTAATTGGTATAAAAGATAATTTACAAAATGTTTGTATTTGTTGATTTGATAATGAAAATATACAAGGTGGTGGTGGTTGCTAGTTTAGCTCTACCATTAGGGTAGAATCAGCAGGTAGTAAGTTCTATGAACTAGCCCTAACCCTAACTCCAAACCCTAACCCTAACCCTAACCCCAAACCCTTACCCTAACTCCAAACCCTAACCCTAACCCTAACCCTAACCCTAAACCTAACCCTTACCCTTACCCTAGCCATAACCCTAACCCTAACTCCAAACCCTAACCCCAAACCCTAACCCTAACCCTAACCCTAACCCTAGCCATAACCCCAAACCCTAACCCTAACCCTAACCCCAAATCCTTACCCTAACCCTAACCCTAACCCCAAACCCTAACCCTAACCCTAATCCTAATCCCAAACCCTTACCCAAACCCTAACCCTAACCCTAACCTCTTGAGCTATCTTTTTCACTATCAGGAGGTGGTTCTGTAACAGCTGTGTTAGAACTGTGATGCTGTCTTCAAGGTAATGTCAAAGCAATGATCAGATAGATATACCATGCCGGGTCAGATCAGACCCAGCATATCAGCTTTGATACCAGATTTGCAAGGTTGAATATACCAAAGATTTATGAGCTTATGAGGGTCAGTCGGCTATGTTGGTTTCGGACAAGTTGAGAGGAGTGATTCTCAGATTCAAAAAATGCAGAGATCTTGAGGTAGAAGACCGGAGAAAAGTGGGACGATTCAAGAAGACTTTGAGACAAGCCATCAACAAGGATCTTCGACAATCGAATTTAAACGGAATCGATCCTTTAGACCGCCAACTTTGGCGACTAAGATAGGGGGCTGCTAGAAAACGTTGGACGCCTGACCAATGAAATAAGATAATAAATTTGATATGATAGGGAAGAAAAGGGATAAACAATCTAGAGTTCTTTTATAATAACGTTTTATCTGCGATTAATATGTGTTTATATATATTATTTTCAGCCAGGGTGTTGGGTGGGATGTTAAATTAAAATATTAAGAGTTTAACTGCATCTATTGCTGTTGGTTATGAAAATAGAACCATGTTCTTTGTAATTCTGTCGTCTCAGTGTGTAGGAATGCATGTGAGTCGAGTCTTTAATGAAATAGGAAAAATGATTGAAAAGCAAGATTCATTTTCAAGAAAATAGAAGAATCAAATAACCAAAGAAAGCAATAATAATAATAATAATAATAATAATAAAAGTTTAAGATAAGAATTCAAATTGATGATGGATGGCAACAAACAAAACACCCAGCTTGAATAATTCATTGAACAAAACATGTCTCCCTGTTATCTCGTGACATTTTTCTCAGCTCAAATCATCTTTGCCAGCAATGAAAATGAATACGCCAAAAAGAATGCAGAAGACAACTATGTAAACGTTATGCAATTTATTTAGGTTTTCTTAAAGTAACCAAAATAAAATAATCTGATATTTAATGCTATTTAATGCTTTGAATGAATAATCTGACAAATTTAATAAAAGCAACAAAAAAAAAAAAATGAATCCCTAAAATTCATATTTCTGCATCTCAGGTTAGTGCTTAATAAGAAGAATTGTGATTTCCAATGTTGTTTATTGGAAATTTTAACTTATTTCAATCTCAGATTCATTTTTCGCTAAAAATACATGATACAAGAAAATAATTGAAGAGATGGGTTTTATATTTCTATATTAATAAAAATGTTGTGATCACTTTTCTAGTGTGTTTGTGTTTCTTGCCTCTACGTGATTTACACATTATTATTTTTTTTATTTACTATTAATCGCTTATGTATTGAAATAAAAAACGCAATGGAATGCCGACGGGGCTGCTCAGGCATATTTTGTAGGCCAGAGTGCTCACCTTCTCGGTGGCTGGTTTTTATAATCTCACTTTCCCGACCTTGTGTCACATCTTACCGCTGTGGGAGGAAGATAAAACAAATATATAAAAAAACGCAATAGTATGAAGTACCAAAAATTACTTTTTTTAAATTCCCATTCTTTTTAAATATACAATTAAACTTTCAACTTATTTTTTTATCGTTTGTAAATAGTATCTAAATCCAGAGTTTTTTTCGATAAATTTAACAGGAACCAGTATGTTTGGGTTAGCAACATTATTTTACTTTTTATTGTGATCTGGTCATGTGATATGGTTTTGTGGACGTAGTTGTAAGCAACGGTTCTAAGTACACCTCACTTCTCTTTTCCTGTTAGTGTTGCTTGCTTGAAGGAAAAGAAAGAAATGAAATGACGAAGAGGAAAGAGTGAAGCTAGAATGAGACAAAACTCAAAGTTTTTAAGGCATCGGTCGAATACATCCTATTCTACATGTGGCATACCTTTTAATTTCTCGTACCTTTACTTCTTCGTCGCATGGAGGGGTGTCGTCTAGTGGTTGAGTTCTTTCTTTGTGTCTGTACTGCCGTGAACATCGCCGTCTACAACAAAACCTTCATAACAAAATTCACGAGGCAACAATCTTTTACTTTGATCGGTTTATTTAAGGCATCAGTCTACAGTCGATCTTAGAGATGTTTAACCAACGTTAAGGGAGAAACCAAATTACTACTCTATCGTAATTAATTTCTAGCTTAAGTCCTTAGCCATTCGAGGAGGGGTGAAGAAGAAATCCCATGTCTGTATTCTCTTAGGTAAATAAATTCCCATTTTTCATTCGAAGACTACATAGAGAAATCGTCTGTTCGGCTTGCTTCCAAAACCCAGACTGGCAAAACTCTGTTTCCCACACAAAATCCCGTGACGTCACAGAACCCCCATGCGTAGGTGCACCTTACCCCTTGACCTGAGGTCTCGTCAACGTGGTGGCCCTGTCAACGTCTGTGAGTTCCGACTGTGAGAACCAGTTTATTTTGCAATCGACTGTACGGGTCCACCCTCACTAAATCGCACAAGCCAAACCAAACGATCTCCCCACATACGTCCACTTCAAAATGCGTCCGGCCTCACAGGGCCATTATTCAACATACGGATCAGACTCTTGGACACTAAATGTTACTCGATCTATGAAACTTGATTGATCATACACCCAGATGATACGAGTCGTCAACAAAATATTATGGCGAGACTATATTATGGCGAGACTATGTAACAAACAAAAATGCTGTATGGTTGCCTTCTACGCATCGTCTACAACATATCGTGGTGAGACCATGTAACAAAACATAATGCTGTATGATTGCCTTCTACACATAGCTGCCGTTGTTCAACACCGACCTTTAGCGCTGGCTGGACATGTATCTTGACATGATGAACCTGCTGAAGACGTGCTTCTGTGGACTCCAGAAGTCAAGCGACGAGTCTCATATTACAATTAAGACTCTTCTGGAGAAAGACACTGGCCTCTCGATATTGGAGCTTCTGTCTCAATGAGTGGGTGAGTATCATGGCGTACAAACTTCGTGAATGCTTCACCATCAATTAATGAATGACTCAAGAAAAAGATCAGAACCATATCAAATCATTTTCACAAAAATATTTATGCTTTGTTTTGCCTCAGTCGAAAGGAATGGCTCTCTCCTTGAGGAAGCCCTTTGTTTTGATAAGCTCCTTGGACTGACTTTCACTCTAATCTTTTGGAGGTGGCTGTGCATGTATCTCGAAACAATGAACCTGCTGGAAATGTTCTTCTGTTGACCCCAGAGGTCAAGTAACAGGAGGGGAAACCTTGTATTACAATCAAGATTGTTCTGGGGAAAAGCACTGGCCTTGCGGGGTTGGAGCTTTTGGTCGCAGTGGGTTGGCGATCACCATCGCACATGAACTTCATTAACGTTTCACAATCCATCGAGTAGAGAAGAAAAATCAGTAGCTTAGCATGCCAGTAACATATCTTGCTCTTCCACACTTTGTCAAGCATGATACAAAACCTCTTATTTATGACAAACTGCAGATGACAAAACAAAAATAATTGAGACATTACCGTTGAGTTCTGCAATGCCGCATTCAATTAATGCAAACAGAAGACAGCTGAATCTGTTTCACTATCCATGGAGAAAAGTTAAAAAACTTAATTACTTTATATTAAATTTATATGTGAAAATGATCCCCTATTCTAAAGTCTAAAATATTGGATTTTTTTGTTTTATTTCTTTTTACTGCCAACTTTTCCAGGCTGTTTACATATAATTGACTAAATAATGAAGAATCTCATTTTTTTGTGTGTGTGAATGAGCAAAAGTTACAGTTTTATCAAAAAAAAAAATGTTATTCATTTCAGTTTTATAGACTGATAGGATAGAGTGTTCTATTATTTTTTATATTAAAAAACAAGGGAGATAACTGTAAACTTTCAAATTTAAAGTTGTTTCAGTAAGAACACAAATTCTGTAGACTTAACACCCACAGCAAAACAATGGTAAAAATCAACTTATTATCAGGGTCGGTGATAGGAATTGCGTAGCCCAAATAGAAAACTGATGATGGAGTCCCTATTCTATATAGTAAAATTTACGAATATGTATATTTCATACAAAAAAACACAAACTAACAGAAAAACGAAAAAACATTAAATGCTTTGTATAATAATTCGGGATTTCTTGGAAATAAACTCTGTTCATGGAAAATCCGTTTGATGTTAAGCACACGGTAGAATAAAATAAAAGTTATTTGTAGGTGGTAGGAAAACGAGTTCTTTGCTGTGAAAGTTTTCTAAGGTGGACTCAGAGATTGGAGCACAGTTGCACATCTTCCATGAAAACAACAATGGAGAAAGAGATGTATCTTCTGTGAGAAAGAGACCGTAGAAAACAGAAAAGCTCATACTCTACTAAATTACTAAGTTCATTATAAACTCTGCCATAGTAAGAAAGAGTGCCCTGAGCAGCACCTCCTAAAATGCGGCAGCAGTACTCCATCTTAGGTCATAGCTTACCCGTAAAGGGTTGCATCTTGAATCGAGTACTTTGCCCCCATATCTGTGTAGCAATATACATTAATTTGATGGAGAGGCGTGGTTACAAGAAATGATGATGTTGATTTTTGTAAAGAATAACATAACAGATTCACCAATGTATTATGCTGTATTTATATATGGTAAGATTGAAATGAACGAGAATATTGACTCTTGTTAAATATCCATTTTGTATCTTCTTCTTTCGTTTGCTTCACAGCATCTCACTGTTAGATCACCAGCTCGGTTGAGAAAAGCCATGCTAATGTTTTGTTGTCTAGCGCAGCTATGCCAGCTTCGCCATTGGGTGGTCGATATTTAAGGCGTGACTCGATGATGTGGTCTGCTGTCTGTTCAGAGTGACCACAGTCGCAGACAGCCGAGTCCCTGAGTCCCCATCCTCTCATGGTCACGGCGAAACGGCCGACACCTGTCTTGAGGTGGTTGAGAATTGTCCACTACTGGTGAGGGAGGTTCATGCCTGGTAGGTTATCCGGGTCCTCCACAAATCTGTGCAACCTTGATTTATCTGCTGCCTGCCATTCCTCCGTTCAGCAACGTTTCAGCTGTAATGAAGAAACAAGCATAAAAATAAAGGTTTTCTTTTATTCGTTGTATCTGTACTCAGATTCAAAGAGTAATTTAAAGTTTATGAAACAATAAAAACTGAAGATGGAGTGAACCTTGAACAAAAATCGCTCTATTTTTCATGGGTAGTTGTAGTTCCTGTGGCCTCCATCGACAAACAAATGCTTCACAAGAGAGAACATTGCAGCTTTGTAGAAAATTCTTCGCAATGCTATATGGCACCGTTCTGATAAAATGTACATGCTTAGCGATCTGTATACTTATCCAGCCGTGAAGATGCCTTTAGCAAGTACTTCAGTATAACCTGCTAAACCAAACGTGATGACACAACAAAGCAATCGACCCCTAGTGTTTTGTTCTCAAGCATACGGCGAAGCTCTTCGACATGTGCACATGGATAGATAGTGAAGATGAAAATAAATAGTATACATTCTGAAAATGGAAATAAATGGTATACATTCTGAAGATGAAAATAAATGGTATACATTCTGAAGATGAAAATAAATGGTATATATTCTGAAGATGAAAACAAATGGTATACATTCTGAAGATGAAAATAAATGGTATACATTCTGAAGATGAAAATAAAGTGTATACATTCTGAAGATGAAAATAAAGTGTATACATTCTGAAGATGAAAATAAATGGTATACTTTCTGAAGATGAAAATAAATGGTATACATTCTGAAGATGAAAATAAAGTGTATACATTCTGAAAATGGAAATAAATGGTATATATTCTGAAGATGAAAACAAATGGTATACATTCTGAAGATGAAAATAAATGGTATACATTCTGAAGATGAAAATAAATGGTATACATTCTGAAGATGAAAATAAATTGCATACATTCTGAAGATGAAAATAAATGGTATACATTCTGAAGATGAAAATAAATGGTATACTTTCTGAAGATGAAAATAAATGGTATACTTTCTGAAGATGAAAATAAATGGTATACATTCTGAAGATGAAAATAAATGGTATACATTCTACCATAATGCAATTATTTTTTTAATATTGGACAGAAAATAAAGTTCAGCCAGCAAATATACTGATAATCTATTTGAATCTGAATGCCAAAGTAAAAGATATGGAAGTTTCTTTATAGACCAAAAAACAGCTATTGCTTGTGTTCGATGGGACAATAATATAAAGGTCATCTTTACAGAATCAAAGAGACTTCAGCGGAAAAAAAGAAACTTCTTAAGATATTGGATAAAAAATGTGCTTCCTTGTCATTCTATTCTGTTGATTTCTGCTATAAAAGAGAAATACCCTTCAAAGTGTAAGTGATGCCAAGCATGGATATGATCATTAAATACATTAATTGTTTGAGCAAAATATATTTTGTAATAAAAAAAAATCCTCAAGTATTGCATTCACTATATTTCTTTATTTCTCCGCCATACTCTGTCTATTTATCTATATCGCTTACTCTCTCTCTCTCTCTCATATATATATATATATATATATATATATATATATATATATATATATATATATATGACTTTGCAGGTGATATAATCTTGAAATGACATTAAACAATTGCAATATATTTGAGAAATGTAATTTATCAGAAAAGAATATGTTCAATAATCCCATCGACCGAAACACGTAAAGTCTTGTTGTCACATCGTAGGTAGTCATCTCAATATGTAGTGCTATAGTAGTGGCAGTAGTTGTCATCGTAGAGTCGTTCATTCACTTTTTCTCTTGTTGTGATGATAGCAGCAGTGTTGTTTCTGTCTTTTTTCTTCATTTGGTCCTGTTAGAGGGTAACATGAAATAAAAAAACACCCATGTAACGATGACGTGTCACCAAACAAAATTGTATTTTCCCTCAATAACAGGCTAGAGTTAAAAATATATCCCCTCCTCCGATCCCCACAATATGTCTCCATGTCAACTGCCAATGGCTGATTTACTTTAGAATTAGTTAAATCGTTTATTTATTTTATGGTTTATATATCTGTTACACCGGCCGTTCTAACAGAAGAGAAACTACACCGGTTCTCACTATAAATAGTGCGAGTAGACAATCACCAGGGAGAAAAAGGACAGTATTGTAACTGTCTAGCCGAGTGCCAGTCAGTTTCCTTACCTTTGTACCTTTTATGTTAATACACTTGTTATCTTAACCCAACCGCGACTTGACTTCTTCTTTTTACTGTTGGACTACTTCACAACAATATCTCAAAACAATTATTTGAATTTAGTCATGTGACTCTTAGAATGTTAGCATTTCTCTATTCTTAATTATGAGATCATAAAAGGCGGATGCTTATATTTTTTTCTGGCCTGGGGAAATCTAGCTTGCCAAAGCTATGATTGAAACATGTCCTGATGTGTAGCCACCAACTGTTTGTATAAATAAAGCTTATATAAAATGGAAAAAGATTATCAATATTAATACATAACTCACGTCCCAGGCCTGACATATAGATGGCACCACTAATAAAATGGTTTCAATAAAGAACTAATCGTCAAATAGCAGGTGTCAAAATTTGAGTCGAATCGGTTTACAAATTATAGTTATTTATGTGAAGCTTCTGTTGACAAACTCATTTTGACCGATCATAAATTGAAGTTGTGTGAGATAACATAGGGGATAAAGATATTAGAAGACAGTGTATTCACTATTTTGTATGAACATTTCTCAATAAGAAAGCTGTGTTCAAAGTGAGTGTCATATTTGCTTACAGTCGATCAAAAAACAACTGTTTCAATATGTGACAATAAATGCACCATTGAACCACCACTTCACTCTGGAGTCGAATCAGCAGTAAGCTGAGCAGACTTCAGCAGGTGAAAGCCGTTTAAAGTGACCAAAGACACAAACATCAGTATGCAAGGTTTTGGCCTCTGTATTTTGGAAGGCGCAAGGTCTTTTGTTCATCGATTACCTTGAGAAAGGAACAACCATCAATAGCAAATATCATATAGTATTATTGGTGCGTTCGAAGGAAGATATGACTAAAAAAGAAAACGGCCACAAATGAAGAAGAAAAAGTTATTTCACCAAGACAATGTACCTGTCACATGTCGATCGCAAATTTGGTAAAACTAAATGAATTGCAGTTCCAATCGAAGAGTTCGAATGCAAAACGCGATAAATCCAATTCATTTAAATTGAGACATGAAACAATAAAATGGCGAATATATTAAATATAGCCTTTGACTAAAAGCTTATTTTAATTGAAAACAAAACGAAATGATGCCGGTATCATATTATGTAAAACATGATTTTGGGGTGCAGTTGAGTGTTGAAATGCAACGCTTTTTGAAGTGATAGTTTCTTGATTTTGAAAATGGCGTTTATCGCGTTTTGCATTCGAACTCTCCAATTGCTTCCACACTCGCTCTATTCTCAAGATATGTCCCCAGGGACTACTGGCTGTTTGCATGCCACAAAAGAATGCTTCAGGGAAAGCGGTTTAGTTCCACTGAATAAGTGATATTGGAAGCTGAGGTGTATTTTGAGGCCAAAGACAAATCGTTCTACAAGAAAGTCATCGAGTTGCGTTTGAATCAGTGTATCACCTTAAAACGAGAATATCTTGATGAATATAGTCGAATTTTGTCTCAAAGTTTTGTTTTATTAGTAAGCCCGGAACTTATTGAGTGATTTGTTCGATCAAAGAAATAGTGATATCGAATTCAACTAGTTGGACCTATGTAGATTAGTGTTTTAACTAGAACATTGTTGATTAGATGAGTTTGCAACAAAGACAATAGTTTTTGTTCAATTACTGATAATACACACTTCTATTTTTCAAGTTTCCTTCCTTTAGCTTTTCAGCTCCCCCTTCTTTCTCTTATCCTCTTTCTCGATCCCCCTATTTCCATTTCCTCCACATAGGTGACGTAAGTCTGCAAGTAACATCTTCTATCTCTTTCCTGTTCTCTAGAATATATAGCGAAAGAAGGGGCCTAAGCTAGTGTGACACACGTAGGAAGGTAGCTAGTTGCTAGCATATTAATATATGGATTTAAGAAAATCATTAATACTAAACTGTTGATACAAAGATGTTTTCTAATCAAAAATAATATATGATAAAAGAAATAGATGACAAAAATTGTTAATTACAAAAAATATCAATGGTTTAATATAAATCAGTGTTGTAAAAGGTCAGAAAGAATAATGTAAATAGTCCATTTAAGTAGATGTTTATGTATTAGAAGGAATAATGTAAATAGTCCATTTAATTAGATGTTAATGTATTAGAAAGAATAATGTAAATAGTCCATTTAATTAGATGTTAATGTATTAGAAAGAATAATGTAAATAGTCCATTTAATTAGATGTTAATGTATTAGAAAGAATAATGTAAATAGTCCATTTAATTAGATGTCAATGTATTAAAAAAAATAATGTAAATAGTCCATTTAATTAGATGTTAATGTATTAGAAAGAATAATGTAAATAGTCCATTTAATTAGATGTTAATGTATTAAAAAAAATAATGTAAATAGTCCATTTAATTAGATGTTAATGTATTAGAAAGAATAATGTAAATAGTCCTTTTAATTAGATGTTAATGTATTAGAAAAATAATGTAAATAGTCCATTTAATTAGATGTCAATGTATTAGAAAGAATAATGTAAATAGTCCATTTAATTAGATGTTAATAATCGTATTAAATCAATTGAAAAAATCCTACTGCATAGATTGTGCGTTTGTGTTAGTCACTCAAAAACTACTCGACAGAATTGCCCCAAATTTGACATAGACCTTTCGTGTGATGCTGGGTGTGTCATAAAGGTGGGAGGCATATAATTTGTTACGGCTACAACTAAAAACAAACTATTATAGGCAGTGGCATGCAGATGGTTTGGTAATGCCCGAGGCCATCACCTTGATTGTATGCCCCAATGACTCAAGTACAAGTCCTAGTACTGAGAAATATTATGAAAAAATGATATAGTTTAAATATTATTGGATGTCCCAACTCAATTTGGATGCTCGGGGCCACTACCCCATTACCCTCCCCCCTCGCTTGCACGCCGCTTTGTATAGTCTTTAAAACTATTGGGTAGAATTTCTTTAAATTAAGAGTCTGTGAAATGCTGCATGTTTCATAAGGGATCAGCATTAAATAACTACTACTACTACTAATATTACTACTACTACTACTATTACTACTACTATTACTACTCCTACCACCACTACTACTATTATTACTACTATTACTACTACTACTACTATTACTACTACTACTACTACTACTAATATTACTACTACTATTGCTACTACTATTGCTACTACTACTAATATTACTACTACTATTACTACTACTACTACTACTACCACCACCACTACTAATATTACTACTACTATTATTACTACTACTACTAATATTATTACTACTACTATTACTACTACTATTGCTACTACTATTGCTACTACTACTACTACTACTACTACTATTACTACTACTACTATTACTACTACTACTACTACTACTACTACTATTACTACTACTACTATTACTAATAAGTATTATTATTGTTATTTACTCACTAGGCGTTTTCACACACGTTATCAGTGATTGCTCACTGATAAAAACCAGTTGTGTTACCTAGAGTCTGAGCGACAAGGATTTCCAGCACTCTGTACCTCTTTCGATAACCGTTGCAACATATTTTGCGTTATTGCAACAGCTGTTTCCACTTGATTTCTTGCTGGTAACGACCGTTGGTCTTCACTGGAATCTGAGTGGCAACAAGTCTTCCCAATGTTCTAGTATTCTTTGCACAGTGGAAGTTTATTTAATGTTCTCTCTCTTCAGTTGTCCACCCTCCTTGATCCTTCATGACCATTGTGTGTGGTGTCAGCTTAAGCTGGTGCCACCACATGTGTGTGTGTGTGTTTTGGGGGGAAGGGGTCTCAGTTTATGGGATTATTATCATCATTATTATTATCATTATTATTATTATCGTTATCATTATTATTATTATCATTATTATTATTATTATTATCATCATTATTATTAAAATTTGGATATCGACCTTCACTACAGTTTACAAGGAGAACCTCTTTGTGTATTCGATGAAAAGAAAACGAAAATACATTGTCTTCATTATTTCTACATGCCCGAGCAAAATAATTGAATCACCAATTAATGATGATAAATCCTTCATAAAGGAAAATAAATTCAGTTACAGAAAAATTTTAAAATCCAGGAAATCTTTTTACCAATTAATAAAGAAGTCACCAACTCCTAAACGTTGAACAATTATTAATAGTAAAAACACTAACATATTCTATATTGTAAAAAGGACAAATCTAAAGCTTAACTGCATGCGATAAGCCTAACCCTAACCCTAACCCTAAACGTAATCCTTTTACATGTGGAAGTATAGTTTTCAGCTTTTGACACTGAGTGATTGCTGTTGCTTTCTACAATATGTTTGAAAAGTAATGAGACTTCGTGTTCTGTGTGAGATTGGGCGGAAGAAGGATGACCCCATTTTGTTATCATCTAACATGATATCTTCGAAACATAACAAAGGTAATGTTAGCTTTGTACAGCCATTTTATTTCACACACTTTTATTTACGCCATCTCCTCTTCACCATGACAATGCACGTGTTCACAATGCTGTGAGCATCTGAGAATTCCAGGCCGAATAAAACATCACAATAATGAAACAACCTCCCTATTCACCTGATTTTGCTCCGCATGACACTTTACTTCTTTTCCCCCAAATTCAAAGGGAGCATCATGAGAACTTGTTTTGAAGGCGTAAAGACCATCAAAAGGGTTGTGATTATGGATCTGATGGGGACACCCAGAAGAATCCTTTCCCAATGCATAAAAGTTTTGCCCAGTTACTGACGCTGCATTAACCCTGTGTGGGTTGAGCCGTATTCATCATTCAAGGGGGAAGTTTCTAGGGAATATTTAATTCATAAGTGGTCCTAAGGCACATGCATGTAGAAATGTGGCAGAGAATGATGGAGGAGTACAACGTGCAACATAAATACCTCCCTCATTTTAAACTATCAGCTATGTGTTGATAATGAACTTATACAATTTATAAATGAACTTATACATTTCACTAACAACTCATCATTTATTCAGATACTCTCATCAAGCAATATGGTCTGGACTGATGCACCTTGTGCTTTTGCTGTAAAAACGTTGTAGCAGATGCTACTACCGGCCATATAGAGATATTTGTTGCGACTTCTTTTCTTTCTCTGTTTGCTCAACCCTTCTTTGTCTTGAAAATTCCGGCCAGTCAGGGACCAACAGGTCAGCTTGACCACGCATGATTTGACTCCCTATAAAAGAAGACATAACAAGTCACACACGCTCTTTTCGCTCTTTTTCTCTTTTGATTTTCGACCAGCAGGCACTGAGAAGATCGTCATCCACGCTCCACGCCGTCCGTTGTCTGCAACAAAAGCTTCCAGACCGACTCACCAAATAACAATCTCTTTAACTTTCAATTTTTTTTATTACAAGCGTTAGTTATTTATCGGCTTGGGGACATTCACTACGTCGAGAGAGAGAGAGAGCAAATCGCTACTTTATCAGAGTTACTTATCAATTATTTCCTAAACAATTCCTGGAGGGGGGGGAAGGATATCTTTCGCCTGTATTTTCTTAGGGAAATATTTCCCCTATCTGTTGTATTTTACATGGTAACAATCACGTCTCATCGGTTCGCTTCCAAAACCCAGACTGACTAAAACTCGCTTCTCACGAAGAACGAGTGACGTTCCCTCTGTTTCCCACACAAGGGCCTGTGACGTCACAGAGCCTCTCGCAGATGCACACTGATCCTTGATCTGAGATCTCGTCACGGGGACCTTGTCACGTCTGTAGTTTTCGACTGTGAGAACAAGCCCAATTCTGCACTCGCCTGCTGGGTCCACTCCGCATTAATTCGCGCAAGTCAAACCAACGATTTCTAACAGATACATCCATTCCCATAGGGCCATTACCCAACAGGTTTAAACAACCCTAACCCTAACCCTAACATTATTTTTTCATTAGTCTTGTTTCCTTTTCTGTTAGTCAACCTTTCGAATGTGAGCGATATTTTTGCCAGACCCTTTACATTAGCGTTAAAAGGGGGATTACTTTGAAAAGGAACTCCATGTAGTTAGTTTCCTTAAAATGAAATAAATTGTTCATGATACCAGTCTCATTACTTTTCAGACAAACCTTGTATTATGGAAAGATCTGTCATCAGCCTTTAACAATCTATTGAATCTCTTATCAGAACAAATCATCTGAGCTCGCCGTTGTGATGAAAAAGAGAGTCTTCGGGATAATTACGTTCTCATCTAACATCCGATCTTGAAAAGAAGGACATTACAAACTAAAAACGGAGAACGGACAGAATGTATTGATTGAAATAAATGGTCTTCATCAGTGACAGAGCGGACAGAACGTATTGGTTGAAATAAATGGTCTTCATCAGTGACAGAACAGACAAAACGTATTGGTTGAAATAAATGGTCTTCATCAGTAACAGAACGGACAGAATGTATTGGTTGAAATAAATGGTCTTCATCAGTGACAGAACATGCAGAATGTATTGGTTGAAATAAATGGTCTTCATCAGTGACAGAACGGACAGAATGTATTGGTTGAAATAAATGGTCTTCATCAGTGACAGAACGGAGAGAATGTATTGGTTGAAATAAATGGTCTTCATCAGTGACAGAACGGACAGAATGTATTGGTTGAAATAAATGGTCTTCATCAGTGACAGAGCGGACAGAATGTATTGGTTGAAATAAATGGTCTCCATCAGTGACAGAACGGACAGAATGTATTGGTTGAAATAAATGGTCTTCATCAGTGACAGAACGGACAGAATGTATTGGTTGAAATAAATGGTCTTCATCAGTGACAGAACGGACAGAATGTATTGGTTGAAATAAATGGTCTTCATCAGTGACAGAACGAACACAATGTATTGGTTGAAATAAATGGTCTTCATCAGTGAAAGAACGGACAGAACGTATTGGTTGAAATAAATGGTCTTCATCAGTGACAGAACGGACAGAATGTATTGGGTGAAATAAATGGTCTTCATCAGTGACAGAACGGACAGAATGTATTGGTTGAAATGAATGGTCTTCATCAGTGACAGAAAGGACAGAATTTATTGGTTGAAATAAATGGTCTTCATAAGTGACAGAACGGACAGAATGTATTGATTGAAATAAATGGTCTTCATCAGTGACAGAACGGACAGAATGTATTGGTTGAAATAAATGGTCTTCATCAGTGACAGAACGGACAGAATGTATTGGTTGAAATAAATGGTCTTCATTAGTGACAGAACGGACAGAATGTATTGGTTGAAATAAATGGTCTTTATCAGTGACAGAACGGACAGAATGTATTGGTTGAAATAAATGGTCTTCATCAGTGACAGAACGGACAGAATGTATTGGTTGAAATAAGTGGTCTTCATCAGTGACAAAACGGGCAGAATGTATTGATTGAAATGAATGGTCTTCATCAGTGACAGAACGGACAGAATGTATTGGTTGAAATGAATGATCTTCATCAGTGACAGAACGGACAGAACGTATTGGTTGAAATAAATGGTCTTCATCAGTGACAGAACGGACAGAATGTATTGGTTGAAATGAATGATCTTCATCAGTGACAGAACGGACGGAATGTATTGGTTGAAATGAATGATCTTCATCAGTGACAGAACGGATAGAATGTATTGGTTGAAATAAATGGTCTTCATCAGTGACAGAACGGACAGAATGTATTGGTTAAAATGAATGGTCTCTATCAGTGACAGAACGGACAGAATGTATTGGTTAAAAGGAATGGTCTTCATCAGTGACAGAATGCATATTTACATTTATTTGTCGTTTCGAAACAATCTTTTGATAACTATTCTTTTGATAACTATTCATAATCATATAATTAAATATATTTTTTAAAATGATATGTTCATTCAATATTACAGAGTATTATTAATTTTTTATTAAACTAAAAGCATGACTTTTAAAATATTATATCCATTCAATATTACAGAGCATGATTAGTTTTTTTTATTAAACTCAAAGTATGACTTTTAAAATATTTATATGATTAGAAATAGAAAAAATATTAAATCTCTTCACTGTTGTCATGATATCAAAATAAATACTACTCATTACGCTAAGAACATGAATATTGAAATTTAAATTCTGTAGATATTTCAGAAATAATCTGTGTATTAAAATTTTCCCTTTATAATAAACAAATCAGAAAATACCTGGTTTGGGATAATTAAATTATCAATTTTAATTGACACATTCGGAACATAAATACGATAGATTATTTTAGCAGGACCAATTGCAATTATATACTCTTTTTATGTTTACCATGGAGCCTGTAGCAAAAGCTAGCATAATAATTTTATTTTTGCTCTTGTATATAATTTTCTGAGACCTTTGTGAACTAAACTAGTTTCTCACTGATTCCAACTATAGACTTACTTCTCCCCTACAACACACCATCCCTGTTACTTTATCTACATGAACATTCATTAATGGTCAAATTATATATATATATATATATATATATATATATATATATATATATATATATATATATATATATATATATATATAAATAATATGGGTGGATCGTTCATTTAAAAGCATAGCTGGATTTGTTAATAAAATTGAAAATATAAGCCATTAACAATGCAAGATTAATTTATTATTATTTTTTTACTATAATCTTATTAATTTCGGAATAAAATTCCATCATCAGAGGTGACCAGTATTTAGTCATTTTTTTTTTCATCAAAAAACAAGAATAAACAAACTTATTTCTTTTGTTACTTGATAAACGTCTTTGGTATGATGTCTCCTCGCTGGTGTTGTTGGCGGGTATGTGTTCAAATTCTGGTGTCGAACGAAGAAAAGCGCTGACTCGCTCGTGTTGATGAAAATAATATGGGTGGATCGTTCATTTAAAAGCATTGCTGGATTTGTTAATAAAATTGAAAATATGCAAGATTAATTTATTATTTTACGGACTCTTTTGCTTTGGCTGGGTAACAAGTCCCTATTGATTCGCCTCCTCACGAAGGCATAGTTAGGTACAAAATCGGTTTTTAATGTAGGAAAACCTAGCACTCCGAAAAGAGGCACTCTGGATTGGTACAAAAATAAAAATTGCCTCAATCTAGAAGGATTTCTCCTGTACTGACCTAGGACAGAAAAGATGAAGTGTCGTATCAGGACAGACACTACACTTTGATCCTAGCCAAAGTCAAATAGAAAGAAAACGTTAATATAACCGGTAATCATGTAGATCTTTCATACGAGTCATACTGTGTGATCATCACTTACCTGGTGTAAAGAGTGTTTTGCGTTCTCAACAATCCAATTTAAACAAATGCAAATGGAGCTTTCTGAGAAGCAGGCACTCATACATTCTTTCTCAATAGACAAACAATTTATGATTATTATTAAACCTATACCTACCCTAGAAGGATTTATTAATGAAAGTATTAAATAACCTATCATTGTTCTCCACCTCTCCTGAACACTAGGCAAGTTTTATAACGTTACATTTCTAATGGCAATCAGGGTTTAGTAATAGAATAAAAACAGGAAAAAATAAATTTTTAAAAAGCGTGAGTAGCAGCGAAGCTATCAGCAGAAAAACTGTAAAAAGGAACGAGTGAAAAAGACTCTTATAGGATATTGAGAGTTTCCATATATTCCATTGTTAGTGCTGGTTTGGTTTTCAGGAAAGTTGATGAAATGTATACAATTATAAATGAATAGAAAAAAATGGACCCATTAGGTCACCCATGAGCTGAAGTTAAATTGTTTGAATCAGGAAAAAAGTGAGTTTGCAAAGCCAGTTAAATATAAAACAATAAAGACAAAATCCAAA
Source organism: Sepiola atlantica (assembly GCA_963556195.1). NCBI lineage: Eukaryota > Metazoa > Mollusca > Cephalopoda > Sepiida > Sepiolidae > Sepiola > Sepiola atlantica. The sequence goes on along the minus strand of OY744517.1, from coordinate 85,064,310 downwards.
ATGTTGCTTGATGTATATATATATAAGTATAAATCTTTATTTATACAAACATCATTGGTTACATATGTGCATACATGTTTCGGTTGCACTCTTCGCAGAGAGTCAACCTCGTCAGACCAAGGATTCAGAGTAATGAGATGGGTTTGCAGATTTTTGCAGCATAAATCCTTGTTTGGGATTGGTTATTCTCTATTTCTTATGAATAGGTATCGGATTACCTATTTTACTTGTTGACCATTCTTTAGCCTTTTTTACGACCTAACCATCCCTGTTTTGTATTGCCCTCTTAGCCCTGGCTACTTTTCAACCCTGTTTGAATTCCCAAATCCTACAAACACATTTATCTTATCTATCAGTAAAATACACACATATAAACAGATTTAATAGGTACATAAGTACATATAAATAAACAGACATAAATATACACACACATCTAAACATGTACACACACACAGATCACCTTTCAAGCAAAAAATATATTTAAAAGCATGTACTTGCCTATGCATATACTTTTAGTATATAAAACAGTTTCAATATATAAATTAATTTTAATACAAGAAAAACATCCGCCTGTACAAGTAAATACCTAACCACCACACCTATATACATACATGAACACACATACACATAAATATAACATATATATATATATACGTATACACATACACACACGTACATACACCCATGTATACATCCACAACGCAAATATAGATATACATACACACACACACATATATATATATACATATATATATACATACAATACCCATGTATACACATGCCTAGACCCCACACACCCATATACATACATATACACACACATATATAAATATATACATACATACACACATATACATAAGCATACATGCATACACATACAAAGCGTATACAAATTAATACATCAACATATACAAGCACATACATAGAATATATCACCCCGACTATCCAAATATAAAGACTAAACACAAATATATACGTGTATATCCATAGCTGGATACACATAACATACATGCACAATGCATAGATACATATACACATACATACATACACACATATAAACGTATATACAGCAGACATATAGGCAAATTACTAAATATTCCTATTACCTGCCTATACGTACACAAGGAATGAATATAGAATGCAAATAAAATATGAATATAAAAATAAAATTAAAATTCTTCATCAGTTTAAACATACTTGGACAAATAAGATATTAGTAAGGTATCAATACCCATACATACACATATATTTCGATCAGATCACGCATGTATACATACATACACATACATATATACATACCTACATAAACCATACAATTATATACCTATCCCCCTCACAGATATGCGTAAACCTTCCTACCCATATAGCATAAAAATACATAAAATTACATAAAATCAGTATATATGTCTACAGATACCTTGCACACACATATGTGAGTTTACACAAATACTAGCATGCATGTACACCAAACATGACCACATGTACACAAGCATCCATAATTCAGTAATTAAAACCATTTATTATTGATCCAATCTATCTCAGCTCAAATTACTTACATTTAAAGATAAATACCCTAAGGATAAGTAGGTCAATAAAATATAGCGCATGTGATTCCATTAGTTATTTCTATTAATACATAAACACATATTCATATACACATATATACGTGGTAACCATGCGTATGTGCTGAAAACCTTATTATAGGTTGGTGTGTAGTAGTTTTTGGATGATGTAGGTTCAAAATTATAAAGGCATCAGAATTTTAAATTAAATAATAATAATAATCATGTAAATTAAAAATAAAATAAAATAAAATAATCAGTAAAAAATAAAATTAAAGTAACAATAATAAATAGAAATAATAAAAATAAAAAGAATAAAAATATATAAGGAATAAAAATAAAAAATAAAAAATAAAAAATAAATTAATATAAAAAATGATAAAAAATAATAAAAAATAATAAAAAATAATAAAAAATAATAATAATAAATAAAAATTCAAAATTAAAATTCAAAAATTCAAAAATTCAAAAAAGAAAATTAAAAAATTAAAAAAAAAAATTAAAAAATTAAAAAATTAAAAAAAAAAAAAATTATAATAAAAAAAATAAAATAAATAAAATAAAAAATATAAATAAAAATGAAAATAAAAATAAAAAAATTAAAAATTAAAAATAAAATAAAAAATAACTAAATAAGAATAAAAATAAAAATAAATTAAAGATAATAAAAAATAATAAAAAATAAAATAAAAAATAAAAAATAAATAATAAAAATGAAAGATAAAAACAGCAAAATATAAAATAAAATTAAAATAAAAATAAGATTAAAAATTAAAATTGGGTGTGTGTTATGCTAACAATGAAGTAACAGTAGAGTGGTCGTAGTTATTCGTAATCTAAAGTATGCTTAGCGTGTGCTCCTTTAAATGTTTGCAGTTCAAACTCGTTTCGTTTCTGACATTGAGTAATTTTTCTCTATCTTTAAATTTAACAATTTCAAGTTTCTCACCCAGGCATAGGAAACAGGGTGATGAGAGTGATTTACATGTTTTCGCCCTTCTTATTATGCTCCATCTAATTATTGGTTTTTTTTTCTCGTCTATCAATTTCCAGAAGTGTCGGGACAGCGAAGTGTTACTAAATTTCTTATTTCTGAAGGATAATTTATGTGTGTAATACCTATCTTTAAAACTTCTTGACGTGCTTCCTATATAGAACTTACTATCGCCTGGATTTTCAAGAGCGTAGATTTCCGCACAATATATTACCGATGCGGTGACGCAATTTTTTGTAAGGGACATTCATCCTGTCTTTGACAGTTACAATTGTTAGTTGTAGGATTACCTTCAATATCACTATTAGTATCATTCCTTTTAAGTATTTTATTGTTATGTTTTTTATTATTCTTTCTATGCTGTCTGTAAAGCTATAACTTAGTTTTAATGTATTCTTATTAAATAGCTTATGGAGTGTGTTACCAGGTGGGAAGTGTTTGTTTATAAGTTGTAGAAATTTGTTACCAATTTTTGTTTTTAACATCATATCGAATGGGGGTGTAAACCAGATTACTTTCCTGCCTCTGTTTCTAGAGTTGCTAGCATTTGTAGTTGTATTTTTATATTTTATATCAGCATTTACGTACCCGCTATTCTTTAAGGCAGTGTTGTAAATATTTTTATAGTTGTTAAACGTTGTTTTGTCCGATGAGTTATTACTAATTCTACTTGATCGAAATATATGTGTATGTATGGGTATTGATACCTTACTGATATCTTATTTGTCCAAATATGTTTAAACTGATGAAGAATTTTAATTTTATTTTTATATTCATATTTTATTTGCATTCTATATTCATTCCTTGAATACGTATAGGTAGGTAATAGGCATATTTATTCATTTGCCTATATGTCTACTGTATATACGTTTATATGTGTGTATGTATGTGTATATGTATCTATGCATTGTGCATGTATGTTATGTGTATCCAGCTATGGATATACGCGTATATATTTGTGTTGAGTCTTTATATTTGGATAGTCGGGGTGATATATTCTATGTACGTGCTTGTATATGTTGATGTATTAATTTGTATACGCTTTGTATGTGTATGCATGTATGCTTATGTATATGTGTGTATGTATGTATATATATATATATATATATATGTGTATATGTATGTATATGGGTGTGTGGGGTCTAGGCGTGTGTATACATGGGTATTGTATGTATATATATATATATATGTATATATATATATATGTGTGTGTATGTGTGTATGTATATCTATATTCGCGTTGTGGATGTATACATGTATGTATGTACATGGGTGTATGTACGTGTGTGTATGTGTATACGTATATATATGTTATATTTATGTGTATGTGTGTTCATGTATGTATATAGGTGTGGTGCTTAGGTATTTACTTGAACAGGCGGATGTTTTTCTTGTATTAAAATTAATTTATATATTGAAACTGTTTTATATACTAAAAGTATATTCATAGTACATGCTTTTAAATATATTTTTTGCTTAAAAGGTGATATGTGTGTGTTCATGTTTAGATGTGTGTGTATATTTATGTCTGTTTATTTATATGTACTTATGTACCTATTAAATCTGTTTATATGTGTGTATTTTACTGATAGATAAAATAAATGTGTTTGTAGGATTTGGGAATTCAAACAGTGTTGAAAAGTAGCCAGGGCTAAGAGGGCAATACAAAACAGGGATGGTTAGGTCGTATAAAAGGCTGAAGAATGGTCAACAAGTAAAATAGGTAATCCGATACCAATTCATAAGAAATAGAGAATAACCAATCCCAAACAAGGATTTATTCTGAAAAAATCTGCAAACCCATCTCATTACTCTGAATCCTTGGTCTGACGAGGTTGACTCTCTGCGAAGAGTGCAACCGAAACATGTATGCACATATATAACCAATAATGTTTGTATAAATAAAAATGTATACTTATAAACAGCTCTACTTGTTATTGAGCACTTTTTATAAACACTTGAGTTTCAACAGATTTACATCTACAGAAACTAATACAATACATGTACTATATATATATATATATATATATATATATATATATATATATATATATATATATATATATTTCCAAATATGACCTAAGGTTAAGATCGGATTCTAACTCTGCCTTATGAGATCTCAGTTTATAATAGGTGCTGATCGATAACATCGACATGCCAGTGTCGCAGATTTTGTACATGTCTGTGTACATATAAGTAAGCATATATAAAAGCTCTATTTGATATTGAGCACTTTTTATAAACCCGGTTGAAATTCTTTGGATTACTACCCTGTGGATGTTTAACCTGGATTATATATATATATATATATATATATATATATATATATATATATCTATATCTTTTTTCTTCTCCAACTACGGATTAAATAATATTACTGCTTTTAGTGGTATTCCCTTTGGTTTATAATGGACTATTCCAATCTTTTCATTTTTCTTTCTTTATTACCTTCGACTGTTAATAATCAGAGAGAGAGAGAGAGAGAGAGAGAGAGAGAGAGAAAGAGATAGAGAGAGAAAGAGAGATTGAGACGACATGTAGAATTAGAGTGGGGGGTCAGTGAGAAAAAGTGAAAGTGATAGATAGAAAGTTAGTAAGAAATGATGAGTATTTATTTACTCCTCTCCAGGAGTTAGGCACAAGGCCAGTTTTATCTTATTCCCACAAGTAAGATGTGACCCAAGGTCGGGTCGGGAAAGTGGGTTTTGAAAAGCCAGCGCCCGAGAAAGTGAGCACTCTGGCCATTAAAAATTGCCTGGGAAACCCTGTCGGCATTCCCTGGTAGGGGCGCCTCAGGCAGTAAGCAATAAACTTACTCCTCCCTAAAGAAGGGAGGCAAAGCCTGGGAGGGTGGACTTCCTAGAACTACACAGGCTCACTTGATGAGTAATTTGCAAATTATGGCTAATTAGGACAATTAATATGGAAGTTTTCTTTCAAACATAACTCAATCCTAAAACTGAGGAATATTTTAGCATGTATTTTATGTGATTTAAATATATATATAAATGCTTTAGGTAAACTAACGTTGATTAACTCAGCTTTAGTGTAACAATAGATTCGGCATTGCGTAGCTAAAAAAATATCTGATTTCCATAAATAAATGCTTGAAGGACTAATTCTTTCTTTGGTTTGTCATGCAAAGTGACACCTTTATATTTATTATTTAGAGATTTATCATCTATTGACAATAATGGGTTCTGGTGATTGTTTTGTGAAGATGAAGCCATTGATAATGAGAATATAGTTGTAACATGCCAATATATTGCAAAACCTTTTTAATGCTTCAGGGTAGAGTTTTATAATTAGGATACAGTTGGATATCATGTGATAGCCACTGCTTTATGGATTTATTAATATCGTTCCTTTTATTGCGGGAGAGGGTAAATTGTCATTTTTATTTTGCTCTTACGAGTTGTGTCAAAAGATATCGAACGAGAGGATGAGTAATTGTGAGAAGGCAGACCGTGTTTACACTTTTTAACATGGTCAACACATCTGTTCCGCAGTCATCGGATAATCTGTTCAGTCTGCTATCCAATTATCCCATAATTTTAGGAAAACTCATGCGTGCACGCACTAAAAAAAATGATTTAAAAATAACATGGTCCCTCAATGAAATAAACATCATACCGGTTGTAGTGGGGGCAACTGGTTAAGTGAAAAAAAATCTAGTTGATAGTTGTTACAGATTGAACAAATTCGATGAAGGTAAACTTTAATTTAAAGCATCCTCTACTTTATTAAATATTTACTATTAGAGAAACTATAATACTGAAATATGAAATGAGAGAATAAGCAGAAAAACAAACTAATTAAAATAAATATATTATGATATAAAAAATGACTGGGGAAAGACGTTTTTCAATTCATGTTTTGGTAAAATTTATACCTTCTTCTAGATATGTAAATGGCAAGAAAAAAATCCCTGTTATGTATTCTCTCAAAATTAATAACTTTATTTTTATATTTGAAGAAGCTATGAATAAATTTTACTAAAACATCATTATTCTTTGTAGTCTTTATATCTTGTTGTCTAATATTTTCTCCTTCAACTGGTCTAGTGAAAAAACATCTAAGAAAATACTTAGAAACAATCCCGGGAAGACCAAACTGTAGGTCAGTACAGATAGCAGCCCTAAAAGGAACAACATCTATCCTTAAGAGAGCCCTCGGATATAAATTTTACTCATAGGGAAATCAAGTGTTAGCCTCAAGAGGGGGCCCCTTGATCTCTTTAGATGAACTAAATTAAAATTAAAAAAAGGGGGTGACTATGAGCTCTGGCTTTGTTAAATGACATTCCTTTGTTTTATTTTACTTTTCAATAGTCGATATGGACTTTTTTAATCAAATTTGAACTTGTGCTTCGAAATCTTTGAGATGAAGATTGACAATTTCTACTATTTGGATTATTCTGACTTCTATTCTCCTCTTGGATGTTATTCTAACTACGTTTCGGCCGATGTAACCGCATGGATCATGGCAACACGGATAAAGTGCTCAGTAATAATCAGTTCTAAGTGACAGTCTTCTGGAGTTTGAAGGTTCAATCCTCACTACAGGCGATACTAAGAATATAATTAATTAAGAATTACTTAAGACTTCTCTTGTACTTGGAATGAGAGCATTCTACTCCCATGCATTAAATAATGGATTCAGTTCGAAATTCCATACAGATTCCCGAGTTCGAAAAGACACACCTCAAGGAAGTCAGAGTTTTCATTGGCCGAAACATTGTCTAAATAATCAAAATAATACAATATTAGCAAATTTATTTACTTTTGTGATTTCGTTTTGGTCTTTTGTGCATTTGTTTTATTTATTTTAGATAAATAAAACAAATGCACAAAAGACCAAAACGAAATCACAAAAGTAAATAAATTTGCTAATATTACAAGAAGTAATTCATTGGTCTGACACACTCAAGTGATAAAAATACTGTTTGTAGAAGTGTCACGTTTTAATTTGAAATAAGATAAAGTTTTAAATAGCATTTTCATCGTAAAATGGTTTTATTTTCCAAAATAGTATTTTTTTAAAGGGTGTTGTAGTTTTATTGAAGCATTGTGCACACTATGTAATAATTATTGAAGCATTGTACACACTATGTAATAATTATTGAAGCATTGTACACACTGTGTAATAATTATTGAAGCATTGTACACACTATGTAATAATTATTGAAGCATTGTACACACTATGTAATAATTATTGAAGCATTGTACACACTATGTAATAATCATTGAAGCATTGTACACACTGTGTAATAATTATTGAAGCATTGTACACACTATGTAATAATTATTGAAGCATTGTGCACACTATGTAATAATTATTGAAGCATTTTACACACTATGTAATGATTATTGAAGCATTGTACACACTATTTAATAATTATTGAAGCATTGTACACACTATGTAATAATTATTGAAGCATTGTGCACACTATGTAATAATTATTGAAGCATTTTACACACTATGTAATGATTATTGAAGCATTGTACACACTATTTAATAATTATTGAAGCATTGTACACACTATGTAATAATTATTGAAGCATTGTACACACTATGTAATAATTATTGAAGCATTGTACACACTATGTAATAATTATTGAAGCATTGTACACACTATGTAATAATTATTGAAGCATTGTACACACTGTGTAATAATTATTGAAGCATTGTACACACTATGTAATAATTATTGAAGCATTGTACACACTGTGTAATAATTATTGAAGCATTGTACACACTATGTAATAATTATTGAAGCATTGTACACACTATGTAATAATTATTGAAGCATTGTACACACTATGTAATGATTATTGAAGCATTGTACACACTATGTAATAATTATTGAAGCATTGTGCACACTATGTAATAATTATTGAAGCATTGTACACACTATGTAATAATTATTGAAGCATTGTACACACTATGTAATAATTATTGAAGCATTGTGCACACTATGTAATAATTATTGAAGCATTGTGCACACTATGTAATAATTATTGAAGCATTGTACACACTATGTAATAATTATTGAAGCATTGTACACACTATGTAATGATTATTGAAGCATTGTGCACACTATGTAATAATTATTGAAGCATTGTACACACTATGTAATAATTATTGAAGCATTGTACACACTATGTAATAATTATTGAAGCATTGTACACACTATGTAATGATTATTGAAGTATTGTGCACACTATGTAATAATTATTGAAGCATTGTACACACTATGTAATAATTATTGAAGCATTGTACACACTATGTAATGATTATTGAAGCATTGTACACACTATGTAATAATTATTGAAGCATTGTACACACTATGTAATAATTATTGAAGCATTGTACACACTATGTAATAATTATTGAAGCATTGTGCACACTATGTAATAATTATTGAAGCATTGTACACACTATGTAATAATTATTGAAGCATTGTACACACTATGTAATAATTATTGAAGCATTGTACACACTATGTAATAATTATTGAAGCATTGTACACACTATGTAATGATTATTGAAGCATTGTACACACTATGTAATAATTATTGAAGCATTGTACACACTGTGTAATAATTATTGAAGCATTGTACACACTATGTAATAATTATTGAAGCATTGTACACACTATGTAATAATTATTGAAGCATTGTGCACACTATGTAATAATTATTGAAGCATTGTACACACTATGTAATAATTATTGAAGCATTGTACACACTATGTAATGATTATTGAAGCATTGTACACACTATGTAATAATTATTGAAGCATTGTACACACTATGTAATAATTATTGAAGCATTGTACACACTATGTAATAATTATTGAAGCATTGTACACACTATGTAATAATTATTGAAGCATTGTACACACTATGTAATAATTATTGAAGCATTGTACACACTATGTAATAATTATTGAAGCATTGTACACACTATGTAATAATTATTGAAGCATTGTACACACTATGTAATAATTATTGAAGCATTGTACACACTATGTAATAATTATTGAAGCATTGTGCACACTATGTAATAATTATTGAAGCATTGTACACACTGTGTAATAATTATTGAAGCATTGTACACACTATGTAATAATTATTGAAGCATTGTACACACTATGTAATAATTATTGAAGCATTGTACACACTATGTAATAATTATGGAAGCATTGTACACACTATGTAATAATTATTGAAGCATTGTACACACTATGTAATAATTATTGAAGCATTGTACACACTATGTAATAATTATTGAAGCATTGTACACACTATGTAATAATTATTGAAGCATTGTACACACTATGTAATAATTATTGAAGCATTGTACACACTATGTAATAATTATTGAAGCATTGTACACACTATGTAATAATTATTGAAGCGTTGTACACACTGTGTAATAATTATTGAAGCATTGTACACACTATGTAATAATTATTGAAGCATTGTACACACTATGTAATAATTATTGAAGCATTGTACACACTATGTAATAATTATTGAAGCATTGTACACACTATGTAATGATTATTGAAGCATTGTACACACTATTTAATAATTATTGAAGCATTGTACACACTATGTAATAATTATTGAAGCATTGTACACACTATTTAATAATTATTGAAGCATTGTACACACTGTGTAATAATTATTGAAGCATTATACACACTGTGTAATAATTATTGAAGCATTGTACACACTATGTAATAATTATTGAAGCATTGTACACACTGTGTAATAATTATTGAAGCATTGTACACACTATGTAATAATTATTGAAGCATTGTACACACTATGTAATAATTATTGATGCATTGTACACACTGTGTAATAATTATTGAAGCATTGTACACACTATGTAATAATTATTGAAGCATTGTGCACACTATGTAACAATTATTGAAGCATTGTACACACTATGTAATAATTATTGAAGCATTGTACACACTGTGTAATAATTATTGAAGCATTGTACACACTATGTAATAATTATTGAAGCATTGTACACACTATGTAATAATTATTGAAGCATTGTACACACTGTGTAATAATTATTGAAGCATTGTACACACTATGTAATAATTATTGAAGCATTGTACACACTATGTAATAATTATTGATGCATTGTACACACTGTGTAATAATTATTGAAGCATTGTACACACTATGTAATAATTATTTAAGCATTGTACACACTATGTAATAATTATTGAAGCATTGTACACACTGTGTAATAATTATTTTATTTGAAACTAAAAGGTTACCTTGATTTGTCTGCTATTTTAAATCTAGAAAATATGCATGCATAGACTACATTTTCTTATATACCTAAAAATAATTATTGCTATTGTATATAAAGCTTCATATTGGTCAGCGGGTCAGTACGACTGGCCGAGGTCAAAGTAAGAAATAAAATAGACCAGAAAGGGAGAATAAGAGAGAGTTTAGTATGAGTTCGGTGCAGCCAGACGGTGAGGAGGGTTTACCCACTAAAAACTTTACCGTGGAGATTTCTGTTTTCTTTATATACTTAAAAGATCAACTCTCTCTTATTCTTATATTCTTATCGTTTTTAATCTCTCAAGTGTCCTCAACATGACAATATCATCTTGTCATTAAAGATCTTGTCATGAACAAAAAACGAGGCTTTATTTCCTGAACAGAACAAATAGTCTTCATTGCTTTCATAAAATTATATATAAGAGACGAAAGCAATCATGTCTCTTACTAAATTCTGTTGCTTCGTTCAGAGTATTTATTTACTACCTCTCCGGGAGGTTAGGCACAAGGCCAGTTGTATCTTACTCCCACAAGGTAAGATGTGACCCAAGGTCGGGTCGGGAAAGTGGGGCTTGAAAAGCTAGCGCCTGAGAAGGTGAGCACTCTGGCCATTAAAAATTGCCTGGGCAGCCCCGTCGGCATTCCCCGGTAGGGGCGCCTCAGGCAGTAAGCAATAAACTTACTCCTCACCAAAGAGGAGGGGGCAAAGCCTGGGAGGGTGGACCTCCTAGAAGTGCACAGAACAAACCTACAGACCGGCGTAAATCAAGCCCTGAAGGCCAAGACAATACCAGTTTATGGAGTGCAGTATCCATCGGAACAGATACTACACTTTGATCTCGACCAAAAGGCCAAGTCCTTCAGAGTAAACAGGGCCATTAGTGAGAGCTGATATATATCTTGCATAATTTTGAAGTGTAAATGAAAATGTGTATTATTTGAATAATTTGGACCACAATTCACAAGTCTAGGTCGTTATTTTCTAACGTTTTGGCCAATGTAATCGCTGACCTCTTTCAGGTGCATCTGTCTGAATTCAGAAATTAGTTGAACTTTGGAACCTATACAGAATTTCGAACTAAACCCTTTATTTAATCCATAGGGGTTGATTGTTCTCGTTCTGTCAGCCATGACCGGGTAAAAGTATTAATTAATTATTATATTCTTCTTTTTTTTTTAATCTTATTCACCCCAAACAAGGCACATTGCCACTTGGACGTCAGGGGCTACTATTAGAAACCATGCCTACAGGGGCACTGTAACAAGGGAGTTGAGCAACGAGATGTCTGTTCACATTGCATTTAAATTTCTGAATGTAAGTACAGTCAGGGAAGCAGGAAACAGGGTGGGAATTCCAAAGTCTAGCAGTTCAAGGAAAGAAACTATTAGAGTAGAAAGCTTTCCGGTTACTAGGGACCTCTATAATGAAGGGGTGGGATTTTGCTGCTTTTTGGGTTAGTCGAGGGTATTGACGTCGTGAGGGCACAAGTGCTACGAGTTCGTCAAAGCACATTCTATTAAAGTACTTGTAAAAAACAAGCACAGGGATGCAACATTGCAGCGATGGAACAGGGTTAAAGCTTGGTTGACAGTGCGGGACCTATTAGATTAGATACCTTCATGCCAGACCTTGTCAAAAGCTTTCCATATGTCAAGGGCTGCCACCCAAAATTTTCCTGTCTTGTGCAGTGCGTGGTATATGCGTTCAGAGATGATTGTTAGGATAGCTGCAGTAGAACGGGCTAGCCTAAATCCATACTGTCGGTCAGAAAGAAGTTTAGCATTTTTGAGGTGGTAGACTAGGGCTTGATTGATTAATGACTCAAAGATTTAGTGAAACAAGGGAGGCGACTGATGGCACAATAACTGAGCGAGGCAATTCTTTCACCAGAATTCTTGGCCTAACATTCACAGGTAACATAAATTGGAACAAATACATAGAAGATATTTGCAAGGCTGCTGCAAAGAAAGTGGGCTCTCTCTACCGTTCTAGAAAACTTCTCACACCTGACAGTATCCTATATCTCTACAAAACCACCATCCACCCATGTGTGAAGTATTGTTGCCACATCTGGGTTGGTGCACCATCCACCCGTCTCCCCTTCTTAGACAAGGTTAAATAAAGAATATCTAATCTAATAGGTATCTTACTATCCACCAAGCTCCAACCCCTGTCCCATTGCTGCAATTTTGTATCCTTGTGCTTGTTTTACAAGTACTTTAATGGATTGTGTACTGATGAACTTGCTGCTCTGGTGTCCCCTCGATGTAAATACACTCGACCAACCCCCGACAATCAGCTAAATCTCATCCATTCACTGTGGAGGTCCTCAAATGCTGAAGGGCCTTCTATTCCAATAGCTTCTTTCCTCGAGCTGCCGGCCTTTGAAACTGGCTCCCTGTTTCCTGAACTGTACGGACATGTAGAAAATTAAAACTAATGTGAACAAGAATCTCTGTACAGCTCCCAATTTAGGATGAGCCTCTAAACTTTCACCCTATTTCTCAGTAGCCCCTTACGTCTACAATGGCAACCTGCCTTGTTTAGGTTTAACTAAGTTTTAAAAAATGATTGAACCATCAACTTCCAGAAGACTGTCACTTTTTTATTCACTCTGCACAAGGTATATTGCCACTGAAACGTAATCGTAGTAGGAGCAAGATTTATAGAAGTGCAACCCAAGTGGGGAGTTAAGCAATAAGATATAGTTGTTCACATTACATTTAAATTTCTGCTTATGTGGTGCATTCAACCGCCTGGATAAATCGTTGTAGAAACATAGAAGTCTTGAATTGTAGGAAGACTGGTCGGCCAAGGAAGACTTGGAAGCACGCATCACACTCTTAGCCTTTGGGCTAGGATCAAACTGCAGTATCTGTTCTGTCTGTTCTGTCCTCTGTTAGAGGAGGAAAAATCTTTCTTGACTGGGACAATTTTAATTTTTGTCCCATTTTGAGGGAGCTGGATATCGCCTAAATAAAAACCTACCTTGTATCTTTATCCTCATGGGGACACAACTAAATAGAAACACACTTGTATTATGTCTTTTTTTTATCAGTTATAGTTTTGATTTAAATTTTAAAATGAATTGATGATTTAACTTGACAGAAAATAATAGTTGTGCTGGTATAGTCATGTGGAGCATTCAACCTCCTGGATAAATCGTTGTAGAAACATAGAAGTCTTGAATTGTAGGAAGACTGGTCGGCCAAGGAAGACTTGGAAGCAAGCATCACACTCTTTGCCTTCGGGCTAGGATCAAACTGTAGTATCTGTTCTGTTCTCTGTTAGAGGGGGAAAAATCTTTCTTGACTGAGACAATTTTAATTTTTGTCCCATTTTGAGAGGAGCTGGATATCGCCTAAATAAAAAGGTACGAGAAATCAAATACTATACAACACAATGTGATGCATCTGTTGCTGACAATACTGGTTTAAGATGATGGTTTCTTGAAGATCCAGCAATTTATTGAGAACATTTCAATTTCAACTTATCAACTTATGTGTGTGACGTCAGTTTCAAATGTTAGGATTAACCGTTAAGCAAAATAATAGCATGTTTAAGGCATCAAAGGAAGGACAAGGGCAGCATTGAGACAACGAGGCAGGTTTGATGTATTATCTACATAACTAAAATGTATATGTGGCATAAGATCAGATTAACGGATCTGATAAAAGAGTTTACAATTAAAAAAAAGTAAAAGAAAACTTTTCAAATCTATTACTAATGGTGATTTGGTATCTGTTTGTCTGAAGCCGAAACCATGCATCTACTTCTATTAAGTTTACTATACTATTTCATCAGACACATGTACTATCTTTCAATGTTCAATTCATGGGAGGAGGGTAGTGTAGTATATGTTTCTTCATCATTATACCATCTTCTCAGGCTACCAAATACATACGACCGGATGGAGCATATATTTACTATTATAAATAAAGTGACTAACAATCAATCTTTAGAAACTGTATCGGTCATTGTATTCAGGGATGGATTAACCATTAAGTAAAATAAGCATATATCAGGTTGGTGTAGTCCTTGTTTTGGAACAGGCTGTGAACTTTGGTTTCGGTCTAACCATTGTCTATTGCATTGAGAATTCTTGTAAAGAAACATTTTTTTATCTCCAGTCACAATTCTTTGCAAAAATGGTTCTCGATGATTCCTGGAAAGCAAAGATGTGCAAACAGTCAATCTTTGATTTCGTTGAGCGTCGGTCAAATCGTGGGGAACCCAGAGTTCAAGTTTTTAAACTTTTACTAACTCGTGAAGGCATGACATAATTGTGGTATGGGTTGTATTGAATTGTTCAGCTAATTCTCTGCTGGTTAACTTTGGATTAACCTCCACAGCATCTTTAATGGCGTCTTTATCAATTGATTTTGCCCTTCCCAAACGTCGTCGATCTGACAGGTTAAAGTCTCCAGAAGAAAATTTTGCAAACCACCGATGACATTTTCAATCATTCAGAACATTTATTCCATAGACAGTTCCAATATTCCTTGCAGCTTCTTCAGCTGAATTTCCTTTTTTGAATTCATAGAGCATGCAATGTCTTAGATGCTCCTCACTAATATTAGATTTTTGACGGCTGAAACCATTAAACTTAATATTTTTTGACTTATTACTATATCTGAAAGGCAAAGCAAGATATTAAGACACCAATTCATCAAAAAATCAAGAACTGCGTACAACTTGGGAGGCTGCAAAGCAATGAAGTAAAAAATACGACATTACTTTCTTTCCAACCTGATACTTATGGCATCAAGGAAAGACAAAGCCAGCATTGAGACAACGAGGCAAGTTTGGTGCATTATCTATGTATCTATGCATGTCTACTTTTTTAAATGTATATTTCAGTTAGTTCTCAGAGATCAAAGGACCCCTTGCTCAGGCTAACAATTGATTTATTTATGGAATACATAGATATCCGAGTTTTTATTTTATGTTTTTCTCTATTTATTAAAACTTGAGTAAGTAAAACAGTGAAAGATAATAATTTTCCTCTCCCCAATAGACCACTTATATATATATATATATATATATATATATATATATATATATATATATATATATATATATATATATGTGTGTATATATATATATATATATATATATATATATATTATAGTTTATTTTTCTGGTGGTCTTTGCTTGGATCTGCTGGATTCCAGGACCAGAATTCATCTGGTCTGGTGGAGTATCCAACTTAGTGTTGGTATTTGTAGTAGAATCACTAGGAGAAGGTGCACTATTCTTCATATGAGCCAGTGTGTAGCCATCCAGAGTGGATCTTATTTGGGCTATGTTATTTTGAATATTTGTTCAGGGTTAACTTGTATGGCAAAGCATCCTCATTGCGGGTCGTCTTAACAAAATCCTGTACAGACGGACCGAAGACACTTGAGAATAGTGTCTAATAGACATTCAAACTCTACCTTATTTTTCAATTTTCCTTTCTCTGTGTTTTTGCTGAGAATGCCAGACATCCACCCGCTATTTCAGAGACTCCAACCTTTTTATGATTCTTACTGTCCTTTTAAGTGCAATTGTTTGGATCTCTTGTAGGATAGAGATGACAAACTCTCATTCTAACATTTAATAACAACTTTATTGATTCGTCTTCATTAGTATGTGAACAAAAAGGAAAGATGTTAGTATGTCCATAAGTATGGAAGAAGACAAACGTAAAGGAATTTCCCGTTATTATAATTCTCCAGTGGAGAAAAGAAAATTGTCTATAATATTTAATGTTTGCACACCGGCTATGGTGTCAGGACGTGTCCATGTGTGTATGTAAGTATGTATGTCTGTACACCGATGTGAAAGTCAGTTCACATGTAAGCAGTTATGTGTGTGTTAGTTATATTAAGTCTACGTGTATGAAGCAGTAGCCATTTTGCCTTCTCAGTACTTCGTGTCGAAGTGGTCAGAGCTAGGTAGCCCAGTATAGTAGTCGTCTACACGCCGAGAGAGGCAAGAAAAAGAGAGTGAGTGGATATTAATTCCACGTATATGCGGCAGTAGCCATTTTGGCTTCTTGTCTTCTTGTCGAAGTTGAATCCAGGGCCAAAGGCCCGGGAAGATGTCTGTTGCGTACCCAGAGAGGAGGACGTGTGTTTGGCAGTGCCAAAGAAGGAAAGAAATACAAAAGGTTTCTCGTACCACAGAATAAAAAGAGAGAGAGAGAGCGCTCAAGTGTTTATATAGTTATACTAGCCATCCGAAATTCGCCTAAGAGAAGGCCACTGATTGGTCAAGCCAAAGAGGAAGTAGATTGCTTGAACCAATCAGCAGGCAGCTAAGAAGTCATTGATATTTAAACAATATGGCTGCTTGTAGGAAACTGCTACACTATCTTGCACTTCACCAGGTATATTCGACAGGTAGTTTTTTAATATTCTTTTTCATGAGTTTAGTGACTTCTATGATGACTGGAATGATTTAAATCTTACTAAGGTTTCAGTTTCTTTTCATGTCGTACATAAGATCTTGGTATTTAGTTATCTTCTCCCTCTCAGCTGTGTTTAGGCCGGAATCACTGGGGGACACTGACTTCAACTAGGGTTGCTACTTTCTCCCTCTTGTCTCATATCACTATGTCAGGTTTAACAGCTCCGTTTTCTAGGTGTGTAGCTGCTAGATGAAGATCAGATTGGAGAGGATCTGATCACAGCGTTTGTAATTTAAAAATCTGTGAGAAACATTTTCAAATATAAATGAAGTGCATGGGATTGTTATATACTGTATATGGTTGTGATAGCGAGAGTAAAGAATTACAACTACTGAGATAACAAGGCAGATACGTGATCATGAAGCAGTATGTTACATAAAATTAGATTAGAAGATCTAATCAAAGTGTTTGTAATTAAAAAAAAAGAGAAAACTTTTCAAATATAAATAAAGTGGAAGTACATGAATCAAATATCGGTGTCAATCTTAAATTGAAATTATCAGACAAATATTTCAAGTAAATGAATGATTTACTATTTTTTTTTGTAATTAGTTTTATTGAAATTGACTGTCTGTTATTTATTTTTTAATCTGCAGACATATGTAGGGAGAGGAGTCACCATAATCTTCTAGGTGCTTTTGGCATCTATAGGACTTAATTCGACTCTGGATAACAGAGTGATTGCTCCTGCTTTTTTACTATTATTGCTGCTCATTAATATATTAACATACTCACATGTCACGATAAAATATGTCTTTTATTTACAGTATAAAAATATATATTGAATATTTAAAAAAGAAAATGGAAATTAAAACTTTTATCTATGCATGGCGCAGATTTGGTGTTGTATGCATAACATGGGTACTGTATTGGAACAACCTCCCTATTAACTTGCACTTGCTCCATGTGATTTCGTTAGATTGTTAAAAGCTTGTTATATATCGCTCAATTAAACAAATCGTGTCGTAAAATTAACAGGACCGGTGTTACAAACAACTAACTGCAATACAACACGTTCTGTATATCTTCACAGGTGAACCTGTAACATAAGTATGAAAAGTTGACAGATGTCTGTCTCAGAGTTTTCTCTTTCCGCCACTGTGTATACGGCATAATCACAGTGATACACCAGTTCTCATTAGATAACCAATTAAGTGATGTTGATCCTGGTCAGTATTAAATGGATGATCATTTGGAAATACCAGGCGCTGTGTATGGAACGACTCTCTGCTAATCCCGGAATTGTTTCCAGTCGTTCTGGACTTATCCTTGCCAGTGGAGTCAAACAATACCATTTCCTAAGATATAAGATAGACTTCGAGATTCGAATTTTTACAGATTTCAGTGTTTGATTTCAGCGCGCTTATGCGTTTTCACTTTAGAAATATCTTACGTACAAAACACTCCTACCCACGTCACATGACTAATCCAACAGACTATAGGTATTGTGCAGACTAATGCTTCACCTTTGAAAGTTTCTATATTAAAATGACCTTTCAATATTGTGTTTTTTTATAACTCAATTTCGGTTATTCAAAATGTACAGGTGTAAACTTTCTCCTATGTACATGAGATTACATCACAAAGTATTTAATGCAAAACTCAATATTGCTAGTCGCCGTTTGACACCAATCATGGTTTCATAGCTGATGGTGGTGAAATCTTCAAAACTTAAATACACATTCCCATTTTATATGATCCACGTTGGTTATTGTAAAACAGATACTCTAATATTCATTTGCTTACAATCAATAAGGGCCAAATTAGTGCAAGGGGAGTCAGAAATAAAATTAATTTCTTTCATTCTTACTAATAAATGTTCGAAAAATAACACTGAAACTAGATCAAACAGTCGGCTGCTGATGACTTTATTATTTTTTGTTTTGGGTTTTATATCTCTTTTCTTATTATTTTGAACCAGTTGGCAAAGTTAGTGCATAAAAAAGAGAGACAAGAGAGACAAGAGAGTCAGAGGGAGGTTAGGGTTTTGTGTTCAAAAAGTAACGTGACTGAGGATGGTGTTGCACATACCTTCTAACTTGTTGATTTACTTATACGTATCCCACGTCTAAAATAGTTCATAAGCAACACAAGAATATGCTCAAGATTGACCCTTTTTACACATAAGTGGCGACAAAAAAGTTTTTGGAAATATTTGCTGAACATAATTTGTAGTTAATAATAATATGTTATTAATTGTTATACTATTGAATGAAGTAATAATGGATGCAACTCATGCTCGAGTATTGCCATCGTCTGATTTTAATTAAACATGTGAAGAGTGGATGTGTCTTTTCAGCCTTGCCAATGACTTACACTCTTTGGTAGAACTATGACCAGTACGCAGATCCATTAGAAAGGGCAGTGCTTAATTGTTCTGGTGGACACTCATGTGATATTTGAGGCCTCCAACAGAAGTTCATTATTTTCCACACACTCTCCTTATATAAATATCGCCTGGTGCTACCAGATCCGGCTGTCAGAAAATACTGGCTTCTTGACCTAAAATGCACCAAACATTGATGTTACTGTTTTTTTTTTCCTTTTTCTTTGCAAAACTCAATTATGTTCTTCAAAGCTAAAAACCAAAACAATTTTCCCTTAACAAAACAACCAAACCAAACACCATAAATAAATATTTGAAGATATAAAGAACTTAAAGCATAAAAACGTCTACCAAAATGACCGGATTCGGCATTAAATGACCTGAAAAGGGTTGATATGCAGTAAAACAAAACAACCAAACCCAACTATATATAAATATCACTCAAACCAGATCTGGGGAGGTGTCGCCTGGAGCATCCTTTCCTGCCTTGACAGAGTACAAAATCGACTGTGAAATCTAGTGTCCGCTACTTTTCCCTACAGCCTCTTTCGCAAAGAAGAAGCGTTGCTAGTCTTTCTCTACTCTATCTTTATTTTAATAGTAGGTGTTCAACCGAGATCCAATCTCTGGTTCCCTAATGTAAACAAAGCTAAACAGAACTTCCATGGGCAGAGTTTCTTTCCAAGAACTTCCTGTCGTTTGAACATAATACTACAGGGCTGCCTTCCAACCGACTACAACATGATCATTTTCAAGTCCAATGTAAAAAATTCTGCCCAGTTTCAACCATCATCTCCAATCCTCAAGGTGTTTGTCTCACCGTCCACCTTACAAACTCTGTAACCTTTATCCTCGTGTAGCGTTTGCGCCTTGATAAGTGGTGATTCATTAGTACCAACCAAGTCAACAATTTCCGTGTATTTGTGAACTCTTAGGTGTCTCCTAAGGCCAGTATTCCTGCGAAAAACTCCTTCCACATTAAACAAAATCAAGTTTGCCATCATTCAAACTGATTTGAACTGTAACGATTGTATGTGCTTATAAATTAATATATATATACACACTTTTTAACTGAAATAATTGAATTCACTTAAACTTTTACAAACTGGTGTAAATGAGTAAACCTAGAGTCACTGGGTGGGTTCACTTTGACCCCGATCTATTTGCTTCATGCCATCTGCATCCTTCTGACCTTTGAGCACTTTTACTTGTCAGTCGCTATTTATCACTGATTTGTTTGAATCAGTTCATTAATTTTGATGGGTTCAATGAATGAGTCTGACATTGACATTTTGGGGTCAGGATCAAAGTGTAGTATCTGTTTCGATGGATACTACACCCCATAGACCGGTGTCGTCTTGGCCTTCGGGTCTTGATTCCACCAGTCTGTGGGTCTGTTCTGTGCAGTTCTAGGAGGTCCACCCTCCCAAGCTTTGCCTCCCCTCTTTGGGGAGAAGTAAGTTTATTGCTTACTGCCTGAGGCGCCCCTACCGGGGAATGCCGACGGGGCTGCCCAGGCATTTTTTGTAGGCCAGAGTGCTCACCTTCTCGGGCGCTGGCTTTTTAAATCCCACTTTCCCGACCTTGTGTCACATCTTACCTTGTGGGAGGATGATAAATAAAATTGAAATTTTTCTTATACATAGGAGTGGCAAGTGATGATTACAGGTCAATACCATGGGCTTATGCTCATATATGGTCTTTTTAAAAAAAAGCTTTTTTAACATAGTTGACCCCAAACAAGGCAAGGATCCACTGTAGACATTAGGAGCTACTGAGAATTAAGGTGAAAGTTTAGAGGCTTGTACTATTACCATTTAGAAAGGTAGTTCTTCATCTGTCGCAAGTATTGGAATGGTAACTAATTTAGGGGCTAAAATATCACCTCCCATAATTTAGGTACAAGGTTACTCCTCCTCCTCCTCCCAAAAACCCTAACCTTAACCCTAACCCACCCATGAAATCGTTAATAAAATTCAAAATCGTTTCTGCAATTCAACTATGAATGCCCAACCGTCTTGATTTAGTCACAATTCAATGATATGAGGGAGCCACTTTGGTGATCGTTTCATCAGTAAGAGGTGTGATCCTTAATCGGTGTCACACGAACTGGTTCTTAACCTCCCTCCCAAAATGTTATCTGTGGGGTTTTCTCAAAGATAATGTCTATTAAACCAATCCTAGACGTTTCTTGAACTGTCGAGGGCCATCACAGTCAAAATTAGGTCAGGACAGTGCCAAGAGAGGGGGGGTGTCAGTTATTTACAATTTTGCATGTTGTATCCAGGTGTGCTTATCTTTGAACGGCGATAAAAAATGACTGCTGGACATTCATGACTGAAACTTGGTGGACAAGACTGAAGTTTATATGTATGAAGAAGATTACAGAAAGGATTGTCAATGTTATTAACAAATAAATTGGTGGTATTTTGGGAGGGGTAACCCTGTATTTGACATATTTAACAGTGCAACTCTGCGCTGGGGCACCACTCGAAGCAATTGTTGAACTGGAACACTCAAAATGGTTGAAGACGCACTTGAAAACAACGTATTACAGTAAAAATACAGTTAATAGAGTCCTAATGCAACTCGGTACCACATACGGTTAAGCAAAATGTCTGGCAGTGATCAGTGCAGATGGAAAGAGGATATGTGCCTGACTCTGAAAAAGCTGAAACTGGATGACAAAGAAGAAGCATTTAATTAACATACCAGCTGCATTCGGTTGAAATAAGCATTGTTTACATTCACTTCTGTTATTAACAACACTACATCTTCCTCTTTTATTTCCTGAGTCGAACCGTAAACTACATTCGGTGATGAGGCCGTAATTTTGAACCTCTGTAGTGTGTAGAGTTACACTTTACTTTCCATTATTTTCTAGGCATACGCTGGTACTCATTGTCCTATTTATGTGTTAAATAAAATCAGTCTTGTGTATTGAATAAAATTGCATCCAGAGATATACTCATAAGTTTACATAATAAATTAATAATAATAAAAGATAAACACCATGAATAAATATTTGGGACATTAAGAACTTGAAGCCTGCATATTTTTACCCAAATTAATAATAATAAAAGACAAACACTATGAATAAATATTTGGGACATTAAGCCTGCAAATTTTTACCCAAATTACTGGATTCGGCATTAAATAACTTGAAAATGGTCGACATGCTGTAAACCAAAACAACCAAATCTCTCTTTTAGTTTTTATGTATATTTCCATGGTGGTCGAACAGAAGAAACTGAAGACTCAGCATTCGTGTCCAGTTCTGCCTAGTCTATTCACTGACTTTCTCTAATATTCTTGGGAAATGTGTGAATGCATTTCTCCTACCTCCAGCCATAGGTGAAATAGTTTGATAGACTCGACGCTATAAGCTTCCATAAAGACAGGTGAGAACGCTAATGCACTTTTTACCTTTTTATTTAATTTCCTATAAGTAATATAACTAAACACACTAAATATATACTTGGTTATTGGAATATAGACATCATCATAACTAACCTATTATGTTATTAAAAATATAACAATCATTGGGAATAGTGATGTCTGTATGGCGCCAGTGTGAAACTGCCTTAACGAGTCAGTGCCCACTGAGCGGATGGGACCTGCACGTGACTGATTTTTGAAGAGGAAACATTCCGAAAATTCTGATGATTAATTTATGTATATGAAAAGGAAATTACAATGTTAATTAAAACTTATTTATATTCGTAAATATGTGATACTTTTGTTGATGGGATATGTTCAACAATCAGCTTATGTTATGCTAAACTCTGACGTTCATGTGAACAATGTTTTTGTGCAGGGGTTCCTTGAGACATGTAGTTTATTTTAAGGGTTATGCAAGGGTAAAAAGGTAAGAAACGATGCTTTAGTGGCTCTGCATAATGAAACATTTTGATTGGAGGCCCACTTCCATGATAAATTACATTTTTGATCTTATGTTTTTACTTTTCATGACTTTCAAGAGTTGATCTTGATCAACTTTACAAAACCTACAACATCCCCATGTTCATCACTCATCTGCTAGATTTGGTTGAAATGCATTTAGCAGTTTTCTGTATATATACATTTTTTATATATACTGAACCATAACAGACAAAAATCAATCCGAACCCTACGAAACGAACAATTCCAGCACCAAACGGATACTAATACACACACGGGATAAAATGGAAGTTACCAATTACCAAAGACCACCAACATCTTGCAAAAACATTTGGACTCCTGAACAATTTGAGTATTGCTTTCTTTTTCAAGCATTCATCCCTAAATAACGGATGCTTTTATTTTTATTTTATTTTTATTTTATTTTGTCCTGACGTGTTTTTAGATAACATCCACCCTGATTATACGCTCCCACCTCAACATAAGACTATTCACCTTTGGCCCTTATTTTGTTCTTTATTTCTACTTTGTGTTACTCTATATAAAATTTTCAAAGTTAAATGTTGCCGATAATATTTATAATCACATTATCGGCTTCCCCATCCTCTGATGAGAAGAATTTTTTCTTTGAAAATCCATGGATTAAGGATATGAGGTTCCTTGCTCTGAACTTTTGATGTTTTTAATAAATATTGTATCTTTACAATTTCTTTATTCTCATCTCTTACCTCTAAAATAAATTGCTCTATTAAATATATTGAGCTTTGCACTATCACGATAGATTATTATTATTAAACGATAATTCAATTATCGTTATAATTCAACATTAAATATTATATATATATATATATATATATATATATATATATATATATATATATATATATATATTATGTGTCTCGTGTTAGCAGAAAAATATCATAATGCTCGAACGCAGTAATTTATATATATATATATATATATATATATTTAACAGAATAAGGAGTGTTTGTTTAAACACAGGCTAGTTTTCTTTAGAAAGCTTACATATGTTTTACTTTCTATGCAGAAAAGAAAATGGTTGAAATTATTAAAATATAACAATCATTGGAAATATATTTAATGACGGCTGTAGGGTGCCAGTGTGAAACCGCCTTCACGGGTCAGTACCCACTCAGTGGGCCGGACTCGTACATGACTGATTTTTGCAGAGGAAATATTCCAAAAATTCTGATAATTAAGTTATGTATTTGAAAATGGAATTACAATGTAAATTAATTAAGACTTCTGATGATTCATTTACGTATATGAAAAGGAAATTACAATGTAAATTAAGACTTATTTATTTTCGTAAATATGTGATACTTTTGTTGATGGGATATGTTCAACAATCGGCTTATCTTATGCTAGACTCTGACGTTCATGTGAACAATGTTTTTGTGCAGGGGTTCCTTGAGACATGTAGTTTATTTTAAGTGTTATGCAAGGGTAAACAGGTTAAGAAACGATGCTCTACAGACTTGTTAAGGTAACTAGTATAGGCGATAGAAAACTCTGAGATAACAACTGTTTCCAGGTAGGTCTCTGTCAAATGTCGGACTATGCCCCGGCACAGTCATAACTTGCCTAGTGGAGAGAGTTGATAATGTTTTCCACAATATTCAATCTACCTAATTAAATTCATGTGCAGAAGTTATTCAGTGTTTCACATTGGCATGCCCATAATCGACAGATTGCCATATATTATTACTTAATCATATCTTGAAGTACAAAATGTAACACGTTACCACAGGATTGATTTCCTGCGGTCTACAACATGGTCGTCTTCGAATCTAATGTCAACAAAATACTTGTCATAAACCGTCCTCATAAGTAATCAAATTTTGGTCATTCCATTCATCATTTTCAATCCTCTCATAATATTCTTCATCATTCAACTAACAATCAATCCATATCGTTCACCGGTATCCTCAAATGGCTTTTCGCCTTGATAAGTGGTAACTAATTAATAAAAAAAACTAATGTTTTGTACTGTCATCCACGTAATCGAAAGACTACCATACATTATTACTTAACCATATTTTGTTAGTAAAGTTATTAGCAAGTAAAAAAATGTACATCTTTGGAATTATTCCAGACAGCTTTGCTGTTAGCATTCTGCATTTCTATTTCGAGCGAAAGTATTTCCAGTTAAGCCTACATTCGAATAAACCTGTCTTGAGCCATGTTTATTTGTATGCCAACCATGCTCTTGTTTCTCTAAATATCATCTTAATCAATGAAAGAACTTGCAATAATGCAAATAGATAAACATGTGTATTATTCTTAAAGATGCAAAAATATTTTTTTTAAATGTTTTATTCATTTATTTAGCATGTCTAGATGAAAATAAAAGTTGGTTCAAAAATCTTGAAATATACTTTTCTTATGTTCCAAGGAACAATTCGAGTTTTCCATCTCAGTTCATATCAATTTGAATATATGCATAGATAGCATGTAAATTTAAGAAAACAATAATAATAATAATAATAATATATATATATATATATATATATATATATATATATATATATATATATATATTTATATTTAAATGAGTATATATTAAAATGTGTACACAGAATCCTGTCTGATCCTATGTCATAAGAACACCATTGCCAGAGACAAGGTTTCTATAACATTTCTATTCCTTCTGCTAGATCGATTCTATATGATATGAATTTAAACGAATATGACGCTGGTTAACTTTTAACCCTTGTTACTCTTCTTCTTCCTCCTCCTCCTCCTCCCCTGCTCCCTCCTCCTCCCTTGTTTCGAATCCCGACGTTAACAGCTTCAAATTACTACTAATCCTATTAGACTTTTGACGTTCTCAATCCGACTTTGATTTCAATCAGCAGGCGATATCCAAGCACTGATTTTTTCTCTCTCTCTTTTTCTTCTTTAGTAGCTTCTGATAGGCAAATGTCGATTTTACCTTTTCTTACTTTTGCTCTAGCTTCTTCTTCTTCTTCTTCTTCTTCTTCTTCTTCTTTTTCTTCTTCAACTGACGTTCTAAAGACACTGGTTGATTGGTCTCTCTTTCTTCTTCTTCCTCTTCATCGTCTTTTTCTTTCTCTTTTCATAACATTCCTCGCGTCCCTACTCCCCCTTTTTGTTGTTCTCTGCACGTGACATTTTCTTCCAATCGCATTCTTTGTATAAATTTGAAAACTTTTCCGTTTTGAAATAAAGTTTACCTACCGAACGAAAATGGTCGTATCTTGACGGCCGAAATATCTCGGTAGAACTTTACAACATGAGTGTTTGAGTTTATTTTTGTTAGTTCTTGAATTGCTTATTCTTTATTCCATTTTTATTTTTACATATTGTCTGAAACATTGTTTCTTTTTTCTCACATATATATACATATATATATAATTTTTTTGAATTTAATATTTTAAATATGTATATATATATATATATTTAAATACATATATATATATATATATTTAAATACGTATATATATATATATATATATATATATATATATAATATTTGTTATTGTTTATTATCTATGTACATATACGTTTCGTCCTTTTTTAAATCGGGACTCATCAGCATAGAGATATGACTATTCACATCAGCATAGAGATATGACTATTAACTACCGGTGATGCGATTCGAAACCCCGGAGAATATAGAAAGAAAAACATTCACATACACATTGCAACTGTCAGCATTAATAATTTATTTCCACTTCCTAGTCTCTTCAGAATGCTAACGTGACAGCTACATATTGGAAATGACTGAAAAAAAAATACTCACCAGCCAAAGAAGAAATCTCATAGGCAGAGAGAGGGGGGATAAAAAAAAGTAAAAAAAGGGGGACAAGCAAACCACTGGGTGGCGAAGTTTGGTTTCGTGTCAACATATTCATGACAAATATGATTTGGAGGGTATCATCGACGTATCTTAATAATAAGTTTTTAATTTCATTTTATTTTTCATTCCAACTGGAGATACATATTAGCTGACCTCTTTATATTCCCCTACCTTCTTTTGTTCTTTGATGATTTTAACTTAAATCTGTTGCTTTCCCCCTGCTTTATTCCCCCCCTCTCTCTCTCTGCCTATGAATAAGGATTCTAGATGTAAGGTTTAGGAGCATTATATCTTGATTTTCTGCTTGCGGAATTAATTTTACCCATTCTGGGACAGGTATTCTTTCTAGTATAATATATTAATATTATTATTTTATTATTATTTTTTATTTATGTATATATTAGTGAAATTTTAAGCTGAATTATTTCGACACTTGATTATTGGGGAAATGGTCGTTTGATCAGTACCATTGGAGAGCCATGAATAGTATAACTGTCCTTTTTCTAAATCTCCGAAACAGTTACATGGTAAACAGCTGATGATCCCCGTGTTAATATTAGACGCTTAAGTTAAGGTCTCCTGTTTTTGTTTCACTGTTAGATACTTAACCCCCTTCTTTTTTTATTTACTTATTTTATTTATTTATTTATTTATTTATGAATTTTCTGGGAATTTAAACTGCATTTTACTTCTTTTTTTTCCTTTTGTTTAAAATGACTCAAAGCTTCTTTAGACTATATATATATATATATATATATATATATATATATATATATATATATATATTATCACTCAATAAGTCCCAGGCCTGATATATAGAGAGTGCCACTAATAAAACAATCTATATGATTTTTATAAAGTATGGCACGTGTCAAAATTTGAGTCCAATCGGATTATTAGTTTACAAATTACAGTTATTTGAGTGCAGCTATTGTTGCACATTTTCAAAACAATGAAAAAAATCTGAATGTTGTGTGTTGTTTACCAACACACGACATTCAGATTTTTTGCATTACTTTCTGATGGGAAAATACTGCTCAAGCAACTCAATTGCTTGATAAGTGTTATTAGAACTCTGCTCCGTCGTAAACAAAAGTTAAGAGGTGGTATGCTGATATTCAACATTGCCGTACAGACATAAATGATGCTGAACGCTCAGGTCACCAAATTCGGCAGTTGTCCCAGAAAACATCATGAAAGTCCACAAACTCGTTTTGGCCAATCGTAAATTGAAGTTGTGGAGAAGTTGAAGATATCAGAAGACAGTGTATTAACCATTTTGCATGAACATTTGTTACTTAGAAAGCTGTGTTCAAAGTGGGTGCCGCATTTGCTCACAGTCGATCAAAAACCACAACATGTCGACAATTCAAAACGTTGTTAGCTTCGATGCAACAAAAAAAGTATTTTTGTGTCAATACATGACAATGGATGAAACGTGGATCCATCACTTCGGCAATCAGCTACAACATTGAAAGATGCCAACAAAAACGACCAAAGGTGCCAACATCAGCAGGCAAGTTTTTGTCCTCCATATTTTGGGATGCAAAAGGTATTTTTGTTATCTATTACCTTTAGAAAGGAAGAACCATCAATAACGTATATTACATACCATTTTTTGTGTGTTTGAAGGAAAAATTGCCAAAAAACGGCTACAAACGAAGAAGAAAATGTTCACTTTCACTAAGATAATTAATCGTATCAGAAGTCGATCACAATGATGGTAAAACTACTTCAAATTGCTTCCGCACCCCAAATATTTTTCAGGTCTGGCCCTCAGCGACTACTGGCTGCTTGCAGACCTCAGAAAATTTAAATTAAAAAAAAAAAAGGAAGACACACCAACCTACCATCACGGTCCGAACTTAACTTTAACTTAAAATTATTTGAAAATTATTGATTTCTCAGTATTGTCATTATTGTGATTGTTTACAATTTCACGTACCGCCGGTGTCACCTAACCAACGCATTGTCTCTGCCTTCTAACACTATTTATTACATATTACGCACAATGCTTCAAATTTAAATAAATATATTGTAAAGATGCTAATTTACTTTGAATACTTGTGTCTCAGCATATTACATTACTGGATGATATTTGAGGTTCATCTGAAAGTATTTCGCTAGATATCTTATGTATGTAGAGGTACAGATGTTTTGTGAAGTGATGGTCTCCATAAATCTGTGCCTCCTCACTTCCTGTGGAATCTATTTCATTGATTGATAAAAAACACTCATAAATTATTCATTAATAAAAAATGAGTTCAGTGCAGTATAAAGTATGTATATTTTACATTCGTATTTTTTACGCTGGGTTAGGGTTACTCTACCAGACACACGCTCGACATTTTGTGTGTTGCGTTTTCTTGAGGAAACACATGAGGTTATAACGGGTTAAAGGATAATTATGAAGAAATGGTTGAATTGTTTTTTTTCACATAGACAGTTTATGGAAGACAAACGTAAGAGGGGCATACGAATTATGATACATAAAAAAGTGAAACCACACAGACACAGTTATTAAAGGAAAGTATACATTAATGTCCCAATACAATCAATAAACAACATATATTGCCAGGGTCAACAAATAGAAATTGATATGCATGGGCAATGTATAAATAAGTGTAACTTACTTTTTATTGATGATGTTCTAGGAGTTTACATCTTTGACCAGATGAGAGGGAGTCTGTAAACAACTGCGTCCAGGTTTAGTGATAGGTTTGCCATGGTGTCAGCCTGTCGAACCATATACAATGCCTTAGCCGTTCAACAAAGAAAGAGACTGAATCCAGTTTATATATCCACATGGATGGAATTATATATTTTTGATTTCCTGAAATAGGAGAGTGCATTCTCTGTTGTTCAGTATAATTCAGGGGAGATAACTTGGATATAGTCCAAGGGAGATCACTCCTGATAATTCTGAGCAAACAGTGGTATAACGGTTTACTCTTTTCCCAAACATAATGGATGTGTTCCAAGCAGCAGCATCAGAAGCTTTGTCTCCCTCCTGCCAATATGGATTCGGCCATTGGACATTATTTATGCTTGCTGCGATTTCTCCTCAGCACTTTATTTTCTACTGCCTTGATGAACTGAAGCTCTACTATTCCATCCAGAGATTTGTTGAGTTCATTAAATTTTGCTGCTAGAAATGAAAAAATTATTGAATTTCAAATATTACATTGAAATTATTTTACTAATAAAATGAAGAAATACGTTTGGAGCATGTTTTCAGTATTTGCAATAGCTTATTGCCTTGTATCGCCTTCTTTTGGAATTCTCTTCTTACTAACTGTTTTCCCGACCGCACCAACATGCACAAAATTAAATGTAATGTTAACAAACATCTTGTTGCTCAAATCACCACCCAGGTTGCCTCCCAATAAATCTGGCCTCTATCACAACGGCCCATTACACTTCAGCAGCAATATGCCTAATTGGAGTGAATAAAAATTAAAATTAAAATAAAATATTGTTGAATTTACACAGGTACAGCTAACAAATATAATTTCACATGAACTGTGGTCGACCGAGAAAATGGGACACACCCTAACTCTAACCCTAACCCTCTTTCATTTGGAATTTATCTTCAGTTTTTAATTTTTGGTTAACAAAACTCTGAATGGTAGTTGCTGTTTAATATTTTCTGATTAGAAATTATAATGCAAGTACAAAAACTCCCGAGCAATGCCGGTTCGGGACGGCTAGTTTTATATAAACTTACAGAGAGAAAGAAACACACCTTATTTCATTTGGAAGCTAATCTTCAGTTTTTAATTTTTGGCTAACAAAACTCTGAATGGTAGTTGCTGTTTAATAATTTCTGATTAGAAATTATAATGCAAGTACAAAAACTCCCGAGCAATGCCGGTTCGGGACGGCTAGTTTTATATAAACTTACAGAGAGAAAGAAACAAACCTTATTTCATTTTGGAAGCTAATCTTCAGTTTTTAATTTTTGGTTAACAAAACTCTGAATGGTAGTTGCTGTTTAATATTTTCTGATTAGAAATTATAATGCAAGTACAAAAACTCCCGAGCAATGCCGGTTCGGGACGGCTAGTTTTATATAAACTTACAGAGAGAAAGAAACAAACCTTATTTCATTTTGGAAGCTAATCTTCAGTTTTTAATTTTTTGCAAACAAAACTCTGAATGGTAGTTGCTGTTTAATATTTTCTGATTAGAAATTATAATGCAAGTACAAAAACTCCCGAGCAATGCCGGTTCGGGACGGCTAGTTTTATATAAACTTACAGAGAGAAAGAAACAAACCTTATTTCATTTGGAAGCTAATCTTCAGTTTTTAATTTTTTGCAAACAAAACTCTGAATGGTAGTTGCTGTTTAATATTTTCTGATTAGAAATTATAATGCAAGTACAAAAACTCCCGAGCAATGCCGGTTCGGGACGGCTAGTTTTATATAAACTTACAGAGAGAAAGAAACAAACCTTATTTCATTTTGGAAGCTAATCTTCAGTTTTTAATTTTTGGCTAACAAAACTCTGAATGGTAGTTGCTGTTTAATATTTTCTGATTAGAAATTATAATGCAAGTACAAAAACTCCCGAGCAATGCCGGTTCGGGACGGCTAGTTTTATATAAACTTACAGAGAGAAAGAAACAAACCTTATTTCATTTTGGAAGCTAATCTTCAGTTTTTAATTTTTGGCTAACAAAACTCTGAATGGTAGTTGCTGTTTAATATTTTCTGATTAGAAATTATAATGCAAGTACAAAAACTCCCGAGCAATGCCGGTTCGGGACGGCTAGTTTTATATAAACTTACAGAGAGAAAGAAACAAACCTTATTTCATTTTGGAAGCTAATCTTCAGTTTTTAATTTTTGGTTAACAAAACTCTGAATGGTAGTTGCTGTTTAATATTTTCTGATTAGAAATTATAATGCAAGTACAAAAACTCCCGAGCAATGCCGGTTCGGGACGGCTAGTTTTATATAAACTTACAGAGAGAAAGAAACAAACCTTATTTCATTTTGGAAGCTAATCTTCAGTTTTTAATTTTTGGTTAACAAAACTCTGAATGGTAGTTGCTGTTTAATATTTTCTGATTAGAAATTATAATGCAAGTACAAAAACTCCCGAGCAATGCCGGTTCGGGACGGCTAGTTTTATATAAACTTACAGAGAGAAAGAAACAAACCTTATTTCATTTGGAAGCTAATCTTCAGTTTTTAATTTTTGGTTAACAAAACTCTGAATGGAAGTTGCTGTTTAATATTTTCTGATTAGAAATTATAATGCAAGTACAAAAACTCCCGAGCAATGCCGGTTCGGGACGGCTAGTTTTATATAAACTTACAGAGAGAAAGAAACAAACCTTATTTCATTTTGGAAGCTAATCTTCAGTTTTAAATTTTTTGCAAACAAAACTCTGAATGGTAGTTGCTGTTTAATATTTTCTGATTAGAAATTATAATGCAAGTACAAAAACTCCCGAGCAATGCCGGTTCGGGACGGCTAGTTTTATATAAACTTACAGAGAGAAAGAAACAAACCTTATTTCATTTGGAAGCTAATCTTCAGTTTTAAATTTTTGGTTAACAAAACTCTGAATGGAAGTTGCTGTTTAATATTTTCTGATTAGAAATTATAATGCAAGTACAAAAACTCCCGAGCAATGCCGGTTCGGGACGGCTAGTTTTATATAAACTTACAGAGAGAAAGAAACACACCTTATTTCATTTGGAAGCTAATCTTCAATCTTTAATTTTGGTCATTTCATGTTATTTAATCAGACCGATTTACTAGATTAAAATCAGAACTGCATCTCTAGAAAGAGTTGCCTCATAGGAACTGACATCTTTGATTGGGCAACGCTGTATGTTGCTTATAATTCAGATAGTTTGTTAAAGCCTTACTGTAAGTCCCTCATCCCCTTCTGGAAAATATTTTTCGGAATAAATGAAGAAAAATTACTGCTCCCTTGGCCTCCTCCAGGATCTTTCCCTGTTTATACGATGACAGAAAGTCTATTTCTTGTTAGTTTATTTTTGAACATGACATTTTTAACAAACGTCATAAACGTGATAGACGCAAACATCATTTTTGTAGTCTTGTTTGATTTGATCGAAAATTACAGGAAACAATTGCTTATGCCACACAAGGCTGAGTTTAATTGGCTCCCTTTTATACTGAGAACAGGTACACATCTATGTTTTTTTCTTCTTCTTTACCTAACATCTACTGGGAAAATTATAGAACACAAATGTTTTTCAGGTAATCGACAATAGGACGGAGGGGGTGTGGTCCAGTTGCATTTTATTCACATCGGAAACAACAATAGCCACAGACATTTTGTTTTGAATTACTGCATCAAAAACAACACTACACAGAATGCCTACAGGAAAGAATTTGAGTGCCTACAAATAGGTATATCAAGCTGGCCTGTTCATGCTGCGACAATAGGTAAAAACATTGAAGGTTTTGTAAAATTTAACTTACGATATCTCGACTATTTTTCAGGTTATATCTATGAAATTAGTATGTAAATAAAATGTAATCATGCGTTATAACAAATGTGTTCTCTGCACCCTGAAGAGTATTGATTTACTCCTCTCCAGGAGTTAGGCACAAGGCCAGTTTTTATCTTACTCCCACAAGTAAGATGTGACCCAAGGTCGGGTCGGGAAAGTGGGGTTTAAAAATTGCCTGGGCAGCCCGTCGGCATTCCGCGGTAGGGGCGCCTCAGGCAGTAAGCAATAAACTTACTCCTCCCCAAAGAGGGGAGGCGAAGCCTGGGAGGGTGGACCTCCTAGAACTGCACAGGACAGACCCATAGACCGGCATAAATCAAGCCCCGAAGTCCAAGACAATACCAGTCTATGGGGTGCAGTATCCATCGGAACAGATACTACACTTTGATCTTAGCCAAAAGGCCAAGAAGATAAATTTGCTGAAAAAAAAGTCTGTTTCGTACGATTTGTTACTTTGAATGGAAGCCTTGTATCCGTTCCAGGCATGCCAGACTATTACTTGTATCGCAGTGTTATGTAACCGTTCTTCATGCAACCAGTCAGCAGATTATTAGATATTACATTTTTCCAAAAACAAATTCCTCATCTTAAAATGTGAACCTTTCTTTCAAGATAGAAAACAGTCTCTATCATAATGTAGCACTTTTTTATCGTTCTTTTATAGCCCCGAAACTACTTGGAGGAATTGTACCAAATTTGGCATGAAGTATCCTTGAAATGTTAGATGTGTCATAGGGATGTCAAAATGATATTACTATTACTGTTAATACTAAAAACAATAACCACTTATAGGTTACAAAACTACATGACAGAATTGCATGATGTTTGTCATAAAGCATCCTTAAGATGTCACAAGCTGATTAAAATGATATTACTACTACTACTACTACTACTACTACTACTACTACTACTAATACTACTACTACTACTAGTATATACTACTACTACTAAAAACAATAAACATGTATAGAATCACAAACTATCAAAGAGAATTGCACCAAATTTGACATGAAGCACCATTTGCATATTGGATATGTCATCGAAGTTAAAACTAAGAATACTACTACCACTAGTATCATTAATACTATTACTACTACTGGTAATAATAATAACACATAGATTCAAAACTATTAGTCAAAATTGCATCATATGAGCTACTGAAGAGACCTGCTTTGGCTCATATATATAAATGAGGATTGAAGGTTATGGAAAGTTCTAACATATGCATACTAGCTGAAGTACACGTCTACGTAGGGTTTCTCAACTTTTCTTGAATTATATAGCCAAGGTTAGGAGTTTGTTCGTTTTATGCACTAACTCGAGGATAAGGGTTAATGTGTTTTTCAGGAGGATAATGAAAACAAAAGTGATCCATCTCTTACTAAGTGTCTATCTATCACTCTCTTTCTCTCTCACTGTATTTTGTTTGATCCCCTTACCCTTATTTTATACTGTATCTATCAATCACGTTTCTATCTCTTTCTCTCTCTCTCTCTCACTCTCACTCTCCCTCTCTCTCTCTCTCTCTCTCTCTCTCTCTCTCTCTCTTTCTAAAGAAGATATATATACAACGAGCAGAAAGAGCTAATTTTGGATTTTGCCATAATTTTTTGTAATAGTTTTTAAATATCTATCTGGCTTTGCAAACTCACTTTTTCCTGATTCAAACAATTTAACCTAAATTCAATGGGTGTGCCAATGGGTTATATGATTTCTAGTATGGTATATACTATATGTAAGATATGTATCAGAAAATAATAACTTAAATGTACATGTGCTAATTTGTTCCTTCTCCATGTAAATAACTGCCAATTGCAACTTGAATCAGGTAACTTAGCAATATGTTTGCGATGTGTTTACTTTGAAGTAACGATTAACTGATGTGAAGTAATCTTCAATTTGAATGTTAGTCTTTGCAGCCATGGTGCTCGGCGTTTGTCTAATCATTAATTGGCTGGAACAAAGAAAAAGAAAATTAGAAGAATTTGTTTTGGAGAATTAATTACTTGGTTAAGGATTGTTATTAAATCTACTGGTTTCTAGTGTTTAATGTTCATCAATCAATATAGAGAAATCGATAAATATATGTAACTTTTAAAGTCTGCATGAGACATTTTAAAATAGAGTCACATAACACAAGCTTAATTTCTAAATCCTGATTACTGAGTTAAATTGCGATTCAAGTGTCTTTGGTAAAAATTCACCCCTCTAAACTGAAACCATTAATCTCTCTCATTTATATATATATATATATATATATATATATATATATATATATATATATATATATAATATATATATATATATATATGTGTGAGTGTGTGTGCTAAGTCATCTACAGACTGTTTCGCTATATCACAACTTCTCAGTGTGTCTAGACAGGCAAGTGCTTCACACTGAGATTAAAACTGGATCGTTTTTTTTGCCAGTCTGAGCTTCTATCGATTGCATCATCCCCACAAGCAATGATGAATTATACCTGACTGCTTATATAAACAATATCAACTATATGTGTTTATGTATAGTTTCAGATTTTTACATTCAAAAGAAGGCAATTCATGCAAATTTTGGTAGTTAACATAACCAATTTATTTTATGGAAGTTCGTTAATAACAGTAATATCGTTTGGTGAAGAGGGGTCAGTTTTCTATCTATTAGGCAAAGATCCAGATTATTAAAATATTTATTTTCTTCAAAGATTTTTTTTAAAAGTAGTAAAATTGATACAGCGGTTATATATATATATATATATATATATATATATATAAATTGAGATACTTAATTTCTAAGTCCTGATTACTGAGTTGAATTACGACCAAAGAGTCCTTGGTAAAAATTCACCCTTCTAAATTCAACACCTCTTAAATATTTCTCATCCATTTTTAACAGAAAAGAAAAAAATATTCAGGTTAAAAAAGATTTAAGAACTTCTGATATTGATAAGGACATTGTATCAAAGGTGCCGATTCCAAACCTGCAGTCAGTTTGGCACTTAGTTGGTTCACCGGCGTGGCGCGGAGTGTCCCAGAGACTGTGCGCATGGCGGTGTTTAGAACTGCGTCCACTTTTTTGGTGTGGGTACTTCGGCACCAAACCGAGACGCAGTACTCGGCCACTGAGAAAACCAGTGCTTGGGTGGATATCCGCAGGGTCTTGGTTGCGGCTCTCCATGTGGTACCGGTCAGATGATGAATCAGTGCAGCACGTGATGTCACCTTTGCCGTCACCTTTTCGATGTGTTGACGGTATGTCAGTTGGCGGACGAGTTTCACGCCAAGGTACGTCGGGGTGGCGTCGAACACTTTAAGCTTGCGTTTGGCCTCGCGGTTGTTGAGGTTGAATACCGCGGACATGGTCTTGCCCACACTGAGTTTCAGTCGCCAGTTCTTGAGGTACCTGGACAAGGTCGTCATGTCC
This sequence comes from Sepiola atlantica, assembly GCA_963556195.1. Lineage (NCBI taxonomy): Eukaryota > Metazoa > Mollusca > Cephalopoda > Sepiida > Sepiolidae > Sepiola > Sepiola atlantica. The sequence goes on along the minus strand of OY744517.1, from coordinate 85,026,989 downwards.
GCAGTGAGCCCAGCCTCGATAGTCTCCAATTTTTTGCCCGTCTGTAGGATGGGAAGGTCGTCGGCGTACCCATATTTTTTGACTGTTGTTGTCGGTATGTCATAGATGTATATGTTGAAGAGCATCAGGGACAAAATCGAGCCTTGTGGGACGCCGTTCTTTAGTCTCTGTAGTCTGCTGCATTGGCCGTCGCTGGTGGTGAGGGAGAAGCTACGATTACTCAGCATCTCCATGATGAAACTCACCAGGTGTCGATCTGGAATGGTTTGCAGCAGCTTAACATGGAGTCCACATAACCAGATGGTGTCGTATGCAGCCGTGAGGTCAAGTAGAACAGTGCCGGCTTTTCTCCTCTCTGGAAGGCGCTCTCGATGTCCTGGATTAGCAAAGCGACTCGGTCTGTTGTTGACTTGCCACGACGGAAGCTGGCTTGTTCCTTAGGTAGTATGGTTTCCACGACCGGTTTGAGGCGTGCATATAGTAGCCGTTCCAGGAGTTTGTATGAGACACAGAGAAGCGAGATCGAGCGGTAGCTTTTGGGGTCATCGAGTTGCTTGTTTGGCTTGGCTAGAGCAATGATCTTTGCTCGGCGCCAGATCTTTGGCAGCCGCGATGTTCTGTAGCACACGGTGTAGAGTAGGCATAGCCATTCTGTTGCTTTCCGTTCTTGGTGGATGACAAACTCCGGGTGGATGTTATCAGGTCCCGGAGCTTTATTCGACTTCAGGCGTTTGGTGGCTACTTCCATCTCTTTCATCGTAAACTCACCCGAGAGGTCAGTGTCGGCACTCGGTGAGGTGTGGAGATCCCTCAGTTTGGTTGTGGTGTCTCTTGTGAAGTACTTGTTCGCATCTGGGAAGCTACCATTCTTGATGAGCTGTGCTGCGATGGAATTGGCAGTGATGGGGCAAGGAAATGGTTTACTTGCACGACCGGTGAGCTTGTTGATGGTCTGCCAGGCTCTCTGGCTCGAGTGAGTGAAGTCGATCATCTCCACAGTTTCTTCCCATCTCTCTTGGCGCTTGGTGTTTAGTCTATCCAGAAGGCTGGTAGCTGCTGCTGCTCTCTCCTCACTATTTGTGGAGTCAGAGTGGCGGCGCAATAGATCTTCGCATTCCTCGTCCCAGCAAGGGATATAGTTGGTACGTCGTCCGCGGGGAATGTGTTTCTTCGCAGCCTTTAGCAGCATCTCTGTATAGGCTTCATAAGCATCGTCGGTGTTGTCGGCTCGAGATGTTGATAGAGCCTTAACTGATGTTTCAACCTCCTTCTTGTAGCCTTGCCAATCCGCTTTGCGGAAGTTCCATCTCCGGACTGATCTCCCCCCTGTTGGCTGGATCAAGGATGGTGTTGTGATTAGCGATGGGCGATGTTGCGAGTGAGGGAACCGGCCCAGGATGCGTCTCTCTGGCAGTGCTTGGTGCGGGAGGTTCTTAAAGAAGGCCAAGTCGGGATAGGTCTCAGTGTTCCATTGTCCCGAGGTGAACGACAAAGGCTCCTTTGGGTCGTAAAGGAGTGTGGCATCTACAGCAGATGCCCATTCAGATAGAGTGATGCCGTCCTGGTTGGTGATGTTGTATCCCCAGTCGGTGTGGCGACTATTGAAATCACCAACATAAATTGCAGGTGCCGGCATATCCGGGATGGTGTGCGGCTCCAAACGGGATGGTGGTGGCTTGCAAATGTTGTCTACGGTATTCTCGGTCACCTTCGTACTGATCCACTCAACTGTGGCATCATTGGTCGACTGACTAGCAGGCGACCATGGTACATTGGTCTTCACGTGATTGCTTGTTCTATGTCTATGTATTTGTGTTCTGTATTAATATTTGGCCTGAAAAATCTGTCAACAATTAGTTTGTGTGCTACGTTTGTTACGATGTGAAATATGAAAATGATGAAATATTTTCATGGCATGAATGTTACACATACTGATGGTTATAATTTTTTATATTATCACAGAGAATATTTGTCCTGCTGAAAAGAATAAAAAATTCGTTTAAGGTCGTAATGTTGTTCTGTAGACCATTTCTGCTGACGTCTGACAATGAAATCTTTCTCAAGTCCAGTTACACAAGGCTGATATGCTGTTGTTTTTATGTGGATAGTTCCCAATATTTGTACTAATTCCCGAAAAGGTGCTGACTGAAATTCAGTACCAATGTGTTAGTACACATAATTAGCAGCTCAATATTTGATGAATATTTTGGCAATAAACTCAGCATACTTTTAATCACATGAGCAAAAGGCCAGTGTGTACATCTATCGATCATAGTTAAGATATAAGTATGATCATTTGATGTAGGTAAAGGGCTTAGAATATCGATATGGACATGGAGAAAAAGAGAAATCTGGAATAAGAAATAAACCATGACTGCTTGTTCTATGTGTTTGGGTTCTGCATTAATATTTGTGCCGAAAAATCTGTCAACAATTAGTTTGTGTGTGCCACGTCTGTTCCGATGTGAAATATGACATATTTTTATGGCGTGAATGTTACATACAGAGATGGTTATAATTTTTTATATTTTCACAGATAATTTTATTTTACTGAAAGGAATAGAAAATTCATTTAATGTGAAATATTTCTAAATGAATTTGTAGTCTGTTCCTGTGCAATAAAATCAAATTTAAGAATTGATCAATATTCAGAATATTTTGAAAACAACATTTTATTTCCAGAATGTTACGAATGTCTTTTGAGAATTGCATCAAATGACATATTTCTTTAGAAGAATATTTGTCACTTTTAGTATTAAAGTTGAAAATGAAAGGTTTGATCCATGAACAGGATAAACTCTCTACCTTCTAAGTGTATTGAAACTCTCTACCTTCTAAGTGTATTGAAAATGAAACGTTTGATCCATGAACAGGATAAACTCTCTACCTTCTAAGTGTATTGAAACTCTCTACCTTCTAAGTGTATTGAAAATGAAACGTTTGATCCATGAACAGGATAAACTCTCTACCTTCTAAGTGTATTGAAACCATCTACCTTCTAAGTGTATTGAAAATGAAAGGTTTGATCCATGAACAGGATAAACTCTCTACCTTCTAAGTGTATTGAAACTCTCTACCTTCTAAGTGTATTGAAAATGAAACGTTTGATCCATGAACAGGATAAACTCTCTACCTTCTAAGTGTATTGAAACTCTCTACCTTCTAAGTGTATTGAAAGTAAAACGTTTGATCCATGAACAGGATAAACTCTCTACCTTCTAAGTGTATTGAAACTCTCTACCTTCTAAGTGTATTGAAAATGAAACGTTTGATCCATGAACAGGATAAACTCTCTACCTTCTAAGTGTATTGAAACTCTCTACCTTCTAAGTGTATTGAAAATGAAACGTTTGATCCATGAACAGGATAAACTCTCTACCTTCTAAGTGTATTGAAACTCTCTACCTTCTAAGTGTATTGAAAATGAAACGTTTGATCCATGAACAGGATAAACTCTCTACCTTCTAAGTGTATTGAAACTCTCTACCTTCTAAGTGTATTGAAAATGAAACGTTTGATCCATGAACAGGATAAACTCTCTACCTTCTAAGTGTATTGAAACTCTCTACCTTCTAAGTGTATTGAAAATGAAACGTTTGATCCATGAACAGGATAAACTCTCTACCTTCTAAGTGTATTGAAACTCTCTACCTTCTAAGTGTATTGAAAATGAAACGTTTGATCCATGAACAGGATAAACTCTCTACCTTCTAAGTGTATTGAAACTCTCTACCTTCTAAGTGTATTGAAAATGAAACGTTTGATCCATGAACAGGATAAACTCTCTACCTTCTAAGTGTATTGAAACTCTCTACCTTCTAAGTGTATTGAAAATGAAACGTTTGATCCATGAACAGGATAAACTCTCTACCTTCTAAGTGTATTGAAACTCTCTACCTTCTAAGTGTATTGAAAATGAAACGTTTGATCCATGAACAGGATAAACTCTCTACCTTCTAAGTGTATTGAAACTCTCTACCTTCTAAGTGTATTGAAAATGAAAGGTTTGATCCATGAACAGGATAAACTCTCTACCTTCTAAGTGTATTGAAACTCTCTACCTTCTAAGTGTATTGAAAATGAAACGTTTGATCCATGAACAGGATAAACTCTCTACCTTCTAAGTGTATTGAAACTCTCTACCTTCTAAGTGTATTGAAAATGAAACGTTTGATCCATGAACAGGATAAACTCTCTACCTTCTAAGTGTATTGAAACTCTCTACCTTCTAAGTGTATTGAAAATGAAACGTTTGATCCATGAACAGGATAAACTCTCTACCTTCTAAGTGTATTGAAACTCTCTACCTTCTAAGTGTATTGAAAATGAAACGTTTGATCCATGAACAGGATAAACTCTCTACCTTCTAAGTGTATTGAAACTCTCTACCTTCTAAGTGTATTGAAAATGAAAGGTTTGATCCATGAACAGGATAAACTCTCTACCTTCTAAGTGTATTGAAACTCTCTCCCTACTAAGTGTATTGAAAATGAAAGGTTTGATCCATGAACAGGATAAACTCTCTACCTTCTAAGTGTATTGAAACTCTCTACCTTCTAAGTGTATTGAAAATGAAACGTTTGATCCATGAACAGGATAAACTCTCTACCTTCTAAGTGTATTGAAACTCTCTACCTTCTAAGTGTATTGAAAATAAAACGTTTGATCCATGAACAGGATAAACTTTCTACCTTCTAAGTGTATTGAAACTCTCTACCTTCTAAGTGTATTGAAAATAAAACGTTTGATCCATGAACAGGATAAACTCTCTACCTTCTAAGTGTATTGAAACTCTCTACTTTCTAAGTGTATTGAAAATGAAAGGTTTGATCCATGAACAGGATAAACTCTCTACCTTCTAAGTGTATTGAAACTCTCTACCTTCTAAGTGTATTGAAAATAAAACGTTTGATCCATGAACAGGATAAACTTTCTACCTTCTAAGTGTATTGAAACTCTCTACCTTCTAAGTGTATTGAAAATAAAACGTTTGATCCATGAACAGGATAAACTCTCTACCTTCTAAGTGTATTGAAACTCTCTACCTTCTAAGTGTATTGAAAATGAAACGTTTGATCCATGAACAGGATAAACTCTCTACCTTCTAAGTGTATTGAAACTCTCTACCTTCTAAGTTTATTGAAAATGAAACGTTTGATCCATGAACAGGATAAACTCTCTACCTTCTAAGTGTATTGAAACTCTCTACCTTCTAAGTGTATTGAAAATGAAACGTTTGATCCATGAACAGGATAAACTCTCTACCTTCTAAGTGTATTGAAACTCTCTACCTTCTAAGTGTATTGAAAATGAAACGTTTGATCCATGAACAGGATAAACTCTCTACCTTCTAAGTGTATTGAAACTCTCTACCTTCTAAGTGTATTGAAAATGAAACGTTTGATCCATGAACAGGATAAACTCTCTACCTTCTAAGTGTATTGAAACTCTCTACCTTCTAAGTGTATTGAAAATGAAACGTTTGATCCATGAACAGGATAAACTCTCTACCTTCTAAGTGTATTGAAACTCTCTACCTTCTAAGTGTATTGAAAATGAAACGTTTGATCCATGAACAGGATAAACTCTCTACCTACTAAGTGTATTGAAACTCTCTACCTTCTAAGTGTATTGAAAATGAAACGTTTGATCCATGAACAGGATAAACTCTCTACCTTCTAAGTGTATTGAAACTCTCTACCTTCTAAGTGTATTGAAAATGAAACGTTTGATCCATGAACAGGATAAACTCTCTACCTTCTAAGTGTATTGAAACTCTCTACCTTCTAAGTGTATTGAAAATGAAACGTTTGATCCATGAACAGGATAAACTCTCTACCTTCTAAGTGTATTGAAACTCTCTACCTTCTAAGTGTATTGAAAATGAAAGGTTTGATCCATGAACAGGATAAACTCTCTACCTTCTAAGTGTATTGAAACTCTCTACCTTCTAAGTGTATTGAAAATGAAACGTTTGATCCATGAACAGGATAAACTCTCTACCTTCTAAGTGTATTGAAACTCTCTACCTTCTAAGTGTATTGAAAATGAAAGGTTTGATCCATGAACAGGATAAACTCTCTACCTTCTAAGTGTATTGAAACTCTCTACCTTCTAAGTGTATTGAAAATGAAAGGTTTGATCCATGAACAGGATAAACTCTCTACCTTCTAAGTGTATTGAAACTCTCTACCTTCTAAGTGTATTGAAAATGAAACGTTTGATCCATGAACAGGATAAACTCTCTACCTTCTAAGTGTATTGAAACTCTCTACCTTCTAAGTGTATTGAAAATAAAACGTTTGATCCATGAACAGGATAAACTTTCTACCTTCTAAGTGTATTGAAACTCTCTACCTTCTAAGTGTATTGAAAATAAAACGTTTGATCCATGAACAGGATAAACTCTCTACCTTCTAAGTGTATTGAAACTCTCTACCTTCTAAGTGTATTGAAAATGAAAGGTTTGATCCATGAACAGGATAAACTCTCTACCTTCTAAGTGTATTGAAACTCTCTACCTTCTAAGTGTATTGAAAATGAAACGTTTGATCCATGAACAGGATAAACTCTCTACCTTCTAAGTGTATTGAAACTCTCTACCTTCTAAGTGTATTGAAAATGAAACGTTTGATCCATGAACAGGATAAACTCTCTACCTTCTAAGTGTATTGAAACTCTCTACCTTCTAAGTGTATTGAAAATGAAACGTTTGATCCATGAACAGGATAAACTCTCTACCTTCTAAGTGTATTGAAACTCTCTACCTTCTAAGTGTATTGAAAATGAAACGTTTGATCCATGAACAGGATAAACTCTCTACATTCTAAGTGTATTATAAAGAAACTGCCAAAGTTTATTGACTAAAAGGACTTTCTTCTGAGGTTCATGAAGTTTTGCAGAAAAAAATGAAATAAACGTGACCTTTATTTGCTGCATCTGTTGATAAAATTAGTTGTGTACATGAGTCACATACATCAGTTAGTTTCGTATAAGTTGTAATACATTGTTTCACTGATTCAAATCCTTCTTAAGGTTCATGAAATAAAGTAAGAATTTTACTCTTTGACTTGACTTTTGTCTGTCTGATTCCTGCGTGCTTTTTTATAACACAAAAATACAGAAATTCTACCAAACTGATAAAAGTCTAGGTCTTCTAAAAGTAACGATCTCATCAGAAACATGTAGATTTACCATTTTCTATGACCTTCTTAAACAAATTTCACTGCCTAATTAATTTCCATTGTCAACGTTTCCACCAAGAAATAAAATTGATATGCATGCTACTCAAGGCGATCCATAATAAAGGCCTGGCAAACATGCGACTGGTGTCCACGAGTGGGGGGAGGCATTTGAAGACTAAAATTACTACTAAATAATAATTACCGATAAATTTCTTAGTAATAACCATCAATTAGCAACTCTACATATTATTAAGAAGCAACTTACAATAATTGATTTATTTCCATCAAATCAAATGTAAAAATGTGCGAACATTTTGGAATAAAACATCAAGTAGTAAACACCAATGTATCTGAATTGCTTGGAACCGGAACATTTTTGATTGCTTCTATTTTAGAACGCAAGGGAGTGATTACAGTCTCATCCATGCAATTTCCTTGGAAATATTGTAAAGGGCAACGGAACATGCATAATTAACGATCTATTTTTAGACGATAATGATCAAAATGTTCAAATACTTCTTCTCTCTTTTTTTTTTTGAATTTTCTTATTTCTGTTTTCGTTAGCATAGGGACGGGGCATTCTTCCAAATGCCAGACTATCACCTGCTATTTAGAGGCTCCAACCGAGTGCTCTTTTAAGGATTTTGGCCGTTCTCTTAAGTGCAATTATTTGGATTTCTTTTGCACTTGGTTTTTCGGGAATACTTTCCAGATACTTCTTGAAATTTTTCTTCATGAGGCCTTTAGCTCCTATTATAACTGGGATAATGTTGATGTTTTATAGGTTCCAGTTTCTCTTCATATCATACATTAGGCCTTGGTATTTTGTCACCTTCTCCCTCTCTGCTCTGTTTAAGCCACTGTCATTTGGAACACTCACCTCAATCAGTGTTGCCTCTCTTTCTGCCTTATTTAATATGACTATGTCCGGTTTGACTGCTGCATTTTCCAGGTAGGTAGATGTAGGAACCACATAATCATAATGTATAGTATACTTATCGTTTCCCATAGTCCTCTCCGGTAGGTGTTCCCAGGACTTAGTGCTACATTGGATGTTTAGATTTTTACAGATGTTCCAGTGTATGTATTTGCACACTTCCAGTATATGATATTGTGTGTGTTTCCAAAAAATTACTAACGATCAGTATGTCATTAAGATAAATGTTATCAATATCCGGAAAGCTTGGATAGAATTGTTTAATCCGAATGAAAGACAAGAAAAACAGAAAGGTCTAGAAGAAGTACAAATAGCTGGTTTGGGAAAATGGCTTCCCCTGCCACAGGTAATTGATGAGACCGGATCAAATCTGAGAAAATAAAACGCATCTGATAAAGATAAAGAAAAATGATGAATATGAGGAATTTTATACATGTGTGGAATTGTCGAAGCATTAAAAGCCTTGCAGTCTCAACACGATCTCCAATCGTCATTTGATTTATTGGAACCATGTGTAAGAGAGATGATCCAGGACTGTTGGAAGTATTGTTGTAAGATGAATCAATTTGCCAAACTCCTGTCACTAGCTCAACTCTTCTTTTACATAGATACACTACAATCTCCTTAGGATTAGCCTGCTCACTTAGTAGAATAAATAATTTTGATATACGTAAAAGTAATCAAGGTGAAATTAAATAAAATTGTTCTTTTTAAATGTTGGGGAAAACTTTATCAACTTGCTTGTAGCATTATTTATATTGTTTTCTTCAATGTTGGCATCTATATTCCTATGTTTCGGCCGAATTTACCTACAGTATATAATTCATTTACAGTGATGTTTCCCTCTATTTAATTATGTTGATTTGTTATTGATTATTTGTGTACGGTAATGTTTATGTACGTAAATCTGAAAAGCTGGTGAATTTGTCATTTAGTTTTAAATTAATAAAGTGTGAAATAAACAATTGCATGTAGTACTCTCGGAGGAGATACGTTACATACATACATACATAATACATACATACATACATACATACATACAGACGTTTCCCTTTTACATAATAGATTAATAAAGTGTGAAATAAACAATTGCATGTAGTACTCTCGGAGGAGATACATACATACATATATACATACATACATACATACATACATACATACATACATACAGACGTTTCCCTTTTATATAATAGATTAATAAAGTGTGAAATAAACAATTGCATGTAGTACTCTCGGAGGAGATACATACATACATATATACATACATATATACATACATACATACATACATACATACATACATACATACATACATACGTTTCCTTTTTATATAATAGATTAATAAAGTGTGAAATAAACAATTTTATACATGTGTGGAATTGTCGCAGCATTAAAAGCCTTGCAGTCTCAACACGATCTCCAGTCGTCATTTGATTTATTTGGAACCATGTGTAAGAGAGATGACCCAGGAGTGTTGGAAGCATGAATAATGCAAAGATTGAGCTTATGTTGGAATTCTGCTTTGGTTTTTTTTTTATTTATTTGGGTTCAATCGTCTATCTTTAGTATGAACTAGTTGATCACATGTGGTAATATCATGTTTAAAATCATCGCTGTGAGAGAAAGGCTTTGTCAAATTAAAAAATATTTTTTAAAAATTCAAATAATTTGTATCAGCTGACATGGTTGAACGGATACCATTTGTTTGAATAATAGAAATTGTTCCAAAAGCAGTTATCCAACAGATTGTTCTTAAAGATTTATTAAGTTGAAATTAGATTTTTTTTAAAAACTCAGAACCGATGATTGGCATTTTCACATCAGTTATTACAGAAATCTACAAAAAATTTTGTCGCATTCTTAAATCCAGTGTAAAAGACATAGTTCCGAATCTTTTAATATTGCTGCCATTTACAGCTTGTAAAATATATTTTCCTGTTGAAGTGGCTGCCATTTTGTTGGATGAAAAGACCTGAACACCGCTCCTGTATCAATGAGAAATTCTTTTTTTGTGTAATTTTGTTTAACCTGGGAAAGAGGTTTAGAAAGACGAAGGAATATATTTGCTTTGATCTTTTATATATTTTTGTCATTTAATAAAACGGTTTGGTGTATTTAAATGTCCTCTCTCGGAATCTCTGATGGTAATAACACCATCCTGAGCAAGAGCGTGACATTTTTTATTGAAAATTGTTCTCTCACCGAAATCTATTTCAAGATGTAGATCTTGATCAACGTCTGTTTAAAAGTGCATCGAATTTTGTATTTCAATTTGATATCTCTGCTTTTAATTCACTAGTTTCTGTTTTGTGCGATTCAATTATACGATGTCTGATAATAATTATCTGCAACCATATCTACCTGTTTCACTAGGTCACAAAACGATTTCTCATCAGTGAAAGAAATTAGCAAATATGCCATAGCTTGGAGAAGCTTCTCCGACCATAATTGACGTAACACTTTCCAATCATTCTTCCTGGCCAAAAGCTTTTCATGAATCTCAGAAGTTATTAAAAGAGAGATATGTTATTAAAAAGTTCAATCGGGCATGTTTCAATTTTCGAGTACTCTGTAAAATGGCATCTTTTTGAACTTAAAAAGGTCTTTCTTCTGTTGGAGTTTTCAGAATGTCTTCTATTTTCTCAACAATTTCTGACAAGAAGACTTCAAGAATGTAAGAATACATATTTTTCTGTGACAATATCTTTTGCATTATGAATATAGTTTGCAGCTAGTGCAACCAAAGTCTGGGTGAGTCTGATTTCTCAGATTTCTGTGATATTTCCAACTTCATGTTAATACAGGGTGACCCCAAAAAAACGAGATCCCAAATCTAATTTTGTCTCCGTTTCTTAGTGTTTCGTCCGAATGAAATGAATTTTGGGGCATAACTAGTTTATTATATTCACAACATCATATCAAAACACTAGGGTATTTGGCCTTTTTTTCTCCGTTCTACAGCATGTGTTCTAGATGGACTCTTTTTAGCTCCGTGCATTTCTTGAGGCACAGAACAAAGTTGTCCATGACGTTCTTACAGACTGAATTGGGAATGGCTCTTCTCCTCCCTGATGGCTTCCTTGAGTTCCGTGATGGTTCTGGGTTTCCTTGCGTACATTCTGTCCTTAAGATAACCGCAAAGGAAATAATCTGGGGCTTAGGTCCGGGCTATGGGGGAGCCACTCAAAATTAGTCTTGAGACTGATCACTCGGCCTCCGAAGTTCTCTTTCAGCCAATCTCAGGACAGGTTTGAGGTGTGAAAACTTGCTCCGTCTTTCTGGAACCAGAACTTGCTCATGAGCGACGGATAGAGGGTCTGGAGCTCACTCTTGAGGCTTTGAAGACATCCACATACCGCTCCTTGGTGACTGTCACTGCTGCGCCAGATTCTTCGATGAAGATTGGTCTGATGATGCCTCTGACCGAGATTGCAGCCCACACCGTGCAATTAGGAGAGTGCAGGGGCTTGGTGGCTACTTCATTCGGTATGGAGGACCCCCAAAAGACATTTGTCTTGGAGTTCGCCTTTCCGTCAAGATGGAAGTGGGCTTCATCTGAGGTCCAAAGGAGGTTAAGGAAACCTGGTGTCTCCTCGATCTTATCGAGCATCTTGACTGCCATAGCGCTCCTCTGCTTCTTGTCTGAGACTGTCAGGGTCTGCAGCGTCTGTATTCTGTATGGGTAAGCCCTGATATCGTTCACCAGCACTCTCCTGCAAGTCTCACGGAAGATACCGAGGGACTGACTTCGCTTACACACAGAGCGTTTCGGACTCTCCTGAAGAGACTCTCTCACACTTTCGACCAGCTCGGCTGTTCGCTTCTTGGGACGTGCCGAGTGGCTTGGACGGTTCTCACTGGCAGCGTTGAAGTTCTCCACGGTCCCATACTTCTCGAAGTGGTCCACCCAGTTCTGAATTCTGCTTTTGGATGGAGCCTTTTCACATCCGAACTGATGCATGAAACTGTCCTGGGTTTTCTTAAACGAGCCTGTCTTGTAGTAAAATTTAACACAGTGTATTCTTTGTCCCAGCTCCCACTGAGGTATTGGTGTACTCACGGTCGTTGATTCTGCCATGTCCTGTAAAATAAGGGCAATCAGGGAATAACTAAAGGAGATATCACATAAAGTGTACACGGGGCCCGTTTTTTTTTAGTCACCCTGTATTGTTTGTGCATCACCAACTTACCAACTTTGTTAGAGAATTAATGTGTAAAGATAAACCTACACATTACTAAAAATATTTTAAACTATTATTGATAGAAAAGTTTGTAAGAATATGAGTTGATTTTATTTCAATGTTTCTAAAAGGAAAAAGAGTGGAGTTTATTTTTAACTGCAACAGTTAGGTATTCATTCTAACACTTGTCAAAAAGACCATGACTATGCGTCTTCTTACTTTGTATATTCTCTACCACAAATTTGTGCTAGTTGCATTTGTGACGCTTGTACTATATCGTATTCTGTCATCTATTGGGTTCTTGTAGATAAGTAAGCAGCTTGCCAGCAGGTTGGCTGTGAACTTGAAGTTTATTGCTAAAGAAATCTGGTCATTTCTCTATAAATGTTTGTCCACCATTTTAAGTCTGTGAAATGAACAGGGTGGTGTATATAAGGCTACGAGTTTATTAGTGTATCAGTTAGGTTAAAATAACAATGAGATAAACTGGAGAAAGGAAAGAGAAAGAGTAAGAGTGATTTTGGTGATAACAATCTGGAAGATCTAAGATGGTGATTTCTGTTTTCTTTTGATAGTTTTGTAAGATGAATCACTTTGCCAAACTCCTGTCACTAGCTGCACTCTTCTTTTACATAGATACATAACAGTCTGCTCACTTAGTAGAATAAATAATCTTGATATACGTAAAAGTAATTAAGGTGAAATAAAATAAAATTGTTCTTTTTAAATGTTGGGGAAATTTTTATCAACTTGTTCGTAGCATTATTTATATTGTTTTCTTCAATGTCGGCATCTATATTTCTATGTTTCGGCTGAATTTATTTACAGTATATAGTTCATTTACAGTGATGTTTCCCTCTATTTAATTATGTTGATTTTTTATTGATTATTCATGTATGTAAATCTGAAAAACTAATGAATTTGTCATTTATTTTTAAATTAATAAAGTGTGAAATAAACAATTGTATGTAGTACTCTCGGAGGAGATACGTTACATACATACATGCATACATACATACATACAGATGTTACATACATACATAATACATACATACATACATACAGACGTTTCCCTTTGATATAATAGATTAATAAAGTGTGAAATAAACAATTGCATGTAGCACATAACCTTAACGTTCTTTACAAATTGTTGCATTTTAGATATTTTAAAAATCTTTTTATGTTATTTTAAAATCAATAGTTACTATATTTATTTCAAATCTATACTCTGTTAACTAATTATGTTGAACAACTTAGCATATGGAAAGACATTTTCAAATGTCTTAGTCTCCAGTATGGCTTTCTATCAATTATTGTTTTACTCAAAATGGCCTAATGATAACATTTTCTTTCTACAGGGAATAGATGACAACTGACTTCTCTATATCAACTCTAATTGTTTGACTTGGAAGAGGTAACTTTTTAAAAGTTAAACAGCTTCCCAATATTGTTTTGCAAATATTTTGGATAGTTTTGGTTCATAAAAATGTTCACTCTCCAGACTATGGCTAATGTACAGCTATGTTATATAGTTGGAAAACATGTAAATAATAATAATAACTCATTAAAATAATAATAATAATAATAATAATAATAATAATAATAATAATAATAATAATAATAATAATAATAATAATAATAATAATAATAATAATAATAATAATAATAATAATAATAATAATAATAATAATAATAATAATAATAATAATAATAATAATAATAATAATAATAATAATAATAATAATAATAATAATAATAATAATAATAATAATAATAATAATAATAATAATAATAATAATAACTAGCAGGACCTGGGTAAATTACATGAAATGAAGTGTTCAATACTAATTATCTTGTTCCTAACCTATACATGTTTGAATAAATATGATAAGATTTGACTTGTATATTTATTTCTAAAAATAAACAATACATGAAACAATTTACAAAACTTCTTTATATACAATATTTCTAGTGAAGGTAGCTCCTCTTTTCTGGCCATGAGTAGAATTATTCTGAGGACAAATTTTTCACTCGTACACTGTTCATATACCTTGCTCTTGAGAAGGCTACATAAAGTTGTCCATGAATAAAGCAAGGTTGTGGGAGGTAGATCCCAACCTTATCGAAAGTCTGTCTTTGAGCTTTCTTAATGGTCATTCATGAGTAGCATACAAACATTCGGAAGGTCGTTGCTTTTGATGTAAGTGTGACACACAAAATAACACACACGCTATCGTATTAATATGTGTCTTCCCGGTCGTCCCCTTCCTACCCCCCCCTTCGATGTAGAAAAAATATCTTCATGGTTGGTTGGGATCGAACTATAAACAAGTCAAGCCGAAGTCAAAAACCGCTGTCAAAATCCTACATCGCTAACCGTTGCGCCAAAGGGAAATACTTGAAATATTACGAAAATTAGGTGACTTGAATGCTTTTCAAAATCTAGGTGCGGCACTCATGCGCAGGACTTTTGCTGTAAGCGTGACACACGAACATACACGCTATCATATTAATATATAGATAATAATAATAATAATAATAATAATAATAATAATAATAATAATAATAATAATAATAATAATAATACCAAAAGAAAGTTACTTCATAAGCTGCTTGCTTTATTTGACAACAAAAACATATGTTGGTGTGTATCTGTGTTAATTTTGTTTTCCGTTCTGATTTTGATTCCTCTTTTAAGAACAAGTCGAGAAACAGATCCGCTTTTGATGACGACAAAAAACAGGATTCTCAAAATATATTTTAATCTGTAGCAGTTACATAATTAAGATTTATTTTCTATTGCACTACATGTAATCACTCGCAGAGTGATTGTTATGTGATTCGGTAAGTTAACACAGGCATGTTATCACTTGCATAGTGATACATTGGGCAATTAGAACACTTTGCGCATGTACGACCTTTTTCCAATTTCTGCCCAAACCATTTCACGTCCATTTATGAACAGTTCCAGCCGAGTTGCCAACATGAACAGACGTCATATTCTTTGCCTCGTCTTTAGCAATGACTTGGCTAGACGATAAGAAAAAATCCTAACTCAATATAATTTTTTATTTCTCTTTTGATAACACTTACCGACCAATATTCGTTGTGCTGATGAAACTGTATGAATAAATTTGATTTAAATGGAGAAGTTGGTCTTTATAAACAAACTTGGTAACCTGTTTCCTTCATATTCAGCAAAGCCAGATGGATAGAGATCTACTTAACCAACAATACAACAAGGCTAGATGAATGGAGATCTACTCAACCACCCTTTCCTTCATACAACAAGGCCAGAAGGATGCCGATCTACTCAACAACCCCTTCCTTCAAAAAACAAGGCCAGCAGGATTGAGATCTACTCAATCACCCTTTTCTTCATACAAGAAAGCCAGAAGGATTGTGATCTACTCAACCATCATTTTCTTCATACAACAAGGTCAGAAGGATGGAGATCTACTCAACCACTTTTTCCTTCATACAACAAGGCTTGAAGGATTGAGATCTACTCAACCACCATTTCATTCATGCAACACGGCTAGAAGGATGGAGATCTACTCAACAATCCTTTTCTTCATACAACAAAGCCAGATGGATGGAGATCTACTCAACCACCCTTTTCTTTCACACAACACGGCCAGATAATGAAGTTCTACTCAACCATTCTTTCCTTCATACAAAAAGCTCTAAACCTCATCTACAAAACGGCGATCCCAACATCCTCTTCCAACTACACGTTTTTCCTTTTGATTGTAAATCATCTGATTACGGCTTTCATATTTCGGAATTTTTTAGATGAGGATTGATAATTTGGATTTGGATTTGGATTATTCGGACTACTATTCTCATCTGTGATGTTACTCTCACAATGCAATCTCTGATCTTCTTCAGGTCTTTATCGATTGTGCCAACTGTCTATGTGGAGCAACCGATAAAGATGTTGGGTAACAATCAGTTTTAAGCAACAGTCTTCTGGAGGTTTAAGGTTCAATCCTCACTACAGGCGATACTAACTCAGAATAAAATAAAATGTACTTAATGCTTCAGTTCGAAATTCTGTATATGTTCCTGCATTCAACCCAGATTCCCGAGTTCGAAAACACCTTAAGAAGCTTGGATGTTACATCGGTCAAGACGTTGTTAGAATTACACTCATAAGGCTTTCGTTTATTTGATTACAAAATTTGAACAAGATGAAATTCTAGTCATCGCAAGCGCCTGATGTATAATTTTGTTCATACCTACAAGTTTTCCATTTTATGTTGGCCTATTTCTGAATAAAAGCTCCCCCCCCCCTGCGTGAACATCCAATGTTGGCCATTGTCTTAAACAATTTCATTCATCTCCGTCTTGCTCTGACTTCATTACTCTCCAATAGTATTCACTTTCAGCATCTTCAAAGTGCATTATCAGATTTCACATGCTTTGTATTTCATATTTCATTTTTTTACCATTCTTTTCCGTCTGTAATCCTCCAAGATTTTACTTTTTGTTTTCGTTTTATTCTATTTTTCTACATGTTTCTTAAAGTATCATACTTTCTTTTGCATGTGTTGTTCTTAAGCCCAATGTTAGCTTTGTTCATAGTTTCAGTTCCAGCGCAAAGTGCTGAGGAAAAAACATATTTAAAACTTCGCTTCTTTTTGACGAAAGCAGATCTTAGCTTTCTCAGAGAGTGTCCTTCTACATCCCAAACAAACAGACAAAACACATTTTGTTTTTAACTAAGCATAGAAAATTAAAACAAGCGCTGTCTCTATTTATTTGCCCCCCCCCCCCCCCCCACGAAGGCAGAGTTAGACATTAGGTCAGGTTTTAATGTAAGGGGGAAATCCAGCCCCCCCCCCCAAAAGGGCACTATGGATTAAGACAATAATAAAAATTGCCTCAGTCTAGAAGGATTCCTCCTTCACTGATCAAAGACAGAAAAGATGAAGTGTAGTGTTAGAACAGATACTACACTTTGCAACGAGCCAAAAGGCCAATTTAAAAATAAAGTATTCTTCATGGTTGTCCATAGACAAAGGGAGAATCTATTAAATTGAAATATTTTGAAAATCAACAATCGTGCAATTTTAAATGAAAAATTCATTTATTTAAATTTTTTTTCGCGAGCTTTCGTTGTAGTACAACCATGTCAGGCGAGACTGTCTTATAGTTTGTTTCTTTTTCTTTTTTTCTTCCTCCTCATTTTGATGGTATTAACCCTGAGGGGTCGAATAGACGTCAAGTTCTTAAAACGCTATAAGTTTAGTCCTGGCGATGTCATGCGCAGATTGGCGCTTTTTTTCCTTACTTTAAAGGGAGAATCTGTTTCATAATATACATCAATAAATTTCACCTTTGGGCAGGTTTTAGTTTAGCTTATGTGCAGGGTTATTAAGGCTCTATTCAAGTACCATAAGATTCTTAATTTGATTAAATCCGGCATCCTAAGAGCTCTTTATGCCCCATTTGGTGCAATTATATTAAATCATTTTCAAGCAATTTGTAGCATTATAATGTTGCCCCTCTTATGACAAACCTATAGCACAATAATGGACCAATTCTTCAATCACAGCAAAGTATCTGGACAGTAGCTAATCACATAGGCAGCTAGAATCATATTGATTTGATAACATGTAACAAATTGTTGCTCAGTGGATAGTGAGGTCTCTCTGTCCTTTTTTGTTAAGCCGTTGTCATAGCTTTTCTTTTCGTTCTGTAAAAAACACCAACTAAATTGTTGCTCAATGGATCATGTTCTTTGTTACTTTATTCTTTTATAGTGCTGCAAAGTTACACATTATGTAAGCTTCCATTCGTCTGCTCCCGAGTGGGGGGGGATGATGAAGATAGAGCTCAGATAAAGATGACCGAATCCTCCGAGTTCATTGGTCAAAGAAATAAAAGATCTTCCTCTCTTCTTAGCCACGGATCATTTCAGACTTCCTGTCCATAACGTCACATTCTGCCACATGGTCTTAACTCTAACTTTACTTCTAAAGGAACATTCCATCTTCCTGCTTAAACTAATCTTACACGTAATTTTAGATTTTTAATCGTATTTGTATACACTCAACATCTAATCTTGCTCAAACACTATTAATATCAAGAATATGTTTTGCCAAATTTAGAGGAATTTTGCTCAGTAATTTTTAACTCATAAGTAGTTATTAGTATTGTGTGTTTAAGTATTAGAAGTACTAGTACCGTTTGAATGTGTACCCCTATGAATAACATATCCGGTAAATCAAGGGTGCTTTATGCCAACTTTTGTGCACATATTCTAAACAGTTTTGGAGCTTATAAGTTTTGTTTTAGTATTAGTAGCAGTATTAATATTGTTACATCCCTATAACACACTCGAAATCTCAAAGATGTTTGATGCCAAATTTATGTCGAGTAGTTTTGAAACATATAAGAGACCAACAGATACAGAAAATGTTGAATTATAATACAGAAAACAGATTTTTAGAGCTAATATTTTAGAATACCTAAATTCAAATCACTAAATCTTTTTTTTATTTTCACTGGAACTAATATACACAAGGAAGGCAAGAGTGTTTATCGGTGAAATTATATCAAATTTAATAGAATATAAAACATATTTCTATTCCTTGTATTTGTATTTAATATTACGGAAACAGAGTTTCAGTTTCTATGAAAAATGACAAAGAGAAGTGTCACATTTTTAGAACAAATCAATCAATCAAGCATTGAAAAATTGCAACATTTTTATATCACAATATCGATTTACATTTAAACAATGAACTATTTACATTTAAACAATGAACTATTTACATTTAAACAATGAACTATTTACATTTAAATAATGAACTATTTACATGACCAGTTTCTTCTCGGATATTGTCTAGTACAATTGATTTTTGAGTTGTGATTGAAGTTAAAATGAAAATGTATTGCCCTGTACAGGGATTGAACTTAGAGCCTTATGTGGTCTTTGTGTTTAAAACATCCCCTCCTTCCACCACTTCTCGTCGCATTCGTTATTTATTGTAACCTATTACATGTTCAGTACTGATCGGAATAGATGTAGATACACATACATCTTGTCATCATATTTATTGATTATCATGTTAGGTATTGTTTAAGTTCATGTAGTTGAAAAGACTTGTATAGATATTAGCTTTCCAGGCCTTTTGCGTATATGCCACAGATGTTTTGTATACCTTTAGAAGGGGGTTACGTTGATAATTAACGAAATGGCAACTATTGCCCATACCTTCTTTTTCAGTGGGAGTTTTTTTCCTGTATGTTCCCAACTACTGCATGTGATTTAAAACATTAGTTTCATGTGTGGTTGTTGTGGAGTAAAAAGGGTTATTTATACAAAAGAAAACGACCGTGAATTGTGGGTATGCCAGCTTAGTATCAATGCTAGAAAGATCGGAATTAAATGTACAGACGTAGCTTTTTAGTAATATGCATGCAACTTCCCGGGATGGAGTGAAGTCGGTTTTGTTTTTGACTTTTCTTTGCAGATTTTTAAACTAAAGATAGACAACTCTTATTATATTCTTCAATTTAAAATGAATTATCCCCCTTATTTATTTTTTTAGAAAATTATTTAAAAATGCTTTATATTAGCAATCGTCTGTGCTGGACTAAGCAATTTTAAAATAAAATTGTACCTAAGTATGTCATTATATTGCCAATAACACAGTTAAACAATAACAAATGAGAATTGGCTAGTTAGAAGCAAAGTTTGATTTGTCAGCTTAAATGTTATTTAAGCCTGACTTTGAAAATTCGACAAAATAACTTTACATGTTAGATATTAATATGATATATGAAAAAGAAGAACAATAACTGTAAAGAGTTTATTAGTTTAAAATCCACACAGTATATTTTTTTTATAAATAATAAGAAGTTCAGAGCCAATGAAAAGTCGGTCGATTGCTAAACAATTAATTTCTTTTTCAAAAGTAGGATTCTTATGACAGTTAAATGAATTTTTTTTAATTAAAACTTTTTAATCAGTTGTATTTATAAATGCAGACAGACATGCTCTTGTATCATCATTTTATTATATAGATTGTTATTATGTCTATGAAGCAATTACAATTGACGCACAATAACAATGCATCATGAGAAATTGATGTAGAAATAGGCAACTATATAGAAATGTTGTACAAAAAAATTGGACACTGCTGAAGGAAGAGTAGAACAAGAGCTATTGTTAGGGGATTGACTGCTGCTCAATGTTCTGTTAAAGTAATTACAAACATACTTGGTGAAGTGCTTCAGTCTGATGTTAGTAGACATGCGTACCTTACCCTCAAAGAATTTGTGGACGACTATAGAGGCAATCTAATTAGACAAATAAATGCATATATCAGAAAGAAGCTTAATGTTAGCATTAAATAATAGTGAAATGATGTGCACAAGCATGTGGCAAAACTCTCAGGAGTATGCAGATAAGTCAAGTAAGTCATACATAAATGTTGCTAACTTGAACCCTGATTTAAAAAAAATAAACTGGTTCAAAATCGGCTAACATGAACTGAAGAAGTTGAGATAAAGCCAACAATTAATGAACATATTTGGAAATACAGAGAGTTCAGATGGAGTGGAATTCTCTTCACCTTTAATAAAAGAAAAGAATATATACTTGTGGGATATGAGACAAAAAACGATGGAAGAAAAGTTTGCATAGAAGAAAAAAAATTAATAGATTAACCTCTCGGATCAATTGTGCTGATTCACAACAGAGCAATTCAGGTTGCTCGGCAACAATACCCAATTGATGCTTATGGAAGAGTTATGAGGTGTTTTGAATGAGATTCGACAAAGCACCTACTCTGTAGTTTCCCATAGTGTTCTGAAAAAGCTAATGCAGTGACACACGTTAATTTAAAAAAAAACAGATGAGAGGAAAGGAGATTTTCTGATTGTTTTTTTTTTTGTGTGTGGGGGGGGGATTTTGTCTCTTAGATTCAGGGTGAACCAAAACTGTTGCTGGGAAGATACAGAGTGACCTCCTCACCCCAAAAATTAAATGCCATCCATGGAATCGTTAATAAAATTCACAATCCTTTCTGTAATCCAACCGTATTTGGTACAAATAAACTTCACTCTATGCCTGACTTATCCACCAAGTTTTAGTCATGAATGTCCAACAATCTTTGTTTTATCGCCAGTAAATGATATGCTCCAAATGTATTGAGCACATTCAGAATCACACCTGCTACTGATGAGATGATAACCAAAGTGTCCCCGTAGTCATTACAATTAGTCATTTAAAATAAATAAAGAAAATAATAATTATAATTAATAGCCTTATTCAAAGATTCATGAGTTTATTTTGAGGTGATCATGTACAATGTGTGTAAGATAAACATTTTGGCTTAGAATATACCTTTAATGTATAAGTCATTTATCTCACGGAATTTATCTCCCTTAATTCAGAATTGCGCCCTTCATAGACGAGAAAGGTGAGTTACAAAACCTCCGATTTGAAACATACATAAAACCAACAAATTCAATAGGCAGCCTCGTAACCCTCGTTTCTCTTATTTTGTCCTTTAGTCCTCACATTCCATGAGCGATGTTTCTCACAAAGGGAGAAGAAATGCTGTTTTCGGGGTCGGAATCTATCCATCTAATACTTATCTTTCGCTAGTTTTGACCTTGAAGTAGTATTTTTTTAGCTCCTTACATCAAGTGGCTTCCTGCCTTGTCTAGCACGATTTCTATTTTTTTTAAATGTGGGGAGTTGCAAACCAACCAATAGACTTTTTTGCAAAAGCCACTATACTCCATCAAGTGGGTTACAATATCAAACCATACGATCATTGGTCGTTACTATTTGAAGATGAGAATGAACGACTAGTCATGATAAATACAGGGTTAGTGTCGTTAAGAAGTTATGGGCAGATGAAGACGAGGTTAGGGTTAGGGTTGTTAAGAAGTTATGGGCAGATGAAGACAAGGTTAGGGTTAGGGTAAGGGTCGTTAAGAAGTTATGGGCAGATGAAGACGAGGTTAGGGTTAGGGTAAGGGTCGTTAAGAAGTTATGGGCAGATGAAGACGAGGTTAGGGTTAGGGTAAGGGTCGTTAAGAAGTTATGGGCAGATGAAGACGAGGTTAGGGTTAGGGTTAGGGTTGTTAAGAAGTTATGGGCAGATGAAGATGAGGTTAGAGTTAGGGTTGTTAAGAAGTTATGGGCAGATGAAGACAAGGTTAGGGTTAGGGTAAGGGTCGTTAAGAAGTTATGGGCAGATGAAGACGAGGTTAGGGTTAGGGTAAGGGTCGTTAAGAAGTTATGGGCAGATGAAGACGAGGTTAGGGTTAGGGTAAGGGTCGTTAAGAAGTTATGGGCAGATGAAGACGAGGTTAGGGTTAGGGTAAGGGTCGTTAAGAAGTTATGGGCAGATGAAGACGAGGTTAGAGTTAGGGTAAGGGTCGTTAAGAAGTTATGGGCAGATGAAGACGAGGTTAGGGTTAGGGTAAGGGTCGTTAAGAAGTTATGGGCAGATGAAGACGAGGTTAGGGTTAGGGTAAGGGTCGTTAAGAAGTTATGGGC
The DNA here is from genome assembly GCA_963556195.1 of Sepiola atlantica. Classification (NCBI taxonomy): domain Eukaryota; kingdom Metazoa; phylum Mollusca; class Cephalopoda; order Sepiida; family Sepiolidae; genus Sepiola; species Sepiola atlantica. Next base: position 85,004,159 of record OY744517.1, on the reverse strand, counting down.
AGATGAAGACGAGGTTAGGGTTAGGGTAAGGGTCGTTACGAGGTGTTGTGGGATGAACAGCGGGTTAAACAAGATGGGGCAAGAGAGAAGTGTGTCAGAGTTACTGACAATTTTGCACAACATATCCAGGTGTGTTTGCAATGCAGAAGTGCATATTTAGAGCATATCATCGAATGGCGATAAAACAAAGACTGTTGGACATTCATCATTGAAACTTGGTGGACAAGTCAGGCATTGTACTAAATATGGTTGGATTCCAGAAAGGATTGTGAATTTTATTAACGATCTCATGAGTGGTATTTTTTAGGGAGGCAGGTCACTCTGTACCTCTGAAAGAGAGTCAGCATAATGATGAGTTTATAATGAAGCAAGAGTTGCGTTTTCTCCAACATCACTTCTCCTGAACAGGTATTTATTAAACATAGAAAAATGTGTAAAGTCTCCTGAATCCCTATTTGAAACCTAGCCGCTGAAGTGTAAAACTAGTATCTTAACCATTTAAACCAATTCAGTTAGATACAAAAATGTAAAAAAGGAATCTACTTATTTAAAATATTAATTGTTACCAAATATTTTAAAGTCTACTTAATATTAAAAAATGGCATTATTATTGAATAATTCAAATAGTTTCAATTATATATTTTTTAAATATTGAAAACAAAAACATGTCGTTATAAAAATATATTTGTTAACGATAATTTCTTAATCTATCCAGTCTATTAATAAAATCTAATTATTTGGTAAACTAATCTTTGATTATTTCAAGCTTAAGGAAAGATATTTGAAGAACTGGTCTTATTTTAAAGATTTCCTTCTCCTATATTAGTTGTGCGACCAAGACTTGAGAGTCTAATCAACTATACTATTTCACCTATAGTGGAAATTGGAGGTAGATGGCTTAATGGGGTATTAGTGAAAGTGAGCTGATGGGTAAGTTAGCCTGAACCCTAACTTCAAGTGTAGGAGATGCCTGAGACAGGCAGGCCCTATTGGCAGTCATCACCACAAGGAGATTGTAATAGATGAAAACACTCTGGAGTTAGTAGACTCTTTCTGCTACCAAGGAGAATGTTGAGCACAGATGGTGGATATGAACTCAGTACAACCACAAGGGCAAAGACAGCATAGGTGAAATGTCAAGAGCTATACATCCAGGACAAGTTATATAACAACTGTGTCAGAATGTTATTTTATATGACAGTAAATGCTGGGCCCTCACCCAATCCTCTCTCATCCACCTGCATCTTCAATGACAGATACATGATTAGATTTTTCTACAATATAAAATCTAATCAAACCAGACACATTAGGTTGGATTTGTTGAAAACACTACATTTGCCAAACATAGAGATTGTCCTAAGGACGAATCAGTTATGCTGGTACAGTCCATAAAGACTGGAGAGAGAACAAGCTTGTGAAATATTAAAAGACGTCTGACCCCTGAACAAGGGAAAAGTAGTGTAAAAGGAACAGAAAAAAAGAGACACTTCTACTGATATTTCCAAATGGTCCCCCAATCGAAGTACTGTCCAGGCTCAATGTTGGTTAACTTCGATGCTCCAAACAAGTATTAGTTAGCCATAAAATATGATTCATATAGCTATTGCATCAATTATTATGGCATTTTTCCATTTTTCTAAAATAGACTTTTATTTTTAAACATAAAATTTACTTTAAAATTAATGTGCATCTTTGGTCGCCATAAATATCGATATTATCTGTATGACATGTTATCGAGTGGTTGAACGTATAGATCATATCTTTTCAGTGGTTGGGCTATTGTTGCTATCTCTCCAGAACTTTATATGTTTCTCTCTGGAACTTCTCCATCTGATATATCTTTGCCGTTTATATCCATCCATTTATCCATGTGCATACTTCAGAGAGCTTCACCACATGTTTGAGAACAAAATTCCACTCATGTGTGGTTAAGCAGATGTGGTGCCGATGCAGAGACACCGAGGGATAAGCAGCCACGACTAGCATGCACCTACTGCAAGGAAACAGTGGCTGCATGCGGGCGCAAATGTAGTCCCGTTTGATTATCAGGCAAGGGTCATGATTATGCAAAATAGGCGCTGTTTGCAGTCCAAAATGGCTAAATAAAAGGAGTGAGATTTTTTGCTCGAGGAGTCAGTTTTGTTTTGGACCCACGTCGTTTGCATATGTTTTGAATGGGAGTCGTTTATCTCTTGTTGTTGGACTGTTTTCGGTGAAGAGAAGAAACAATGACTACTTCTATTGATAAGAGCGAACGTCTCATGTTGTCGGTGGAAAGAGTAAATAGAGAACTGCTACTGCTGCTGATATTAACTATTATTGGTGAAGGGAGGAGAAATAATCCGGCACCTGAATACTGAGAACTGGAATTCTGTGTGTTCTTTCAGCTCTAAATAATTTATGTGACTGAAATAGGAATTGGTTGACCAAACACATCTTTCAGCAGATTATACTGAAGTACTTGCTAAAGACATCTCAAGAGCTGGATAAATGTATGGATCACCAAACCTCTACAGTTCACACTTTTATCCTATCACTAGAACAATGCATCTTTCCACTGTCAAAAATGATATTCTGCGACATTGCAATGTTCTCTGTACCGAATAATCTGTTTGTTGATGGTCACTAGAAAAAGTACAATTACTCGTAAAGAATAGAAGGATTTTTGTTTAAGGTTTACTCCTCTAGATCTGCTATATTCTGTCTATGTCTATACCTATTAATAGACTGCTGCTGATATTATTAATTGTTGGTGGTGAAGGGAGGATAAATAATCCGGCACCCTGCTTAAATACTGAGAGTATGGATTCTGTGTGGATGGGCATTCACTATGTAAAGGCTGTATTTTGAACATAGTGCTATCTCGGAAAGGTACTGCTCCTCCACCGACCCTTTCGCCTACATTGGTTACTTGACATAAGTAAAGATATTTTCATTTTAAGTATAATTTTTATTTTTATTTTATATACATATACATTCTTCATGGAAAAGAAAAATAAAGATGCACAGAAAATGGGTGCTGTAGTTGACTAACTAGTCTAGGAAAAGGAAAACCTCTGATGTAATATACATCCGTCAAGCATGGGAGAATCCAACAATTCATGTCTTGTAGGTAGAGGTGCGTTGAATAATGAAGTGTAGTTAAACTTTTTATCATAAGTGTTATTTTTATTTTTGGTTGCGCATGCATATTTGAGTGACAAGTAGCTGTCATGGAGTTAATGCGATTTTCTGCTTGAAAACCTTGGGAACGAGTTCGGTATTTCATGATTCATGAATTGATAAAATTCTTGGTTAGATTCTAAATACAGGTAGATGGTTTGAAAATGCAGTGAGTTAATGGTGTACTTCTGACGCATTTCATGTGCAGTGGTAAGGCAATCAACCAGTTTTAAGTTAACATCAACCGAGGGATAAGCAGCCACCACTAGCATGCACCTGCTGCAAGGAAACAGTGGCCGCATGCAGGCGCTAATGTAGAATCGTTTGATTATCAGGTGAGGGTCATGATTATGCAAAATAGGCGCTGTTTGCAGCCCAAAATGGCTAAATAAAAGGAGCGAGCTTTGTTTTGGACTCACGTCGTTCGTGTCTTTTTTTTACCTCTCATCTGTTTGCGTTTCTTTTTATATCCTTACTACAACTTATACAATGATGGGAATCGTTTTGATAAAAATCCAAGTGGTAAAGTTCAGTTTACAACCGGGTCCCTAATTAATAGTTCTTTCTGTTCTTGCTTTCCTTTGAGGGTCTCTTAGGTGTTAGCGTTGCTCTTGTGAGTCGTGGAAAATAACAAAACCTCAGCTTTTGTACGTACAAAAACTCCCACATAATCTGAACTCATGAATAATAATCATTAGTAAATCCAGTAAGGATCCTTTTGTGATGGATTTTTTCTTTCCCATGTTTGAAAACATGTCTATATAGAAAGGAAAAAAAAGAAAGAAGAAATGTGACCATAAAGAGTCTTGGATCTTCCTTTCCCAATTCTGAATGCATCGTAAACGAATACATATCAGGTGAAGTTATGTAAGATGATAAAGAGTGGCAAAAATGAATAGTGGACGAGTCCATTGTGGATGGGACGTCGAGAAAGAAAAGAGGCGAGTTGATAACTGTTAAAAAGGAGAAGGTTCTGCAGTGCAAGGAGATTTGAAAGACGGCGGTTTCAAAAACACGAAGAGCCGAAACGCTTGGTGATCAGAGTACTGAAGTACCAGAAGAATGGGAGTTTACCGATGTTTATGTCACCGATAAAGCTTTATTGGCTATGATACCCAAGCCCGTCTTGCTGCTAGGCTTTCGTGTCCGCTGACAAAAATCGGTTGATAAGAAAGTTGGTACTGTGAAGGAATCCCCTGACTTGTACTTCATCAAAGTGCTTGAGGAATAATTGCTTCAGTTTGCGCTCGGATAGACAATGCAGAGCAAATTGCTTTCCAATCGGATGTATATACGAACAAGTTTCTAGTGGAAACCAAGTCTGTGACTTCAGCAAGAAAAAGACTTTCATGAGACAAAAGTATGTCAAAAGATTGTTATATATGCCATCCGGTGATGGCAAATAAAGAAAACCAAAGTTTTTCATCTACGTTCTGCTCTTTGTCATTCTTGTTGGATCTTACCGCATACTCTGAAAGAAAGGGTAATGCAACAGTTACAACTTTGGCAAAAAAGATTAAAATGCATCAGAATAAGAAACAGACTGATAATTGAGGCGTGTAGGCTATTCACTAATTAAGACTTTGTTCCAAAACGCCCCAAGTTGAACAGAATAATAATAATAATAATAATAATAATAATAATAATAATAATAATAATAATAATAATAATAATAAATAAATAAAAAAATAAAAAAATGGTGCCGGCCTAGGCTGACACCAGACAAAATATTTGTAGAGGGTCGAGGAGGATGAGAAGACCGAGGAGGGACAGTACAAATCAGACCTCCACTGGAAAAGTGCGGAGAATGCTGGGACCTTGGGGAGGCTTATTGCCACCCAAATTCCAGAGAAGACCAATGGTCCTTACCAGCGAGAAATCAATGGTAATAGGCTGTTGCGATACCGCAAGGTTATTTGCGGTGGTTATCGAGAAGAGGTGAAGAATACTGGAAATCTGGGGAGGCTTGTTATCACTAAGACTCCAGGAAATACCACTGGTAAATAGAAAAGTGTCATTTTAATCTTCCTGTCAGTGTGACAAATGGCTCAACTTTATATTCATAGATTATAAATGATGTTGTTGCATGGCCCCTACTCCTGCTTGGATCGCGGCAGTATGCATTTTGTACACTAGTCCCACTACAGGCCGTGTCGGTACTCGTTTCGTATACTTGTCCCTGAAAGGGCCGTGGCAGTTCACATTTAATACTCGTCATTTTTAAAACATCATAAATCACATAGTTCATATATTGTTTGCATACATTTAGATTTCTCCCTCGCCGTGTAAAGATTCGCCGTCTCGATGTCGTCTAGTGGATGAATTCTTTCTTTTTTCCTTCCTGCCGTGAGCCACGCCGTCCGTTGTCTGCAAAAGCTTCCCGACCGACTCACCAAACAACAATCTCTTTAAGTTTCAATTCTTTTTATTACAAGCGTTGTAATTTATCGGCTTGGGCCGTTCACTACGTCGAAAGAGAGAGAGCAAATCACTACTTTATCGTAGTTACTTAACAATTATTTTCTTAACCATTCATAGAGGGGGGAAAGGATATTTCTCGCTTGTATTTTCTTAGGGAAATATTTCCCTTATCTATTGTATATTACATGGTAACAATCACGTCTCATTGGTTTGCCTCCAAAACCCAGACTGGCCAAACTCGCTTCTCACGAAGAACGAGTGACGTCACGGATCCCTCTGTTTCCCACGCAAAAGCCCGTGACGTCACAGCCTCTCGCAGGTGCACGTTGACCCTTGATCTGGGATCTCGTCACACGGTGACTTTGTCACGTCTGTGATTTCTGACTGTGAGAACAGGCCCCATTCTGCACTCAACCGCCGGTCCACCCCGCGTTAATTCGTGCAAGTCAAGCCAACGATTTCCAACAGATACGTCCATTCCCATAGGGCCATTATCCAACAACATTATCTACTGATTTAAATAGATAAATTACTTCTGATTATGTTCAAACATTTATTGAACAAACCTATTTCATTTTGAAGAACGATTGAAAAAGTTCTAAGAATTTTCTTTTTCATTTTTAAGGACACTCAAGTCACTAGTATTTAGACCTTTTTCCTGGTGGTCGTAGTTATAGATTATTAAAATGATTTGTAATTTTTGAAGAGATTATAATTTCTTTATCTTTTCAAACAGTGTAAGAATTTAGAAAAAACAAATTCTATTATTGACGGAACGGAAATGCCAGTATCTTAGATTTTAGGCTGATTTCAGAAAAAAAATGCTTAATGTATTGCAGATTTGGGAATGAAGAGGAATATACATTTCAATCACTCAATCATTTTAGTAGATTCCTTCGAAGGAACACAGTGGCTCCTTGCCAACTTGCGTAACTGGATCTTGGAGAAACCCTTAACGCAGACCTCTGTTGTTTTGTTGGCATCTCAAGATATGTGATGATGCATTGCACCAAAAAGTGTACTAGTTGGTTGAGAAGAAGGATGTTATTGTATCGGGCATGGCAGTTCAAAAGAATCACAGGCGAAAATGAATGACCTGAGTAAATAAGAATTCATAAAATATACATTTGGATGATTTCGCTATTCATACTTATTTTTATCGTTATATTGTTACACTAGCTTTATATATATATATATATATATATATATATATTTATATATATATATATATATATATATATATATATATATATATTAGAAAGGATATTTAGACATATTTTTTAAACCATTGTTTCGTAATAGTATTATATTTTTTTGAAAAAGCCATAACAACTTGTAGTGTTAAAATAAATAAAATTTATTTTAATCTGAGCTTTCGAGGATTACAATTCTCCTTGTCAAAGTAGTGTTTTTCTTCTTTTTTCTTTTTCTTCATCGTCCGATGGTAATGGACTATTGGGTCAGAAAATAACGTTATATATATATATATATATATATATATATATATATATATAATTATTAAAAGGAAAAAACTATACACACATAAGGGTTGTATACATTATAAATTATTTCGACCCCTTAATTAGGTCTCCTCAGACGTATAAACAACCACGTCAAAAAACCAGGTGGTTGTTTATACGTCTGAGGAGACCTAATTAAGGGGTCGAAATAATTTATAATGTATACAACCTTAATGTGCGTATAGTTTTTTCCTTTTAATAATTCTGTTTTGCTCTGTTTAAATTACATTGAGCTCTGTTATTCTTATTCTCAACCAGGCACGTAGCCAGACTTCTAACTTGGGGGGGGGCAAGGCATTTTAGGGGGGGGGCAAGGCATTTTTAGGGGTGGCAAGGCATTTTTAGGAGGGGCAAAACTAATATTGATATTCTAATATGAGGGACGTTTTGGTTCAGTGTGTGTGTGTACTGATATATAAATATAAATAAGTAGATACAAAATTTCAATTTCTTTTATATAATCTAAATATATTGTTGTGCATTTCGGTAGGTACATGTAAATAACAACATCAGCATAGTAAAGCACATAAAGCATAGTAAACACAGTAATAATAACATAAAGTTCGTAAAATAAGGTAGCTACTTGCTAGCTCTACAGAATTCTATTATAATCTTCTATTTGTACGTGGGGTTTATACCCTACCAATGCTGTTTTTTCTTTCAACTTCATCTCGGGTGAAATCTGGGATGTTTTTTCTATGTTAATTTCAAAAATGTTGAATGTAACATTCACAATTTTTTTAATTAATAGTTGCAATTGACAACAAAAAGAAAAAAACGTATTTGAGATTCGTGATAAAATACAAAAATATTTTTTAAACTAATTCCCACTTTCATTTGAAAATAATTTAGGTTGCTAGTATTCATTTCTATCTTTTGAATGAAGACAACACTTTCTTTTATAAGAAGCTGGCAGAACAACAACGTGAATTCATTTTGTGTTTATATTACATCATTTGAATTATATTTATAATTATGAAATTGATAATTTATGATATTAAATAGTGTGAATTAACAATATTTAAAAATATATATTTGGTAAGTTGACAAAAAAAGACAGATACACTGACAATCTCTTTCACCAAGAAGGAAACAGGTGAAAAGCATCGAGGCTTTGTTTCCCTCACCACTTGATCTGAAACTAGCGAAGTTATGTTTGAGTTTGAGAACACGTACATTTTAATTTTTTTCTTTTTACAAGGTAACATAAATTTAAATCATATTTAGATGTTATTATGGTCAATAGATTTATTTTAACTGGTAGTTTAAAATCCGTAAATATTTATTATGGTATCATTAGTACCAGGAATGGAAAATTAAGTTTTAAACAAAATAAAATCCAAAGAAGCGTTTTTGAAATCGAAAATTATGTTAAAAATTGGTGGGAGGTCCCCTCTTTGTGGGTGGCCCAGAGCCCCAGCCCCTTGGCCCCTTAATTCGGCCCTGCTGTAAAATATATTACACAAAAGTAAATACTGGTTCATAATGAAGAAGTATAGTTGACTAGGAAATATAAGAGCATTTATATTTATAATATTTTTTGGATCACAAATTTCATGGGGTGCAAATGTAATTGCAGGGGGGGGGGGGCTTGCCCCCCCCCCTGGCACCCCCTGGCTACGTGGGGGTTCTCAACACAAAATTGAAATCTACACACTATATATATATATATATATATATATATATATATATATATATATATATATATATATATAGGATCAAATATTAACCAAAAGTAAAACTTTTAGCAGATGGAACCTATTGTGAAGAGGTTTAGCTCAATATACGAGATTTTTCCGCGTTCTACAATTCATCGGACTTCCTTTCAACGGAAATTTACCACCCGGACAAACCGCATATCTTTTTTACGAAACTTTTCTTTTTTTTCACTGCGTTTTTTAATAATATTTTTCATATTTTTCAAATATTTGAACTTTGGTTTTTTCGAAAGCCAACTTATCTATCTGTATTTCTCTTCTGATGATAAGATCTCGATCTTTGAAAAGCCTTGGCTTAAGGAAAGAATAATAAACACTAGTTTATTACTGAATACACATTGCATTGAACAATTGAAATTTGAAATAAATTTGGACAATCGTCGCATATTTATCACTTTTTTCTTCTCTCTCTCTCTCTCTCTCTCTCTCTCTATATATATATATATATATATATATTTGTGAGTTTTATAAAATATATATATTCAGGTATACACTCTTTATAATCCACGAAATTGATTCAAATTGCAAGCTGAATTAAATTGTGTTACAAGGTTCAGAGCAAATATACTTTTTAGTTTTATTCCAATGACCAAAGGAAAAATTAATCCATTACCATAATTTTTATTTATTTATTTTTCTCACTTTCCTCATTTTCCAACTTCAACGAATACCTGCATTGTCCTTCGTCTTCCAAACAACATTTGATATTTATTTTTTTATTATTTTAAGTTAGAACCCCAAATGTTATTTATTTTCTTTCTTTAAATAAATAAAATCATTTATTTAAATTTTATATATGCCTTTCGACATAGAACGTCATTTTCAAAGAAAACTTTCTTCTTTTTTTATTTAATTTTAACTGTGGAGACAGCAAAGTGTACGTTTGTTCTTGTAGACGAGCGTGTTGAAAAGTATAGTCAGATGTGTTAGCGATTTCTTTTAATAAAATCACATCATGGAAAACATTATTTTCATAAAATTATTTAAAGACGTTAGAACACCAAATAGTGTTATTTATTATTTTTTTAATGAATAAAATCATTTATTTAAATTTTATTTTTAAATAATTTATATATATATATAGTCTAAAGAAGCTTTGAGTCATTTTAAACAAAGAAAGCAAATACAGTTCAAATTCATAAGGATACTAACGAAATCCAAGATATCGTAGACTTAGCACTTGCATAAGCCGACCCACCGTAGGAAAATTCACAAATAAAAAGAGGATTCAAGTATCTAACAGTGAAACAAAAACAGGGAACCTTAACTTGAGCATGAAATATTAAAATAGGGATCATCAGCTGTTTACCATGTAACTGTTTCAGAGATTTAAAAACAGGACAGTTATAAAATTCATGGCTCTCCAATGGCACTGATCAAATGACCATTTCCCCAATAATCAAATGTAGAAATAATTCAGCTTTAATTTCACTAATATATACATACATAAATAAATAGTAATAAAAATAATAATAATACATTACTCTTAATACTACAGTGTGATATGGTAATTTGCATATCAAATAATATTAATTATAACAATGATAATAATAATAATACTATCCAAACACTACACCCAAGAACCATTTTGTAATATGGTAGCTAGCAATAAAATGATATAGGAATAATAGTTGCATTAAGAAAAAACGAAGCTTAAGTACCTTTGGTAGCAAATAGGCAAGTAAATAAGAGGAATGTATGGAGTTTTTGTTTGTTAGTACTATATTCTATAAATATAGTCCTAACAAACAAAAACTCCATATATTAGAAACCCTATATATAAAAACAAAAAAAAACGTAATTAACAGAATTAACTTCAATACCAGCAATAATATACTAAAATGTCTATAATGCTAACTATAGTTTCGTACTTGTTATATAATTCCCGCCAAAACCATATATAATACGAACACATGGCCTTTATCTAGTTCACCTCATTCCCCTGAAGATGGACCCGGATGGGTCTGAAAGTACTTGGGACACAAATGAAAACTATGGTGGATTCATCGGCCAATTTCCCCCCGAAACTAAGATTCTGATTCGGACAATGGAAAGAATCTATGAAAGGGTACCCAGACATACGTTGTCTGTTATATTTAATAATCTATGTTTGAAAATAAATCCATTTAAATTGTTCAAATTAGTCAGAATTTGCAATTAACTCACAAAGTTACCCATCTCTAACTAATTTTCTATCACATTGAACCTCTCAAACTGTATGTTGTGTGGACCCCTACCCATTCGACTTTGTGACTCTCTCGCTCCCTCTATCTCTCCTTATATATATATATATATATATATATATATATATATATATATATACATATACATATATATATATATATATATATATATAAACATGTACAAGGTCTGCTACACTGGCATGTCGATGTTATCGATCTACAGCTCTCAAGAGCTGAGGTCTCATCAGGCAGAAAATTATTTTTTGATTCAACCTGGTTGCTGAATTCCAGGGAGAATGAAGTCAAGCAAAAAAGAAGAGGAGAAAGAAATAAAAGTCATGTGACCGATTTAAAAATATGATTGCCGTTAGAAATTACTATTTTCATTTTTTTATTTTTATCTTTTATATATTTTATATATCCAACGCTGAGCTGGGATAGAAAGGGGGGGTGGTGCCGAGGAAAAGAAAAAGAGAAGAGAAGGGAAAGGAAGAAAGATACAATTGCTGTTAGAAAAGTTTAATTTACAGCTATTTATATTTTTATTTTTTATTTTTATCCAACGCTTAGTTAGGGTGGGGGGGGGGAAGAAAAAGAAAGAGAAACATGTTTGAATAAAAGCATTCACAATACAGCTCTATATTTTTTATTGAGCACTTTTTTATAAACCCGGTTTGATTCCCTTTGGATTTCTACCCTGTGGATTTTTACCCTACCTGGATTACTATATATATATATATATATATATATAATCTGTTTCTTGGCTAAGATAATGAAGTCAGGTTCATATTATATTCCAATGAACATGTTTTTATTTTATTATTTTTATTTTTTCAGATTTCCAAAAGACATAACATTTCTGTGAGATATATTTTTACGGTCCGTTTCATTTGTCTTGTGCCAAACAAAATTTTTATGTCGATATCGTATATATATATATATATATATATATATATATATATATATATATATATATATATATATACGAAACAGTTTTTCATGGTAAACAACTGATGATCCCTTAAAATAGTGTTAGAAACTAACTAATATAATAACTGTAAAAAATAAATTGACTTACATGAGTGATTTTCCACTGGAAGACTTGAGACTATAAGTTTTTTTTAGTTTTTTTTAATATATTTTTTTGTTTTTTTATATAGTTTTAATGGTTGAGAAACTTCCGAGACTATATATATATATATATATATATATATATATATTTATATTAAAAAATCGAACGTAATAAATATAGAAAGAATAAAAAGATTGGAATATTCCATTATAAACAAAGATAAAAACAACACAAGTAGTAAAGTAGCCGAGAAAGTGAAGAGGGAAGATATAGCGAACAAAAAGCGACTAATTTGAGATTTTGGCCTTTTATTTTTTATATTTAACCAGCTTTGCAAGCATTTTTGAAAAAAATACAATTCGGGCTCAATGGATGACTCAACGGGTCGCATTTTTCCAGAGTATATATATATATATATATACTAATGATAAAAGAATTAACGCTAAGTGAAGTATCGTAAAGTGATCTATCGCGATAAAGTAAAAGCTCAATACGTTGAGTAGAGCAATCAATTTTAAAAAAGGAAAGATGAAGATAGAAAATTGCATGAATTTACATAAAATTACATAAAACTGATACAAATTTTATTACATCGAAAGTTCAGATGCAAGGAGTTACATTAATCCTTAAACCGTGGTTTTTCAAAGATAAAACTCTTTTAAAATTATATATATATATATATATATATATATATATATATATATATATATATGAGAGAGAGAGAAGGATCATCTCTATAGTAATACAGTTGTCACATACCTATTTAATCAATTGTGATATCCTAACTGTCACCGATCTTTAAATTTTAACTCATTTTCCTTATACTTTCTTTAGATAAAGAGCAATCTTTTGGTGCCAGGCAATTTCACAATAAGTGATCAGCTCACTTTTATAGTTTTATTTCATCCACTCACGCTGAATTTTCTTCAAAGTAAATGGCAAAATTGGATTTCTCTATTTGTAGATATTTATAGTTTCAGTCATAGAATAAAACCTAATTACATTTGTAACAACCTACATTTGAGAAATATGACATGACGTCATGCATATAAAACCACTTGCTTTTTAGGCAAAACAAAAACGAAATATTTCCCAGAAAAAAAGAATGCAGCAGCTTTTTTATTCTATTGCTTTCAATTTTATTTGTCAGCCATTCCTGCAAAATACATATCCCAATAAGTCAATCAGTGAAAAGAAGTATATATATATATATATATATATATATATATATATATATATATATAGTAAATGTACCTAACCGGCATTATATGGTAATGTATTTATTTTGTTTTACTTTTCTTTATTTCACCCAGAAAATACTTTGTCCGGGTCAGGATTATTTTTAAATGGCTTCTATCAAAGGGAAGTAACTCTATATGGACAAATACAATTTCCTCACTTTTTAGGAAAGCACCCATTTGAAAATATAGCTGACTCTGGCTAATTAATTAAATAGAATTATATTTTATTCTTTAAACAACATGCTGCAACAAGAAAGACTGACGAATCAGAATCAAATATTGATTTTGTAGGTAAAAAAATATCGATAACAAAGGAAGGATGAAGAGACTGACTTTACTTTATATATATATATATATATATATATATATATATATATATATATTTATTCTTATTCTATATATATATATATACGTATATATATATATATATATATATATATATATATATATATATATATATATATATATAAGAAGATTTAATGAATTAGAACATTCCAATTGTTCAAAGAATTAGATCAACAAGTCTAGTATGGCGTACGGTCGTTTCCAAAATATTCTGGAAATACTTTATTTAAAATTTTTAAAATTTTTAAATTTAAAAAAGACTTTTTACAAAGCAACTCCAAAACGTCTCTTCATCAGCGCCTTTAGCAGCACATCTTACAGAAAATTCAAGGAAAAAATAACAAGTTCGTCTTAGAAAAACATCTATTGAAAGGAGGGGACGCAGGGACAAATATTAGAAAAAAGAATAAGTTACAAATATAAAATAAAAATATAAAGATAAACCAATAATAATAATAATAAAACACTAGCGGGACCCGTGTAAATTACACGAAATGATGTTTTTAATACTAATTATCTTGTTCCTAACCTATACATGTTTGAATAAAATATAAGATTTGGACTTGTATATTTATTTTTAAAAAATGAACAATACATGAAACAATTTACAAAACTTCTTTATATACAATATTTCTAGTGAAGGTAATATTTCGACGACTAAACCTTACTTTGTAAATGTTTTCGATTAAATTAAATTTGGCTCCAATTCATGAATATTTATTTACTCCTCTCCAGGAGTTAGGCACAAGGCCAGTTTTATCTTACTCCCACAAGTAAGATGTGGGCCAAGGTCGGGTCGGGAAAGTGGGGTTTGAAAAGCCAGCGCTCGAGAAGGTGAGCACTCTGGCACTTAAAAATTGCCTGGGCAGCCCCGTCAGCATACCCCGGTAGGGGCCCCTCAGGCAGTAAGCAATAAACTTACTCCTCCCCAAAGAGGGGAGGCGAAGCCTGGGAGGGTGGACCTCCTAGAACTGCACAGTACAGACCCATAGACCGGCGTAAATCAAGCCTCAAAGGCCAAGACAATACCAGTCTATGGAGTGCAGTATCCCTCGGAACAGATACTACACTTTGATCTTAGCCAAAAGGCCAAGCCAATTCATGAGTAGCATTTTATTTACTCCACTACAGGAGTTTGGCACAAGGCCAGTTTTATCTTACTCCCACAAGTAAGATGTGACCCAAGCTCGGGTCGGGAAAGTGGGATTTGACAAGCCAGCGCCCGAGAAGGTGTGCACTCTGATCATTAAAAATTGCCTGAGCAGCCCCGTCGGCATTCACAGGTTAGGGGCGCCTCAGGCAGTAAGCAATAAACTTACTCCTCCCCAAAAGCCTGGGAGGGTGGACCTCCTAGAACTGCCACAGGACAAACCCATAGACCGGCGGAATCAAGCCCCGAAGGCCAAGACAATACCGGTCTATAGGGTGCAGTATCCATCGGAACAGATACTATACTTTGATCTTAGCCAAAATTTATTTAGATGGATGCATCCTGGGAAACATTAACTCCTAGAGTTAAAATTACATTCCCAGAATGCATACCACCTTAGGCATAAAAGCCCACTGTGGAAGGGAGGGGGGGGGTCGGGGGTCATTGTGACATTTAAAACAACAGTTTGACATTTTTTATTTCAAATCAAAGACGAAACAAAGACATTTTTTATTTGACGAAAAGCAAAAACAATGCACAATGACAAAAAACCTAATCTACCCTAAGCTAGACATTTGCACTAAAAAATTCGCAGTTACTCTATGGATTAACCCTACTTAAAATATCCCCAAAATGAAACATGAAAACATGAAATAACGTGGGAGTGGGATACACATTAAAAACACCCAAAAAGAAAGAAAAATAAAGAACCAAATAAAATGATAAAGGGTGATTAGTAGGACCGTCCCTACCCTCTTGCTAAGTTTGGACCGCCCACTGTTTTCCGGCTCGAGGCCAAAAACAAGCAGGTCGACCCCTAATTGGGAGTGGGAATAAAGTGAGGCGTTCTGAAAATGCTAAGGCGGGAAAACGTATTCAAACCTGGACCCTCGTCGGATGCACAAATTAGTGTTGCGCACCCATCTTCTATTGAACTCCATGCGATGTAGTCGTTTCCAATCACATCTGATTTTCACTTTAAGCTGATGCTTAAAGTAAACAACTAGATCACAATCCGAAACAGACCTAACCCCATGAACCTCATCTAGACGTGCAACCCACGTCACTAACCTCGCTGTGGCTAGGATCGCCAGAAAAAACATTCTTTTCTCCCTAGACCATGGCGGTGCTACGTTGTTGATGACGTATGCTACATCAAGTACCATCGGCTGCTCGGCGTCGATGCGAGCCGTTACCTCTCTGACATACTCCCAGAGATGCCGAACTTTGCTGCAAGTGAAGAAGGCTGCTCGGCCGTTTCTTCCTCATTGTCCTCACAGCGCGGGCATAAGGGAACGTCCCTTATGCCATCCCTGCATAATCTGCCATACAGGGGCAGTGCATTTCGAACCAGTCGCCAGGTCAGAGGATACTCAAAATTGTTGAGATAACTCTGGCCTGGCGCCCAACTCCACTGGGAGCGAGCCTCCTCACTCGACAATCCAAGCCGCCTCCCAAGCAGATCCGAAACAGACCCCTCCACTAAATCCCGATATAGTCTCTTCCTACACTGGGCAAGGTCACTGGACCCCGGCAACGCCTTAAGCGCAGCTCGGCATTCGGCGACGAACATGGGCTCCCCTCTCGGTCTACATCGACCTTCGACCGAGTGGTCGGGTATGAGGTTGGGAAAGGCACTCTCAACCGCAGGGACCCACAGAGCGTCCTCCATCAAAGTACGACTCAGGAAAGCCAGTCTCTCGGCATGTCTATGACTTGCCAGTCAGGCATCCCCAAGCCTCCATCGCACAGACGTTGCGTACAGACCTGTCTGCGGACATATGCTTTCCGCCCCTTCCACAGAAGTGAAAAGAGCAAGCGCGTGAAAGCAAGAAGGCGGTCCACAGGCAGAGGGAGTAGAGACAGCCGGTAAAGGATGAGAGGAAAGACGTAAGTGGCGCACGCCTCCGCTCTCCCCTTCAAGGAAAGTTTCCTTCGAATCTAAGCCGTCACAGACGATTCGACCTTTGCCTGTACTTCCGATCAATTCTTTTCCAACTGGAGACCCGGTCCGAACCAAACACCAAGGATCCGAACCGGGCCATCGGTCCTGCTGAAATCACCTGGGAGTGCGGTCTCTCCGCTCCAGGCAGCTAACCGCAGGCCGTTGGACTTGCTGCGGTTGACAATGGCCCCTGTTACTTCTTCATACCGAGCGAGCACCTTAGTCACCGCTTCTATGTCTTCACGGCTGGACACAAAAACGGTGACATCATCGGCATATGCGGAAACCCTGACTTGCGCATAGTGAGGAGGGATAGCGATTCCGCGCAGTACTAGTGTAGCCGCCCCGTCCCTTAATTAGCGAAGGAAGCATAAAGGAGGGGCGACAGCGGACAACCCTGAGGCACCGAAAGAAAAACCACGAACGACTCCGAAAGCCTACCGTTTACCTGCACCGCTACCGTCGGCAGACGATACAGAATAGAGACCCACTTGCGGGAGTCCGGATTAAAACCGGCAACCTCTAGAACAGATTCCAAGAAACCATGGTCGACCCTATCGAAAGCCTTGGACTGATCTAAATTGATCAGCGCGGCTTCAGTGTCGTCTAATATACCCTCTAGGATCGTGCGAACCAGATGCAAATTGTTTAGAATTGACCTCCCCTTCACAGCATAGTTCTGCTCAGGCTCGATCAAGTCAGCGATAACAATCTGCAAACGATTCGCAAGAACACGGGCCAAAATCTTTAACTCTGTGTTTAGCAGAGTTATGGGCCTATAACTATCGAAATCCCCCACTCCACGTTGGACCCCCTTCTTCAACAATGTGACCACTCCTTTGGTAACCTGCCCAGGGATCGAGCCCTGAGCAAACCAGTGGTTAAACACATCCTTCAGAAGAGGAACAAACATGGGCGACAGCCTCAAGTAAACTTTGTATGGCAGACCATCGCGTCCTGGAGATTTGTTCAAGCCGACCTGCTTCAACGCAGTAATGATCTCACCTTCTGTAACGTCCCCATCACAGTTAGCTGCTCGGGCCGCCTCTAGGCGGAGCGAGTCAGCCAAATAGCTGTCAAACTTCTGGTAGCGGAGTCTGGGTAGTTGGGTGAAGCGATCCTCCAAATGCTCGCGGAACCCCTCGCAAATCTTACGAGTCGATACCAGGGTATGTCCTTCCAGGTTATTCATCTTCCGAATGTACTCATCTGAGCCACGACGTAAAGCAGCCTTACGCTCAACAGCGTCAACGTTCACAGCTTCGTTAGAGACTTTCTTTAACCTAGCGCGAACTACTTGACCTTCATATCGCTCGCTAGCCAAGCGATTGAGGTCCCCCGTAATTAAAGCTATCTCTAGGGGATCCCCCCCCAGCCACCACCCGGGTCATCTTATCCTCTACATGCTTTTGCATCCTAGCCCTGTCTCGAGCGAGGCGCTGGCTGTAACGGACACAAAAGCGTCTAACATGAGCCTTAGTGCTAACCCACTAACTACTCCCGATAACCGCCCCCACTAAACCCCGCTGAAGTAGTAACATTAGTTTGTCCCGGAAGTCTGGTATCTCCAGTAAGGAGGTATTCAACTTCCAGTACCCAGCTAAACTAGGCCTATCACTTAAACTCAAACGGGCCATAACCAATTTATGGTCCGAATGACCTAACCAAGTGAACATGGGACAAGATAGAAAATCTATGTTGCCTCTTCTAACTAACATTCTGTCCAAGTAAGTACTCGGACAGAAGGCCGCGCTAGTATGCCACATCCACATCTCCCGCCCTGGGTGATCAACGCGAAACCTGTCGACAAGATAGCGTGAGGCCATCAGGTCAGACAGACTGCTTTAACACCACTCCGACCCTCTATTCCCCCCGACCTTATCTATCTTGAGGTCAAGGACGGCGTTTCAATCACCCATTAAAACTACTCGCTCCGGACCCCTGAGAAACGTTTCCAACCGTCGATAAAAGGAGACCCTGTCACCAGCAATGTTGGGCGCATAAACCGCAATGATCCGAAACTTACTGTTTTTAACGGCAACATCGACTACAACCAGCCGACCTACCACATCCGTATGAACAACGCTCACTGTCGCAGACAGAGTGCGTCTCACTAGCAAAGAGACACCACAACTACGGACATTGCCATATGCTGAGATGACGTAGTCGTCAGTCAGCACATCACAATCCCCATACGAAACGAAGTGGGTCTCCTCGATCACAGCTATATCTACCTTAAGGGCCACAAGATCCCTCAGCACGCCCACAGCCTTGCTTCGAGATCTCATGCCCCTCACATTCAATGTGGCCAGGTTTAAAGCCATTATCCTTTATTAGATGTTGCATATGGGCCTAAAGTCCTCGGGAGTGAGGACGCCAAAGGCCTGACCAAAACTGCCGGTCAGCAGTTCGGACGAAATCCGTCCGTCTCGAGCCAGACCTACCACGTCCAGGGGAAAGGTTAGCTTGAAGGCCCGAAAAAATGAGGGATGAACATAAATGGGGACCCTCCCCGGACATCCTCATCTATAAGATTAAATCCCGGAAATGCCACCTGTCCCTCCTCTACCATCCTCCAAAGGGCCCTTGCTCTACTGCCCTTGTCCTGCCTTAGGAAAGTGGTAATTTTGGGTGCATCCTGAAAGTTATGGGGATTTTGAACTTGTTTCCCATCAACATGGGTAAACGCCTCCAGTTGCTTCAAATATCTCCTCTGTCTCTCGTTCAAGTCTGACTGAACCTGGGAGGCATCGGCTATACAAATTTTTTCCCTGGGCAAGAAAGGGAGTTTCTTTGTTCTTTCCCGTCTGATGATCGGCTGAGTAGAAGTTGTGGGTTTCACTTCCTCGTTGACTTCTACCTGCTTCTCTGGAGCTGCTTCTGCCACAGGTTTCTCCGCAATTTTCTCCTTTCCTGGAAATGCTCCCTCACAAGGGTTGTTAGAAAGGGGAGGGGTACTCTCCTCAACCAATACTGTGGGTGTTGGAGGTTGGGGAGTTGCAGGTTGGGCATTCCTAGTGTCAGGATCTACTGAGCCTTCTTCCATCTTTTCTTTCTCTTCCTCGTTTAGGGCCTCTTTTTTCTTTTTCGCTTTCGGGTTCTTTTTAGGCTCCTCGACACTTTCCACTGCCATTCTCTCCTCCTCTATTTGGTCTTCCTTCGATTCTGAAGAGTGCTCCGAAAGTTTTCTCTTGACTGCCGGTGTTGGCGTCATTTCGGGTTGGGCTAGGTTATGACTAACTTTGGCCCTATCACTCTTTTTAGAAACCACTTTGTTCCAACCCGAGGGAGCCTCCTTAGTTGTTTCCTCAGATGTTGGCGTGGGGTTTTCATCCGTTGTTCCTTCCGTTGAAGTCGGCACTTTAGTTGTGGCTACAACTTCTACTTCAGTCGCCACTTTGATTTTTGCTGGCACTGTTTTGGATGTTGAAGGCCCAGACGCCGAGGATTTCGCTGCGATCCTTTTGGGGCAATCTTTTGCCATATGCCCCGGCGTCAGGCATTGCCAGCAATGTGGTTTCCTCCCCTCGACGATTAGCGACATTGTCCATGCTTCATATAGGAGTTGTGCTAGTATCGCGAGGAAACTGGCGTAATTCAGCCTCATTTTAAAGATATATTCCCCCGTGAGAATATTTCGGGGGCCACGGACCGGAAGAACCGCCTCTACATCTCCATATTGAGACATAATGGCACCAAAGATGATCTGCGCCAATGCAAAATGGGACGCCAAGTATCTTAACAGTCGTCCGCCTTCTCTCCAGGTACTCAGTTTTGATCCAAAGCCCTTTCCACAAGATATCATTTCTTGATACTTTCTCTGCCTGTTCCGGGGTAGGGAGCAGAATATCCCATGCTGCATATGATTTTTTCAGGATATATGTGGCTGGTATATTTAAGTCCCCCAGCATCTGATACATTCGATCTTTAGGGACCCCAGTGAGCCCCTTTAACTTGATGTCTGTGGTCACCAGTGTCACTATTCTAGCTCTGACACTCTCCAGGGTACCAGGGATGAGTTTGATTTTATTTCCCTCCGTAAGGTCTTTATATTTGTCCCTGAAGAGTTCTTTA
Source organism: Sepiola atlantica (assembly GCA_963556195.1). NCBI lineage: Eukaryota > Metazoa > Mollusca > Cephalopoda > Sepiida > Sepiolidae > Sepiola > Sepiola atlantica. The sequence continues at coordinate 84,983,328 of OY744517.1, read as the reverse complement.
TAATGCTCTGGGGTCTTCTGGTTCTGCGGCCCCCATTTTGTTATTTTTCTTTGGACTTGAGGAGCATTTATGGTTGAGGTCTTCTGCTCTGCTGGGATCTGGGAACTAGAGCTACTCAAAGCAGGCCACGCATCCGGTGGTGCTTTTAAGGTCCCCTTTCTTGCTTTTCCTGTTACTTGACTTTCTTCTTCTGAAGACGAATCCGCTGAGGAGCACCCAAGAAACAACCCTGGCCTATATAATTTTTGGGCTATCTCTAAGTCTAGGGACTGGCTTTTTTTAAGAGCCTGCGCCTTATTGCCCCTACGATTGCGTCTCTCGAAATCAAAAGGGATATTTCTCGGGAGGCTAGTGCCGACGGGATGGTTAAAATCCCTGAAACTAAGCTCACAAGAGCTACTGGCTGCTGCGGCAACCCTTGCAACTGCACGAACTTGGACGCACTCTGGTGTGCTAACCCCCGACATGGGCATATCCCATATAGATACTGGAAAGCACTCGGGTGTGCTCTCCCCCAACTCAACCAGAGTGCCGCTCAGTGCGGCCCTCTCTGACATACTCTGAGCGCACTCGGGTGTGCTCCCCGCCAAGACTGGATTGCCGCTCGGTGCGGCAGTCCTCGCCACAACTGGATTATCGCTCGGTGCGACAGTCCCCTCCACAACTGGATTGTCACTCGGTGCGACAGTCCCCTCCACAACTGGATTGTTGCTCGGTGCGACAGTCCCCTCCACAACTTGGGCGCATTCGGGTGTGCTCCCCGCCAAGACTGGATTGCCGCTCGGTGCGACAGTCCTCTCCGCAACTGGAGTGTCGCTCGGTGCGACAGTCCCCTCCACAACTTGCACAGTAGAATCAGATTACAAATGAATAGTAAATTATTAGAAACTGTTTATGGAATATTTTCAATTAGTATATGTAGTGTATTTGAAAATAGTTTGTTGTATCATTGAATTAAATAAGCCTAAGCTGTTTTGGCATAAATATAGTTAAAATAAATGGAAACAAATCTTTCGCATTTATTCATTTAGATATATATAGAAAGATATATATTGTTAGATATCGTTTTTTTTTTAGAATATTCTTATATTTTTATTATTTTTTAGCTAAAACTTTTGTAGACTTTGTCTCTATTAAATGTATTAGCTAATGAGATTATTGCTGTATTAGCTAATGAGATTATTGCTATATTAGCTAATGAGATCATCAACTGAAACATATAAAAAAATTATCAGTTAATATTTTAAATAAACAATTTTATTATAAGTTATTTATCTCTAAAGTAAAAATTGTGTCAAAACTTTCCTATGTCATATAAAATGTTATTATTACTGCTCTACTTATAGGAGTATTGAGCACTTTGAATTCAGTACATATTATTTACCAAATTTCGTAATAGCCTTCATATATATATATATATATATATATATATATATATATATATATATATATATATATATATATAGAGAGAGAGAGAGAGAGAGAGAGAGAGAGATAGAGAGAGATATGGGGTAAAGTACACGATAATTCATGAAAATGAAATGCTGTGGTGGACAAAATGTGTGAAAAATGACAAACGGGAAACATGTTAAAGTGCAGGAGAAAAACAAAAACAAGAGATTTGACCGGTTTCGTTTGTGTTGGCGAGCTTTTTCTGAAGACGTCACCAACACGAACGAAACCAGTCAAATCTCTTGTTTTTGTTTTTCTCCTGCACTTTAACCTGTTTTCCGTTTGTCATTTTCACACACACACACACAAATATATATATATATATGTATATATATATATATATATATATATAATATGTATATGTGTGTGTGCGAACCGATAGAAAAAACAAAGTCGAAGCAGGGAAGAGGGAGGGTAGGCATTATATGGGAGTGGAAGGAGTGAGAACTGATGCTGGCTGACATGTCTTTATAAAAAAATTTGAAGATTATCACTTCAAAAAAAAGGAAAGATTTTTGCGATGTCGACGTGCAAAGCTAAATGCTTACAAAGAGTCGACCTGATGCGTCTGTAGTCAGGTCGGGGTTGCTGTCTGAGCCGATATGATGGGGAACCCGAAATTGGCAGTGAAGACAGTGCATAACTGAAGACCACCCTTGATGCATCTAGAAAATGTTTTTTTACGATCGATATATTATATCTTTTTCTTATATATAAAGTAACGTGAAATTTCCCCTTATTTTACTTCTTGGAATTGGCTAATAAATACAAACTACATAAAACTCTCTTTCATCATTCATTATCGCCATATATTGGTTCGTGTTCTGAAAAAGCAACATTTTAATTTCCAAACGTTTTTTTTTTACATTTTTATATTTAGTTCGCTCACTAATTTCTGTTTTGATTACTAATGTTGTACATTGAGCCGAATTAGATAACCCCCTCTTAGTCACAGCTCATCTTACTCCTATCAGAATCACCGGTTACACATATTTCGTAGGGTACATTAATTTTAGCTACACTGCTTGTAAACTCTACAGATTATTATTATTATTATTATTATTATTATTATTATTATTATTATTATTATTATTATTATTATTATTATTATTATTATTATTATTATTAATATTATTATTATCATTATTATTATTATTATTATTATTATTTGTTTTTTATGCCTCCTTTAGCATCTCCCCTTCAACTATCTTCCTAATTCAACTTTTAAAAGAAAAAAAATCAAACTCTTAGTACAGTATCGATATACAAATCAAATTCTGTTAAATATTTCATTTGATAATTCCAAAAAGTGCCCCCCTCAATTTCTCCCTCCTACCACTTTCTTTGAATTCATCCAACCTCATCTTAAACTGATCTACGCTATTGCTGTTATTAATCCGATCTGGCAACTTATTCTAAAAACATATTACTCTGTGAGCAAAAAAACTTAACTGGTTAACAGATCTAGTTTCTGAAAACTGCCTTGACAATAACCTTCCAGATCTAGGAGAAATACTAAAAAAATGTCCACCATAGTTAGAAATGCCATTAATTATCTTGAAAATCTCAATCGTATCACCTCTCATTCTTCTCTCCAGCAAAGTAGTCAATCCCAATTTGTCCAATCTCTCCCTGTAACTGCACTCCTTTACTTTACTTATTAGTTTTGCCACCCTTCTTTGTACGCCTTCCAGTTTCAATATTACATTCCAATTTCCATATCTAGTCGCTGGAGCCCAGGCCTGGGTGCAATATTCTATATGAGGTCTTATTAGAGCTTTATATATCCTTAACACAACATTTGTTCAAATATGAAATAATCATTCACATGTTCTTAGATCAACGCTTATTATTTGGTGTTAAGCAAAAACTGAATAGTTTATTAACTTACTAAATACATGCTACATTATATGTATTCATAAAACCAATAAATATTTTATTTACCAAACTTGTGTCAGTCTGTCTTCATGACATGTTCTGTCTATCTCACAATCAACCCAGCATTAGCTGTGATGACAGCTTTAAGGCAACCTCGGAATTAGCCACAGGCTTGTGTCACTATTGTTACTGTGACGAGAATCAGCATCCAAAAATAGGTTGTTATTTCCAGATACAGTATGGGAACTTTAGCAATCACAAACTAACATAATGATAATATAATATTTTATATTTCAAGCTGTCGACTAAATTCAGTCATTTTCTTTGAGGAATTCTTATTTATTTTAAATAGATACAATTAGGCACTGATCTGGGACGTCACTTGTTCTGACTCCTTTTCACCAGCAAGGATTGCAGAATCCGCGGTGAAGCCCGGCACGGCGGCTCTGCTCGCCGAAACAAGGTAGCGCGGAAAATACAGCTCGCTCACTGACCGTTTCGTCTTCCAACCAATTTCAGTGGAAACGTCGGGTGTGCTTGGCCCCGAGACTGTTAAATTTTTTCACGACATTGGACGGAGGATTTCAACGTCTAGGCACGAGCCCCGTGAGTCAGCCTGGTTGTTCCAACGCATCTCCCTGGCTATCGTTGTTGGCAACGCTATGTCAGTAACGGCGGCGTCACTTCCGTTCTAATCGTCATCTGTTAACTCGCTTTCTTTCTCTCCCTCTCTCTATCTACCTATGTCTGTATCTGTCTCTTTGCTTCTCTTTCTCTCACATTATTGTTTTATAAATAATTGGACTTGTTTTGGTTTGTCTTCACAATGACAGCCATGATTGTTTATTTATTGTTGGTTTGAAATTGTATTTCTTGTCCTGGAATAAAATTTTATCTTGCCATTAATTATTTTTTCCTATGAAAAATGTTATGATATCAAATTGATATAGTTAACATTGGAAATAAATTACTACAGCAAATTAAAAAAAAAAAATTAGGCACTTAAAGCGAATAGAAGGATAGAAAGGTCTGTTGGTCTATTATTCAGTCATTTCTTGTCTTAACCAACTTGGCTTTGAGAGAAATAGTTAATCATTTGTTGTATCATTTTCTTTTCATGATACATTAAGATCGGTATCACTGTTCTCTTTGAATGTTTTTCATTCAGGGGAATAGGCTTTTTTGTGCACCGAGAGTGACACAGTAGGAACAAATGTTTAAAAACCTATCATAGTAGCTTCAGTTGACGGTATTTAATCTCCACTTTATAATAAATAGCAATGTGTATTTACTTGTAAATATATATCCATCCCGTCACACAAGTATGCCCGATAAATAAAGGTAGGGAGAACGCAAATCTATGTCCATAATACTTTCAAAACACGGTAAGGTCTGTATCTTGTCTTGCTTGTCCTTATCCAGCAAACTCCACACGAGAGTCAGATGTGATACAAGGTCACGCCTCAATGTAGGGCAAGCCATGAGCCCCACAAGAACGACCAAGACCCGAAAAGCACACATGAAAGGAGATCATTTTCACGTCTGACAGACATTTGTCTTAATCCAAAAGCGATCGCATGATGTAATTGAATTTAAATCTCACAGAGAAATGATGAGACATATTTTTTCGATTCATGTTTGTCTTTTCTGATGTTTCAATTTTATTTGCCTCGGATTCAGTTTGTTTACAGTTTGAAAAGAATGATCAACCCATCAACACTCTATCTTATCTAATGACATTAGTCTGAATGAAAGTATGCAGCTTAACTATATACAACGGTATATACACAAACATGGGTCACTGCTAATCAAGACTCGGTGGCAACTCGAGTATAAAGGTCATAGAGATCGCTAGTTGGATGCTGATCGCCACCATGTGAGGACCGCAAAATGGGTGAAATGATCGGTGGATTTTTTATAAACATCAGTTGAAAAAGAATTAAGTAGAAAAAGAATTGTATGTTAAACTTTAAAAGAAAATAAACACGTAAGTTTTTCAAAAAAAATATTTCATAATCTGAAAAATCTGTGGGTAATTGCTAAGATTCTGAAGAATTAATAAACAAAGCATGAGTTGTCTATTCTTGCGGTCACTACTGCTTGAATAATGTAAAATGTTGATGGATTTTGAGAAAAAGTTAATGAATGTAATAATTGTTTTAGAAAAATTTGCAATTCTGTCAATCCGAGGAATATTTTTAGCCTTACATTGAGGAATATTTTTAGCCTTACATTGTAGAAATATTTTTAGCCTTATTTTCTTGGAGTCAAAAGTAATTGAATTGGTAAATTGATTACAGTTTTTGGCAGATGTTGTGAACGAAGTAATGAATAGGATTGTATATAACTGAAAAATTATGATAATTAGGAGGGACCATTTTCGGTAACCTTCGGGCGAATCTGATTGTGCTGTGATCAAAATTACTTGAATTATGTAAACAACTATTAATACTAAATTTTGTTGGATATCAGGAATAAACAAATGAATTTACTTTTTAGATATTTTGTGAAAAAGCGCAATTTTTGTAAATTTGGTAGAAATTTTTCAGTCCTCTTCGGAGGCAAACCAGAGATTTCTTGTTATCATCAGTAATTTGTTTCATTAATCCTAATTTTTTGTGGATTTTGAGTAAATACAAATGTAGGAAATTTTAAATATTAGCAAAGTAAAAATGCCATTTTAACACCCTGGGAGACGAACTAGAGGGTTTTTTTTAATATCTGGGCAAGTCAGCTTTTTAATTTCATGAACATATAACTTTCATTTACTATTTCATGAAAAAGAAAAGATTTTCCCTAAAAACTTGACTCATGATCATATAACTTCATGCAAAATTTTGTAAAACATTAATGGATCAATTTTATGAAAATAAGAAGACTAAGAGATAGTGAGAAAAATATGTTGTTTTTTTTAGATCAAGAACCAGAAAAAGGTCAGTGTGTAAGCAATGTAATTATCAATATTTAATACTGGTGAACTACAATTTTGCCGTTTTTCTTTGGCCTTATTGTATTGTAGAAAAGTTTGAACATTTTAAGAAATAAGAAAGCCGGATAACAAAAGATGAAAATAAAATAAAAATAAAACAGAAGTGCTGAAAATGCAAGAAGTCCTTCAGCCAATACTAATAGGATAAAAATAAGGAATTCTGGGAAATTGGCAGAATGTCTTAAAGAAATATTTTTTTGCTTTATTCAACTGAATGTTCATTTCTTTCCCTTTATTTATTTATTTTTATTTTTTTTAAGGAAAAGAAAAGAGAATTGCTGATGAATAGATAGAATTATAAAAATGTCTTAAAGGTTTTGAGCTTTATTATGGCGTTGGTTTATAAGTTGATGTTTTCAGGGAGTTTTTAGCAAAGCCAAGGGATTTATTCGAAAAGGCAAAGAATATTAAAGCATGAATTTTAATTCCCTATGCATTCTGTGCAGCGCTTTGCAACATTGAAAGCTAACTTACCTTTTTTTTCCATTAGGTAAGAGAAAATTGTGTTTGCATCAAGATCTGTCAAGTTTACATTAATACAGTACAGAGCCACATGAGTGGATCACCTTGTGAGAATCATACTCACTTTCATACTCATGGTCAGAAGACTACGAGTTCCTATACTCAAGTTGACACATTGGTTCTCGTTATATCACCGATGTTAAGCGATGTTGACCATGCCCGATACCAGATAGGTGAGTATTTGGGAATAACAGGAGCTTAATGTGAGAGCACGGTGAAACCTTCCTTCACAAAATAAAGCCCTGAAGATGCCTTTAGCAAGTACTCTAATATAATCTACTAATCACTTTCTGTGTGGAAGTTCTGTACTCAATTATGTGGCAAATCTCACCAGAACAAGTAAGGCAAAATTATATGATCAGAATCAACTGTTTGTTTTTCAGAATTTTCGGGAACAGGCGATACCATTAATACACACGGTTTTTATTAGGTCATCACCAATGTTGATCACCAATAAATTTTAATGTTTATTGACCAGTGTCCAATCTAAACTTCTTCAAATGTATTGTTCATCAATTGGTATGTTTTTTCCTGTATTCAGTTATGTCTTTTGTTGATAATTTTTGTATTTTAAATTTTAAAATGAATATCAAAATAAGAGGTTCATTGAATTTAATACATAAGAAAAATCAGCCAATACAGTGCACAAATAATCAACAACACATATGTATGAGATGAACAATAGAGCTGAAGAAGGTCAAACTTTGACTGAACTTTAGATGAAAAATTAATAGCAGCGAAAATAATAGTACAAAGAAAAACACTTCAAATGATGTTCTACACTTTAATTTCTCTTGAGAAGAGAAAATTAGTGGACAGTTTATTTAAATATAGTTAATCCTTATTCAATTATTAGATTCAATATATATGATGTATATATCAATTCCCTAATCAACAATCTAAAGTTGTAATTATATTTTTGTCTGAATTTTAAAAAAATTTTTACTTATTGAACACGAACGTTGAGCATACCATGAACGTTCTCTTAAATTGTTGTATTTAGATTTTTTTAAAAAGATCCTTCCAATTTTGAATCCATGTTTGTATTAGGTTGACTAATTGTTGGAGCGACTTAGCATATGAATGGACTTTCTGAAGTGAATCCATGTTTGTATTAGGTTGACTAATTGTCGGAGCGACTAAGCATATGGTTGGACTTTCTAAAGTGAATCCATGTTTGTATTAGGTTGACTAATTGTTGGAGCGACTAAGCATATGGTTGGACTTTCTAAAGTGAATCCATGTTTGTATTAGGTTGACTAATTGTTGGAGCGACTAAGCATATTGATGGACTTTCTAAAGTGTCTTCTTTTTATTTTTTTTATTTTTATTTTCATTTTCTTTCATTTGCTGTGGAAGGGGCATTCTTCCAAATGCTATACGATCACCCGCTATTTACAGAGCTCTTTTAATGATTCCGGCTGTTCCCTTGAGTGCAGTTGTTTGGATTTCTCTTGCACTTGGTTCACCAGGTATACTTGCCAAATACTTCTCCAGTATGGATCTCTGTAAATTATCAGTGTTTTAATTTTTTTTTAACTTTTGTTCAATCAAAACAAGCCATATTACCACTGAAGCATAAGGCGCTGCTGTGATAGGAGCCAGATTTATAGGGAGGAACCAGAGTGGGGAGTTGAGCAGCAATATATTTGTTCACATTAACTTTAAATTTTTTGCATATTGGTACGGTCGCGGAAACGAAGAACAGGAAGCTAATTCCAAAGGCAGGTGATCTGAGGAAAAAAGCTCCTCTAAAAAATCTTCCAGGATCTAGGGACCTCTACAGTGAAGGGTATGGATTTTGCTGATAGGAGGGTGGCATCTACGTTTAGGGGGTACAAGTGCAGTAAGTTCATTGAAGCACATTCCATGGAAGCATTTGTAAAAAAAAGCACAGTGATGCAACACTGCAGCGATGTGACAGGGGCTGGAGCTTTGCAGACAGTGCGGAACTCAATAGGTTAGAAATTCTTTTTTGCAGCTTGTCTAAGAGGGAAAGGCTAGTGGTTGATGCACCAAAGATTTTACAGACGATTTCAAATAAATGATGCATACACTTGAAGAAAGCTGGAGGCCACATTTGCCGAAATGTTGTTTAAATGCCAATGTCCATAAGGAAAATAGTCTAAAAGAAATCATTGTAATTATATGCTCGTTACAATATCCATATAGTGTTCCTTGAAGTGAAATAAACAATAGTTTAGTTATTAAATGCAAGAAAGTTGAAGTAAAGATAGATAAAACATGTGCTTGTATTGACTATGTAAATGGGGATGGCACAGTGGCTTAGTTGGTATCGAAGTGGACTGAGAACGTGGGTGTGCCAGGTTCAAATCCAAGTCATTCCACTGAAAACGCTTCCATCAAACCCACATGACACTTGTGTCTAACCTCCCGGAGGTGGGATGAATAGAAATCGCATTAACACTTGTCCACGGGTGGCCTCGGCCTTGATAAAGTGGTGGTTTCTTTTTTATTTAAAACAAAAAACAAAACAAAAAACTATGTAAATAAAATAGAATGTGTATATATTTGTCCGTATGTTCTTGAAAATTCTAAATCTAACCTCTTAAATGTTTATTTTTTATATTGGTTTGAAAATAATTTTATCATCGAAGATACTGATTACCTATTGAGTAGGTGTATTGATGCAACATCATACTAATACCTACTCACACTTGCTAAAAGGTTCGTTGCAGATGTGAAATAAGTTGCAGTTTGACACATTTTCGTTGAATATTATATTAAATAGGCATTTTTTTTTAATGTGTCATATTTTAAACAAAATGCATTTAAGGGTTAAATAAAGGTGTATATGACATTGATTGGAACTATGATATTGGCGATGACCACTATGTTAACACTGTCCATCCCATCATCTGCTGTTTAAGGTAACAAAGGTGACATTTACTAAAATAAAATGAACCCCCTAAAGAGTAAAGATTCCATTCTATGTTTCTATTTGATAACAAACTTCGAGAAATACACTTACTTCATTTTATATTAGATATGAATATATATATATATATATATATATATATATATATATATATATGTATATAAACATTCAATGAATTAAAACATTACAATTGTTCCAAGAATTAGAACATCAAGTCTAGTATGGCGTACGATCGTTTCCAAAACAGTTTGGAAATACTTTTTTTTTATTTTATAAATTAATAAAGCTAATTCAAAACGTCTTCATCAGCGCCTTTAGCAACACGTCTTACAGAAAGTCAGAGAAAAATGAAAAAGCTTGTTGTAGAGAAACATCCACTGACAGAAACCGGTTGCTATGTTAGTAGTATAGGGGGGAAGAACACAATGGTACCTACAAACCAAAACACTGGTACATACAGAAGAAATAATCCAATATTTTCCATAGATTTACGCTTGCAAATTATGCAATAAATTAATTAAAGTTACAAATTCTTTTGTCAGAGGGGTAGAGAAAACAATAGGATAGAAATGATAATAGAAATAAAATAATAAAAAAGAATAAGATAAAAAAATATAAAATAAAAAATAATAAAAATAAAAAATAAAAAATATAAAAATTAAAAAAAATTTTTTTTTTATGTTATGTTATGTTATATAGCTTTAATTACTTAATTTAATTAACTGTTAACTAATTAAAAATCATTTTTTTATTGTTTTAAACTCAGTTAAATGGATTAAGATCCAAATAAACCTTTGATTGTGAAAACTTTAAAGTCTACGTAGTGAACGTAAGTTTGTTGAATTTAGGTTAGTGTGTTTTTTTTAATATCATTAAAATCTTACTAAAACTTCGATCATATATGTGAATACTAGCATAAGAACACTACTAAATAAAGAATGTTGTTTGTCTTTCCATATATATATATATATATATATATATATATATAATAAAGAATAAGGTAAAATAAATACCTTTGAAGCATTTAAAGATGCGATATCAATTTTAAAAGAAAAATAAATCGAAACCGATTTTTTTTCTTTCTTTTTATAAACTTCCATTTTTTTTTAGTTTATAGTGATACAAATAATTTCGCCAATTGAAAACTTGGCCTCTTCAAAAAAGAAATCGGTTTCGATTTATTTTTCTTTTAAAATTGATATCGCATCTTTAAATGCTTCAAAGGTATTTATTTTACCTTATTCTTTATTAAATTTCAATTAGATGCTTAAAAAAAAAATATGAACCCTAAATTTTATATATATATATATATATTTGGTAATTCAACTGATGTAGCAATCATGTTTAATTGGTAATGGCAAAAGCAAATGGGTCTTAAATGTAATCAAGCCAAGTCTCTAAAATTTCTTAAAAGATATCACAAAATATATTCTGACTGTAAATTGTAAACTTTAGAAATCACATAATATGTTACTGGGAATAATTAGAATTCTTGGTATGAACCCCCAACAGCCTGTCACTATTGTTACTTCAATCAGATTTGGCATCAACTTGTATAATGGCACTAACACAGTGTGTCTAAATTCCAAAGTCGCATCAGTGGTTGTTGTTTCTTCAACATGAGTAAATACTTCATTTATATTTGTAACAGTGTCAACAGATTTGTAACAGTGTGCGGCGTTCTCAGCCTTTTGTCGTACATGCGGTAACCAAGTTGCTGTAATCATGACAAAAACATTAATGTTTTTATTGACTCCTCTCCAGGAGTTAGGCACAAGGCCAGTTGATCTTACTCCCACAAGTAAGATATGACTCACGGTCGGGTCGGGAAAGTGGGGTTTGAAAAGCCAGCGACCGAGAGGTGAGCACTCTGGCCATTAAAAATTGCCTGGGCAGCCCGTCGGCATTACTTCTCCCCAAAGAGGGGAGGCGAAGTCTGGGAGGGTGGACCTCCTAGAACTGCACAGGACAGACCCATAGACCGGCGTAAATCAAGCCCGGAAGGCCAAGACAATACCAGTCTATGGGGTGCAGTATCCATCGGAACAGATACTACACGTTGATCTTAGCCAAAAGGCCAATTCACAAATTTTTATTCATATCTTGGTTGCTGGACGTTCTCCTTGTATGCACTTTTTCGTGATCCTCCTGTACTGACGTCTTTTAATTAAAACGTCTTGTCTATACTTTCAAAAGGAGTAACTAGACTCAAAGCTGATGGAAGACAGTGGTCGTCTATTCAATGTGATCTTTGTTCTAAACCACTGACCAGTAGGGGGAAGTAGGAGAGAGAAAGAGAGAGAGATAATCACTAATTATGTTATCCTCCTATGTCATTCCACATCCAAACATCTTGTGTGCTTCTCAGTGGACTGTCTTTTTCGTCACATCCTCTCTATGAGCCATATGACGTCATGTCCGTTTCTAATATATTCCCACGTTTAAGCAGTTTTCAACTCTAGAAGATCAAGTTGACCTCTACTAACTTCTCAGCGATTTCCATTTTCTGTTATTATCAAATAACTAAATAATATACTAGGGGGTCTACCTGCTCAATATCTAACATATGTTCTATTACCATGTTACTGGAAAAGAAGTTGTTCACTGATCTTGTTTGATTGGGGAAAAATACTACTGTTTCATATAAACATTGATGATTGTGTTGAATGTTAGGAAATATTTAGTAATGAAGTTATCAAGTAATGATGCTATAGAACTGATCTCATCAATCATGATCAGCAAAAACTGTTCGTTCATTAACTTCTAATAACATTTGAGCCAAAAACAGCTAACACTTGTTTTTTATATCTTTGGAACGATGAGTTCTTAGTTTTTTCAGCCTGCAGTTTTAATTTTGAAACACGTTTCTACAAATATGATTTTTAGCAGTCTCTAATTTGATCAGCACATTTCCCCTAGGATCATTTGAAACAAGTTTAAGGTTGTCCTTTCTCAGAATTTGGTGCGCTTTTTCTTTATTTTATGCATTACCATCAGCTTATGATGTACTTGATAGCTAAGTTATGTGAGTTTAAAATTTGGATGGATTAAAATGATAGAAAATGTGTTGGTGTTTGCATTCGTGTTGACAAAATTTATATATATATATATATATATATATATATATATATGTATATATATATATATATATACACGGCACAATCACGTTGACACACGGTTCCCGTTAGATCACCGAAGTTAGGCAGCGTCGAGCCTGGCCAGTACTAAATGGGTGACCATTTGGGAATACCAGGTGCTGTATATGCTCTCTGCTTATCTCGGCATTGTTTCCAGTCGTTCTGTATTACTACTTGCCATTGGGATTAAGCGATGCCGACTCAGGAGAGCGGTTGTTGGGGATTGCGCAACCCTTGCAATTACAAATTCACCCGCGGGCAGCCCCTGGTGGGGCACTCATACGTCGAAATCGACGGGAGAGTCCATCATCATTTATATATATATATATATATTATACAAATTAAGAAAAGAAATTATGAAAAATTGCAAAAATTTTATAAAGATCCAATTATTTAAATTTGTAAAATCAACTTATTTTCACTAAAATTGTCAATAGATTAACAATGGAGATAATTAATTTTAAATTGAAATAAAAATAAAAACGTATAAAAGTAATTTCATTAAGAAGTGAGTTTAAAATAAAGGATCGGATTTATTTGATTTTTAACAGTCCTAAAATGATATACTGTTTCCACATCTGGGGAGGTACTGTTTCCACATCTGGGGAGGTACTGTTTCCACATCTGGGGAGGTACTGTTTCCACATCTGAGCACCCTTTCCTGCCTCGATAGAATACAAAACCGACTTCAAAATCTGGTGGGGGGATGCCCTCTTTTCTTTCCTCCAGCCTCTTTCTCACAGAAGAGATGTTGCTAGTCTTTCTCTGCTCTATCGTTATTTTCATGGTAGGTGCCCTTAAAAAAATCACAACAAAAACTCGTCTCGCTACAACCACTGTCAATAATTTCTCTTTCTCCCTCTGTGTACCTAAAACTAAACGGAGCTTCCATGAACAGAGTTTTTTTTCTTAGAACTACCCGTCTGTGGAACACAATACCGTGGGGCTGCTTCCTAGCTGACTACAACATAGTCGTTTTCAAGTCCAATGTAAACAAATTCTTGTTGAGCCATCCTCTTAAATAATCAAATTTTGCCCAATTTCAACCATCGTTACCAATCATCACTGTGTTATCTCACCAATCACCTGACAAATTTGTTAACCCTTATCCTCGAGAGGTCTTCTGGCCTTGATAAGCGGTGACTCTTTAGTAAACATAAAACATTCTTGTTTGAGTCCCAGTGACTGGTATTATAAATAATCTCCAAACTCTCTTAATAAAATCATGCTGATAAAAATCCAGGGTTCCAAACGGGTGGTCTGATAGACGACCCGTGACTTTTCAGGTAAAATGTATTAAAGGATCTGTTCCTCTCACACTTTCTCTCTTGTTTGATGGATGACTTCAACATTTTGTGACGTCATCTATAGTGCATGGTTATCCCCCCATCTCTGTTTAAATGAATGATATCACAAAACGATGACGTCATCCACTCTGAACGGAGACAAACAAGCAAGATAACAAAGAAACAAAGAAACAAAGATCCATAGAGGTTTAGTAGTATATTAGACCCCCAGGAGTCTAGACGTTCATATCATAGACTTTGGGTCACGGGTCGTCTAGATAAAGGATCTCTTCTCACCTCTCTCTGATTTGATTCATGACATCATTATTTTGTGACGTCATCTATTTTACACAGTTATTACCCATCTCTATTTTAATGGATGACGTCATCCATTTATGATATGCACGGGGACAAACAAACAAACAAGATCCACAGTGTTTTATTAGTATATAGATAGTGTCATATAAATATGTGACTTTTCCATTACTCTTGTTTCATATGTTATAAGATAGAAAATGTCTATCTTTATAAAGATAGGTATGTTTATATATCTTTACGTACAGGATTAACTCCTAAACTAATCGATCACTGTGAATTTTGGAACACAACTGCTAGGCCCCAGGGGTCCAAATGTAGGCTATATTTTGTTTAATATAGTTTTATGGAAAGGGATAAAAAGAAGATCGAAGCCTTAAATTTTAGGTAAAAGATATTTTTTTTAAATTTTAAGTAAGAGATATTTTTTTAATTTTAGGTAAATTTAATGTTTTTTAATCTTAGGTAAGAGATAATTTTTTTTAATTGAGGTAAAATATAATTTTTTTGAATTTTAGGTAAATGATAATTTTTTTTCAAATTTTAAGTAAGAGATAATCTTTATGTTAATGAGATAATTTTAATGAAGGATTATTAGATCTATGATTTAATTTCTTTTTTAGTTTTGAGATAATGTTTTGTTTCTGTCTCGTTTTCCACATTCTGCTTTATTTCTTTTGTTTCTATCTCGTTTTCCATATTTTGTTTTTGCAAGAACTGAAACAAATTATGAACAACTCACTTTTTGTTTAATTAGATATTGCTTAATAAATATTCACCAAATTTCAGTTTCTTTGGATTATTTTAAGGGGTTTTAGATGCATAATAATCCTATTTGAAAATACGTATATATCAAATTTGCATTGAATTTGATCCATTATATCTTGATTTTAATCTTCGTAAGGGGACATAAAAATGGTGCAAAAGTTCAGGGGAATTAATTCTAGCCGTCTTGGAATGGCAATTCTTCCTGTATGAATGATAATAGCTTTTTTTCGTATACAAAATCAATGAGAAAAAAAGAATAATCCAATTAAATGATAAACGCTTTTGAATTCCTCTGAGACCAATAAATCTCTCGTAACTAAATTGCAAGCAACTTTTGTCAGGAAAGGCATGCAACAGTGAAGATTTTATGCTTCACATAAGTCAGTGATAAATGAAATTGATGTATTTGGATAATCTATTTGAATCCTAAGCTCTCCAAATCTCTCGAGACAAACCAGAAGCTAATTCACAGCTTTTGCAGATCAGTTGTCAGAGAACGCAATAAAGTTGATAGAAATTCTACAATACTTATTAGTATATAAATCTAAATGAAAAATAAGTAAACTATACCGCGAGCGAAATTCTCCAAAAGATAAGATAATTTATACCACTTGGGTATTGGAAAATGGTGAAGTATATTATGAGATTTCTGAATTTAATAATTATAAATTATACAGGCAATGGCGGCACTAGGTCAGGCCGAGTACAGGCCTCACCCGGGCTCCTAGCATTCCTGCGCGAGTAAGTTGGTTTATTGTTTCATTTTACAGCATGTCAACCTCTGTTAGGATATTTTTTGCCAAAACCAAACGTATGGTTTTTGACTAATTTGTGTTAGGCATATATTTTATAAATAAACTAGAAAAATACACGTCTCAGGATAGGTAAAATTAATTCTCAGAATAGAACAGTTTTGCACTACTTTTATGTCCCGTTTAGAAAATTAAAATCAAAATATAATGATCTAAACCTTATATCTAGAATCTTTATTCCAATTTTTATAAAAATCTATTACATGATTTTAATTCTAGAAAATGTCTAAAATGCAAGGCCTTAAAGGGGCTTAAGAAGAAATTGAAATCCAGGGAATCTTGCTTAATTAGTGTCTAATGACTATGGATCAATACAAATCTGGATTCACTCTTAAACTAATTAACCGATCATTATGAATTTTGGAATACAACTGCTAGGCGTAAGAGGTCGCAATGTAGGCTATATTAAAAAAAAGGTGAAAAAAGAAGATTGGAAGCACTATATGAAAATTCAGATACCTACAATTTTGTGAAATTTCATCAATGAGTATTAGATATTAATTGATAAATATTTCCTAAATTTCACTTTGTTTGACGTATTTTAAAGGGTTTTTGGAGAGCATAATATAAGCACAACCTCCTATTTGAAAATTCAAATAATTCAGATTTACATTAAACTTGATCTATCGTCATTAGACAACGATTAAACAAGATTCCCTGAATTTCAATTTCTTCTTTAGACTCTTAAGCTTAAGCCTTAAATATTAAACATTTTCTAGAATCAAAATCATGTAATGGATTTTAATCAAAACTTGAATAACATTTCAATACATAAGTATCATTAGATTTTAATTTTAATCTTCGTAAGGGGGACATAAAAATGGTGCAAAAATGTTCTGTACTGGGAATTAATTTTAACCATCCAGGGACGGGTATTCTTCTAGTAAACATATATGCTTTCTTAAATGGATTATTTAATTTTGGGTGGTGGGAGGCGAATTCTTCACTGCAAACAAAGATATATACTTATTCATATTAATAACATTGTTTTTAATTAAACCTATCAAAGTGAGTATGTAGATTATAATATCAAAATAGGATATGTAACACACTGGGATATCATTTAAAGAATAGTTGATTCTTCCATTGTTATATTTTATGATATTATGTAAATTATTATATTTTTCCATTTTTCTAATGTTGACAATGTCTATGTTTTTCTTAGTAATTCATCATTGATATTATTTTGATATAATACACAGGGAACGGTGGGTAGAACATTTATAAACCATCGTCAATAGACTTCTCTGATATATATTTTATATATTCGATGTTATATTGTCATTTACATTATATTGTTATCTACATAATAGTCACACCAGCAAGAAGCAAACTCATTTTTGCCTTGGCTTTAAATTGGAAATGTGATCGTTTATTTCTGACTTCTATTAAAAGTGAAATACATGCTACTATTGATATATATATATATATATATATATATATATATATATATATATATATATATATATATATATATATATATATATACATAGATATATATATATATATATACTGTGAGAGTGAAATACATTACAGAAGGTTTCTGGGTATGAGAGCTCAATGTAATAAACAGAGCAAGACTAAAATTTAAAAAAATAACACGGAATCACATACTCACCGATGCAATAATTTATTTCGACCCTATGGTCTTTTCAAGCATCCAAGCGAGGTGATTACATTTTTGAAAATGAAAAAAGAGAAACTCACACTCACTATTTCAATACACATATAGAGAGAGCGACAACATATTTAATACATATCTTGAGAGAGGAGGGAATTAACTATTTAAGACGTATATTGAGGGAGAAGAGAGGGACAACATATTTAATGTATATATATAGAGAGAGAGGTGGAGATTGTACGATTTATAACGGAAGGCAATACAGTGAGAGGGAAAGAGAGCAATGCATATGTATAGAGAGGAAAGAGGGGGAAATTATATATATATATATATATATATATATATATATATATATATATATGTGTGTGTGTGTGTGTGTGTGTGTGTGTGTGATGCAATATAAAGGTTAGGAATCTGAACTGTAAGATCATTCTCATGACATATGATGGATATTGTTGTGAAAAATAAATGCAAACAAACTACTTGAAGTTATTGTGTTGAAAAAGTAAAAGTACAAAAAAAGTTAAAATTTGATTCGGTTTAATCTGTTATTGGAAGTAATATTAGAAACATTTTGTTTAGCTTGAAGTATGCTTGAACTTTTCAGCCTATTCTTGCATGGAAATACGCATGCATATATATATATATATATATATATATATATATATATATATATATATATAGATTTAGATTTTTCACTCATAAAATAGATCATTCAGTGAAGACCGGGGTTGTTCCAATAAAAACAAGCTCGATGATACTCGATTACAGAGTACAGAGCATTTATATGTGATTTTATGAAGGCTTACCAAAGCATTCTTTTCAGAACACCAATGATCACCATTAAAGATATTTTTTCTTACAAATATTATTTATTCAAATTAAATGTTTTTTCTTCACGTGTTTCACTACCAAGCAGGTACTTGCTTGGCAGATCATCAGGGAAATTAAATGTCTGGAATAAGGGTTTCAACTGCCGACAATACACAATGAGGCGTTGCAATAGTTGAGGTCACATAAGAAGAGAAGAGGAAAAAAATAAAAATAAAAGTTAAAATTAAAAAACAAGAAAGAACAACGATAATAAAAAGAATGTCCTAGCAAATGTCTTAGAAAAGTAGCTTGTGCATTATTTCTGCCCCCCCCCCCGGTGCCGCCGTCCATGTTTGAGGTGTTGTATTCTTGGTCTAGTTAGGATATTATCAAAGTTTAAGCACTTGACTTTACTTATATGTATATTAAACGTACCCGTGACCCGTTGAGTCATGCCCGCTGCCACTATTTATTCTACCTTGATTTCATTTGAAAATTCATAAACTGTGACATGTCTTTTGAGACATTCTTTTTGCATAACTAAAAATATGTTTTTAGTTCGTTATAATTATTATTATATTATATAGTATTGTTATTCTTTATTTTTACATAGAAGTAAAAAAAAAGCTTATTATTTTGCCATCTTATTTACATACGTGTCAGCCGTGTGTACATACACACTTATGCAAATTTGATAACATGCTGAAAAGAGAGTCCTTCCTCCTCTAAATCCTCACAGAGACATTAAGAATTATGGTCAGTATCACATTTATATAAAACTACCTCTATTACGAAATATAATGAATTTGATATCAAACCCAATCTCAAAAGCTGTGGCATTTGTATGTATACTCTAGATCCAGAAAACCTAAACTCTTTCCAAGCATTTTGGATAAAGACTTTTTAATTTGTAATGTGTTTGTATTTTTGTTTTTTTTGAGAAATAAATTTTGATAAAAATGGTTTAATTAGATAACATTGCTCTGTGATAAAATGAATATATTAAATTTTTTATATTATCTGATATTCTCAGAATGCATAGATGCCCTTATTTATTAGTGTAGAAGAGTACAATAAATTTGTATGGATCAGAATGCTACAACTTTGTTGACCGGTTTGATTCTGTTGTCGACATTCTTGCAGGAGATAGCACGTAATGGTTGCCAACATCCCTAAGTAAAAGTGGTATTATGGGATCGACCTCAAAGTGACGGTGGTTAAGTGGATAACGAGGCGGACTCACGACCTAGGTGTTCCAAGTTCGAATCTAGTCGGTTCCATAGTACCATCTTCATTTAGGGATATGGTCAAACATTACGTGGCCCCCTCCTGCAAGAATGGTAACAACAGTATCAAGTTGGTCAACAAAATGATACCATGTTGATTCATAGGAATTTACTTTTACTGGTGTAGAAAGCTTTAAGAATTAACTTACAGGTACAATTTTGGGGTCTATCTGACGAAATATTGAAATGACTTTTATCTGTATATTCCATGAAAAATGCCAGTATACTGAAATCATATGCCCTTAATAGAGTTAAGATGAAAATTCATATACACTAAATGTACAAAAGCAAGGAAATTCCCAAATTTTTACACTTTTATTGTCATTAATTAAGGGTATGACTACATATCAACCAAACCATTTCATTATCACATCACTACAGTATAAATCTCTATGCATGAGTGGATGAAGTGTGTGAGGTGCGCTGAAGAAATATTCCTACCAGTAAAATACATAGCCCTGTTGTGCTCGCATACCCTTAATGACAATAAAAGTGTAAAAATTTGGGAATTTCCTTGCTTTTGTACATTTAGTGTATATGAATTTTCATCTTAATAATTAGTGAATGGATTTGTAGTAACTTTATCTTTTGTAGGAACAGACAGGGGGAACTGGGTAGTTTGCAGAGTGAATCAGTTTAGCCTGTGTTACAGTTAGTTATTTTTCTAGTGTAGTCAAAGTTACAGGGGAAAAACAAGTTTACTTTGTATAGAAGATATATATTTCATTAAATATTACAAATAGCTTGTGTCTGCATATCTTTCCTGTATCTTTTCTAAATTCCTGATTACTTTTCAAGTTTCGTACTGGATGTATTTTAAAATGTTTACGAACCGTGTGATTGGTTGTAGTAATTATAGGTGTATTAGTATTAAAAGCATTTTATGGGGTTTTCACTGTTATTGAAATTAATTTTATTAATGGATGGATTTTTAGTTTTTATGTGCAGAGCTTCTAATACCTGTAGTCTTAGTTTATTAGTTTCGTGTTCTAATATAATTGTGTTGTCTACAATAATGTTTCCAAGTTGAGAGCAGAGGACGAGCAAATATCATTAGCTTTTAGATGTTGGGCTATTGCGCTGGTGTAAGATAAGATATGTAGACACAAGTTATCTGTAATATTTAATGAAATATGTCTTCAAGAAAAACTGCTTCCCAGATACACACACACACACACACACACACATTATATATATATATATATTCTCTGCATAGTCGGGGATTTCTTCTGGTATTGATTAATTTTGACAAAGGGAAGTTTCTTTTCCCGAAATATTAAATAATGAATTTTTAATCATCTGGACATCACACAAACAGCTAACAACATTCTTGCTGTTATGTAAGATTTTAGGAAAAATAAATAGTAAGTCATATTTCGTATTCGATTTATTGTTTTTGTTCCTTACAACTTGCATCTTACCCGGAATTTGCATTGCCCACAGCCTTTAAAAACATACTACTACTACTATACCCAGCAATGCTTCAAGCAAACTACCATTCTCTACTAAATATATATATATATATATATATATATATATATATATCCACACTAGAAAACTATGAGCCGTTTGGTCACCCATTGATCTCGAGTTAGATTGCTTTAATCAGGAAAAAGTGAGTTAGCAAAACTAGTTAAATTGTACAAAATAAAAAGACAAAATCCACAATTATCCTATTTCTGCTTGCTATCTTTTTACTTCTACAACTATAATTTAAATAGTATTCCTATATGTGGTGTTATTCCCTTTAGTTTATAATGGTCTATTCAAATCGTTTTATTCTTTCCTTCCTTTATTACTCTCAAGAAAGAGAGAGAGAGAGAGAGAAACTGAAGTGAGAGTGATACATACCATCTAACATAAGAGTGGGGAGTCAAACAACATAGGGTGGGAGGATCAGATAGAAACTTAAAAGATAGGTAACTTGATAGATTAATTGCAAATTGCGGCTAATTATAACAAGTTAAATTTTTAAAAACCTAACTCAATCCCAAAACTAAGGTATATTTTAGTATGTGTGATTAAAATACATAGGTAAAACGTCTTAGGGGAACAAACGTTGATTTATTTATCTCCCTCCCACGGAATTCCTCGGTAGGGGCGCCTCTGGCGATTAGCAATATACTATTTCCTTCTCAAAGGGTGAGAAGGCAAAGCCTGGGAAGGTGGACCTCCTAGAATTGCACACGACAATATCTCACACCGACAGAGAAAAAGCCATCCTAAAAAAATGGTAGAGATTTTTTCGGTCTGATTTTGGTATGTTAATTAACTGGGCTTTAGTATAATAATAAAGTCAGTCGTTTTGAGAGAGTATAGGCCTCTTTTTTGGAAGAGACTCTACAAGTTTGTTTTTCAGAACAGACATTTGTCCTGAGGAATCTAATAAGTTGAAGCAATAACATGCATGTGTATTAGCTGCAGGATAATATTCTTTTAAATTCTTATTTTTACAGACTGGAAACATTCATTAAGTCCTTCATTGATGGTAATGGGTTAAAATAGCAGACATACAATAAAATGAGAAACTGCAGTTTCGGTTCTACTTGGGGACACCCGAGGGATACATGGTCTCTCGATTCAGAATAATGGATCGATATTCTCAAACGTCTCTCAACATTTTTTGCGGCAATAATTTCTGTCCTGTATCGGCCATTGGTTGGCTAGACTAAAAATTAAACATATTAAGTTTCTACATAAAAATCGAAAACCAATAAAAGAAGATCTGTGTATATAATAGGTGCTAGCAACACTCAAACATTTGTATTTGTTTAATGACGTGTACTGTTGATAGGGGAAATTATGTTTGACTATTAGCCAACAGAGGACGGGTTCAAGATACTGAAACATCCTTAGACTTTTTAATAAGTGCATGCCGGTTGAATTCCACAAAGCAATAAACACACACACATATATATATATATATATATATATATATATATATATATATATATATATATATATATATATATATATATAGTAAGCTATGAAAATATATTTATGGCAATTAAGCTACACAGAGGCTCCCGTGTTTCATCCCCGGGAGGAATCTTCAGGCTAAAATGCATGGAGTTATTTTTGCCGGGTATTTTTATATACCCGGCTAGTTAATTAACCAACCAGATTTTGTTGTACTCTCAGACAATCGTTGGGCTTCCCACAAGCAAAGGTCCGGTTAGTGTTACTTGCTACATCCTGGTCTATTGTTCTGTTTTCTATAGAGTGACCTATATCCTGTTTCTTTCTTGTGTCAATATAATGGTGTTTTGTAAATCGGGCTGTATAATTTTCTGTTAATAATAATGTTCGTTTTGAAAAAATAAATCTCTGTCTAGGTCAATACTATTAAGGAAAAAAAATGACTCTTTCTTCTCCCGTAAAAATAATTATTATTGTCAGCTAAATACTCTTTAAATAAATAAAACGAATATGTCGAAATTGTAGAAATGTAAGTCTTTTTAAAACAATAAATATTCTCTGGCTTTTTACCGTAAAAAGAAGCAAAATATTCTTCAAATCAATAAAACTAATGTCACTTTTTGAAATATATTTAAAATTGTACTGTTTTAGTTAATGAGCGATATAATTTGATTTTGGAACAATTCATTTTAAAATGGGTGAACTCGGAATTGTTTACCTTAGCTTAATCAGATTAATTACCACCCATCATCTTTGTGGTCCGACGATCTCATTTTTTAAAATGTGTGTGAAAGGTGATAACGTACGTAGGAACATGAAATGCCTTAGCGTATTATTATATAGATTACTGGTGTGATGAAAAAAATACAGCTTACACATATCTATTAGGTTGGTAGATATGTTTTAGGAGATTAAATAACAAATGTTTTAGGAGATTAAATAACGATGTGATTCGCTGTAAGCTAACAAATGCGATTAATCTATATATTAATACAATAGTGTGTTTGTGTGTCACGTTTACATCAAAAGCTCCTGTACAGCTTCACGCCTTAATATTGTAAAAACTCTGTGTTGTGAAGTAGTCCAACAGTAAAAAGAAGTCAAACATTGTTATATTATTAAATTTTATCCTGGAAAACTTAATCGCACAAAAATAACTTACAAAGAGGAGGTAGCTCGCTCTTTTCCTCACTCTAATTTTTCTACTAATCCTTCCACCCAGAACACTGTGTGATTTCTTTACATAGGCAAAATTTCCACAAATCACCGGTAAATTAAAGAATAACAGAATAGTATTCTTTCATTCCTAATCCATTCTCTTACTACATTACGATACACAGAAATAGTTTAAAAACGAACACATAGACCAGCAAAATCCATTCTGACAACGTGGCAACAATAATTGCAACATCGTAAAGTATTTTCCACGTTTTTAAAGGTTTAGTTTAAAGTAATGCTTATTTACTCCGTATAAATACTTATTCTAATAATTTCTGCTTTCATTAAAGAAACAACGAAACATATTTTTTCTTTCCCCACTCCACGCACATCATGACTTATTCATCTTTTACGTTAGCACATGGAATACTAATCATGTAATGTCAAAATAGCAGTATAATGCTTCAACGTCTTTTTACTTTGGGGGGTTCTGAATACCAACTACTATGAACGATTTTAAAACATTGACTGGGGTAATTTGAGTCAGTTAAAGTAAGACTCATAAAAATAAGCAATAAATTTTTTCATACTCAAAACTTTATTTAAACCAGTTTCACATTCAGTCTAATTGGTGGGGGATATTAATGTTTTCGTTTTCGTTTTCTTCCGAGTTCGGCGAATTTACTTTTGTAAAACTAAACATTCTGCATTCTGCTTATATAGGCGATTACGTGCGAACATCCAAAATATTTTAGAACACTGAAATACTATTTATTTAAATACATTTACAGTACATCTTTACTATCACACTGTCATAGTTTACACCCTAAAAACCTTTACCACTGCTACAATTTAGCAATTCGATCAAATTTATTTGTTTTCATTTTTTAGCAATTATATTCGCACAAGGGCAGACAATCACGGACTTTTAAACATGAATGGGGTTAAAAATTGCCCGTCGTCAATAACATGTCAGAAATTATCATGTGTTTCTTTAGCTTAAGAACAAAGAAAGAATAGTTTTGTTAAATCCTATTTCAATCACGTAAATTATTCAGAGTGAAGTAAATTTCGGCATAATTTTCCAAACTTTTACAATCGACAAAACTGTCAGCGGCATTTTCTGTTTTTTCACTTCTTTTTAAACTTACAACAAATAATTGCCACAAAACGCAATAAAATTTATTTTTCGTCTGCCATGCATAATTTTAAATTTCTGAAACTTTTTAAGTTATTTTTTTTCAATATAAGATTTCGTCGATACAGTAAAAAATCAAAAATGGCCTATCTATGAGTTGCTATTCGTGTTTCACTCATTAAAAGCAGTTAAATGCCACTATTCTACCACTAACCTTAAGTCCGATTGCGAACAGCCCCGGACTTAGAGTTGGTGGGAGAATAGTAGCATTCATGTGTAGTATGGTTAACAAAGCAGAAATCGAAAACAAATAAAACATACAACAAATAACTTTTACCACACGCAAATGAATTTAATTTTCTACTGACCTGTACAATTTTCAAGTGTTACTTTTATTTTCAATAATTTATTCTTCGGGGCATTTCTATTTATCTGATGTTAGACTTATTTTGGTTCCATTGATAAAATACAAACGTCTAATTTTCTTTCATTTACCGAAACAAAAAAGAACATTTTAAAGTTTTAAACAATTCTGCAAATAAAATAGTTTGTTATAAAACTTAATTTTTAACTTTATTTATTTTACTAAAACATGAAGTAAAATCAAAACCAGAACAAAACAAATAATACTTAACTATGAATAATTTACACGACTGAAATAAAATCTAACAAAACGATTGTTTCTTTATTAAACGAAATGGGCATTTTTTTTATCCTCATTCATATTAAAAAGTCAGTGATTGTCTGCCCTTGTCGCGGATCTTAAACAAAAGAAAAACAGTATTATTCCGACGATGGGAATTTTTTTTATAACAATTCATATTAAAAAATCAGTGATTGTCTGCCCTTGCCGCGGATCTTAAACAAAAGAAAAACAGTATTATTCCGACGATGGGAATTTTTTTATCACAATTCATATTAAAAAATCAGTGATTGTCTACCCTTGCCGCGGATCTTAAACAAAAGAAAAACAGTATTATTCCGACGATGGGAATTTTTTTATCACAATTCATATTGAAAATTCAGTGATTGTCTGCCATGATCGCGAATGTAATTGTTCAAATATGAAAACAAATAAATTCGATCGAATTGCTATACTGCACTACTGGCAAAACTTTATCCACAAAATACGAATTACAAAATAATGAATAAAATCTAACATTTTACGGTGTGGGATCACTTTCCTATATAAATTTAACATAAAATGATCACCCATTTTCTGCCCAGTTACCTGTAACTCGATACGTATAATTGAAGGATTTCTTTATATTTTGACTTGAAAATAACCCCTATTTTCAAGTCAAAATATCACTGAATTAAAATTTATAAATGTTCACACAACTTTTAGGATGTACTAGCTCTTAACCGAAAAATTCAAAATGGCGTACTAATGAGTTTCCCTACATGTGAGTTTTCTCTTTTCTTTGTTTTTTATTTGTTTTCACCCAAAAATAAACCACTGTATAGTGTAGGTTTTTTTCAAGACATTTTAATCCAAGAACTTTTTATTCTTTGTGGATTTTTCTGATGATTTTGTAGTGTTGCAGAGACGATATTGGCATAAAAATATTGTTTGGCTCACGGCAAATGAAACGGACCGTAAAAAATTCATCACACAGAAATGTTATGTTTTTTGAAATGTGAAAAAATAAAATTAAATATAAAAAATAAAAACATGGTTATTGGAATATAAAATGAACATGACTTATATTTGCTCTGTTGTTATTGATTGACAATCATCGAGCTGAATCTTTTAAAGAGACTGCAAAATAAAAAGGCACTGATAGTATATGCTAATACATATACTAAAAAATATAAACAATAACAAATATTTATATATATATATATATATATATATATATATATGTATATATATATATATATATATATATATATATATATATATATATATATATATATATATATGGGTGTGTGTGTGTGTGTATATGACTGTGTGTGGTTTATCTGGTCTGGGATGCAATTAAAAACAAAGTCCTATACTAAGATAAAACACCATTTTTGTTGGGTAAAATTTTACGATGGTGGTATCAAATTTGCCTTAGCGTTTTTTACAATTATATCGTGGGGTCTGCATCCTCACTGGACATCTATTAACAACAAACAGAATATTTCACTTGATATTTTAATTGATAACCACGTTCCATAACAATATTAACCATTTTTGTTTTAATATAAGATCATCCAATATAGCTCGCTCACTGACCGTTTCGTCTTCCAACCAATTTCAGTGGAAACGTCGGGTGTGCTTGGCCCCGAGACTGTTAAATTTTTTCAGGACATTGGACGGAGGATTTCAACGTCTAGGCACGAGCCCCGTGAGTCAGCCTGGTTGTTCCAATGCATCTCCCTGGCTATCGTTCGTGGCAACGCTATGTCAGTAACGGCGGCGTCACTTCCGTTCTAATCGTCATCTGTTGACTCTCTCTTTCTTTCTCTGACAATTGTTTCAAGCCTTATTGTTTGTTTTTTTCTTTCTCTTTATGGAATAATTGTACGTGAGTAAACAACCTTATATCCTATTTGGAAAGAACCAATAAAAAATATCATCCAATGATGGCAATTATTACTGAATCCAGGCACTTGAATTTTCTGGAATTTAGAATAAAATCTATTATATAGAGTGTTTGTGTGTTAAGAATAATCCGAAAT
This sequence comes from Sepiola atlantica, assembly GCA_963556195.1. NCBI lineage: Eukaryota > Metazoa > Mollusca > Cephalopoda > Sepiida > Sepiolidae > Sepiola > Sepiola atlantica. The sequence goes on along the minus strand of OY744517.1, from coordinate 84,955,665 downwards.
CTGAAATTTATTTTTCATCACCCGCCACTCTATGGTCGGTGCAGATCAAAAAGAATGAGTACTGTTTGTTGTGGTTGTTGTAGTTGCCGGTTGTTAGCCGGCCTTCAGATTCCCAGGCCACCAGAATCAGGTTTTCTATCCAGCACCTTGTATTCCCAAATGGTCACCATATAAGTACTGATCTCGATCAATGTTGCTTAACTTCAGTGATCTTACGAGAACCAGTGTGTTTACATGATTATAACTGTATGTTAAGAGTGATAGTCAAAAATATTTTTAACTTTTACAATAATAAATTAAAACATTTTTTTTAAATAAAGTGTTTAGAAATTCTTTTTTTCTTTCCAGTTAAAATGAATTCATGCTATTTGATAGTTATTTTGTGTATCGAATAGCAATGGAGGTAGATTGTTCTCATTCAATCAACCATGACAGGGTATAAGTTTTAATTTTTATCTTATCCATCGTTATTATCGCCTGTAATAAGAATTGAACCTTCAATCTCCAGAAGAATGTCACTTAGAAGCGATTGTTAATCAACGCATTTAACTATTATGCCATGGGTCCAGTTGGTGTAACGATTAACAATCAGTTCAAAGTGATAGTTTTCTAAAGATTAAAGAATCAAATTTTTATTATAGGCGAGAAAAATTAAGAATAACAAAAAAGTATCAATCCTCATCTCAAAATTTTCCAAATATTTTAGCTTTTCAATTTAAAAAGCTATCAGGTCGTTTGCCATCTCTCTGTCGAGGCCAACTGGTTTGAGAATGTACGGGGAGCCAATGATGTCTAAGGCCCATCGGACGATATTGTTGAGAGTGCTGTGTCTAATGGATACTGCACCCCATAGACTGGTATTGTCTTGGCCTTCGGGGCTTGATTTACGCCGGTCTATGGGATTGTCCTGTGCAGTTCTAGGAGGTCCACCCTCCCAGGCTTTGCCTCCCCTCTTTGGGGAGGAGTAAGTTAATTGCTTACTGCTTGAGGCGCCCCTACCGGGGAATGCCGACGTGGCTGCCCAGGCAATTTTTGATGGTCAGAGTGCTCACCTCTCGGGCGCTGGCTTTTCAACCCCCACTTTCCGACCCGAGCTTGGGTCACATCTTACTTGTGGGAGTAGGATAAAAACTGGCCTTGTGCCTAACTCCTGGAGAGGAGTAAATTACTCTACCAGCGCTGTTTCTACATTAAAGGCTGTGGAGTCTATACACGTTCACTCTTGAACCTGTGAGTAAAGCAATGGTGAATCTGAGACAGTCATCATCGACTAGGTTCCTGATGGTCGATGACGGCACGGATTTTAGCCATGCACCTCTGTGTGGCAAACTTGCAGCTGGAAGGCAAGCCAGACGGTGTTGGTCACAGGACATTCTTAGAAATTCGACTCTGGTCTTCATCTTGATAGTGTCCCAGCTCGTCTGTCTACCTCTATGCTCTAGAACACAAACAGCAAATCGCTAATATAGGATGCGACTTATATTGACACTATTGTGCCCTTATCAGTAACAGAATTAGTGACAAACCCTGGACATGTAGGGGTGTTATTGGAAGACTGCAAGTAATTAAAATATGCCGGTCTTCTCGACAGATTTGTATTTCTACTGCTTGCCATGGAGAGGAGTGGAGTGATTGGCACCACCATTCGGAACTTTCTCAACAGCCTTGGTCAATTAATGATGTGCCACACTGCTGACCATCGTGAATTGACTTGGCTCTACGAAATCCTCTCCTTCGCCACTATTCGAGGGAATGCCTTGAGCCTGCTCTAGACCTGTCAAGCTAGCAGCAAATCTAATGAAATATAAGTTTTTTTGTATTTCATGGTTGAAACAGATTTTGATGAACTTTTAAATCTAAATCATATTTTGTTAAATGCTGAATTATGTATTTATTGAATAAATTATTGATTTCGAGCTATAAAAAAATTTAAGTGACAAATGAAATTATTTAATCGTCAGATTGTTAAATATGCACCTGATCTTTAAAGCAAATAGTTTTAATGACAGTATTAACCGACATATTAATTTAAACGAATAGACTTGGTTTAAATTTAGATTAGAATTTAAAATTTAACGAAAATAAAAAGAAAAGATTCTAAAAAGTAAAAACAAAAAAAACAAAAATTTATGAAAAAGTTTAATAAAGGTAAATAGATGAATAAATAAATTAGATAAAAATAGATAAATAAAATATTAAAAAAATAGAAATTTTATTTTGTTTTTTGAATCTGGTTTGAAATTCAAATTTAACCGGTATTTTCTGTGAGACTGCATCCATGGCACCCTTCATATGCACACTTGAACTTGAGTTGAGCACGGTTCTGAAGAAGGAAGAGTTCCCGAAATATTATATCATACGGAGTTTCCACCAGACCATCTTGATACAGGTATTACATAACATTGTAACATTGTGTAGATAAACAGATATATGTGTGTTTGTGAAAAATAAATAAATAAATATATACAGGGTGGGCAAAAATAAGGGTCCAATTTTTAAAAATTCATAACTTTTTTATTTATTGATTTTTTTTTTTTCTTTTTAGAATAAGTAAAGGACCCCTTCCGAAGCAAGCATGAGCCGTATTAGCCCTAAGGAACGTACCCTAATTTAGAAAACATTATTTTTGCTTAAAAAACTCAAAACAGTGTAAAAAACAATACTTTAGTTTTTGTAAGTTTTAAGAAGTGTTTTTCGGCTAAAATTTGTTTTGTTTATTTCAAAAAATCTCGGAAGAGTCAGTCTACACACACATAAAGTTTGGTGAGTTTAACTTTTATTTTGTGGAAGTTATTCAAATTCAAGTTATTCAAATTTAAAGATAGGACCCTTATTTTGGCCCACCCTGTATATATATGTGTATGTATACATTGTATTAAGGGTGAAACTATTTAATTTGTTCCACCATTATATGTCTTATTTGCTCCAACTTGTGTCTATCCGTCACACCTCTGCATTGTATTGCCTTCTAAGTATCACATTTCCATATAAAATAGTTTTAATCAAATTTTGATTCATGGATTATAAAAATATTCAGTACTCCATAATATATGATGACAGAAGCGTGTGTTAATAACATTGATATCAAATTATACAAAGACTTTAGCTTTTTATCTGGAAAAGATCTCGTATTTGTTAGGGTGATGAGAGACTTGTTATATCGTCATTATGTAGTAGAGTCACTGCGTTTGTATCCATCCTACTGGTCTTCCTTGATAGGAAGAAAATGGTCACCAGGTTTCAGTTTAAAGGACAAACTTCTTCTCTACAATTTAGATCAATTTATTCAACGTTTTCATCGACACAAAACATGGTCTGGAAAGCGTTATGAAAACAAGGATATAAGACAGGTTGGATCGGTCGGCATGTACGTACTATAGAAATGCAATTGAGTCCAGGAGTTTCATCTCACCTAGCCAAGTGGTTGCTAGAGACGAGGCAAAGAATATAACGTCTATTCACCTTGGCATCTCGACTTGAACTGTTCACAAATGGACACAAAATTGTTTGGTCGGAAATGGAAAAATGGTGCGCAAAGTGTTCTAATTGGCCATGCCCAACGTATCACTATGCGAGTCTGAACATGCTTTTGTTATCTCACCGAACCACATACCAATCACTACGCGAGTGACAACATGTAAATGCAAAAGAAAATAGATCCTTATTATGTAATCTTTTCACCAAAGAAAAAGATAACATTTCCCAGTTTCTAAGCCTGGTTCCTGCATGTGCGGCCTTTTGTAGTGAAAATGGTCGAATTACTTTCAACAAAACTTACCTTGAAATTTATTTAGTAGAAGACATTTCCTATATACTTTAACAGCACAAAATACAAGATGAAATATATACCTTAGTTCTAGTATTGAGTTATATTTGAAAGAAAAATTGTTTTATTGTTCTAGTTAGTCGTAATTTATAATTAACTGAACAAGTCACCCATCTTTATCGTAGTTATTTATGAATTCTTCTCGCCCACTCTCACACTATGTTGATTCAACCACTCTCTAATAGTTCTTAATGTGACGGTGAGCATTTAGAGAACGGGTTACTCTCTTCTTTCAGCGTTACCATCTAATTTAAATATGCGTATGCACACACCACAAACACCTATGTGAATTAGATGGCAAGATAATAAGTCTATTTACTTTTATATAAGAATGCTAAATAATAATACTTCTATATAAGTATAATAATAATAATTTTAATAGAAGTAAAGAGTTTTATTATTTTTAGGTATGAACATATGTCTTAAATGATTCACAGTTTATGAATTTTTGATTGAAATGATATCGAGATTGAACAAATAGTGGTAGTGACTCAATAATCCACGCGTACGTCCAGTATGCTATAAATGTCTCTTTGATTATTTCTTTTTAAATTATATCTATATAGTTATTCTGCTTGTCTCTCTCAGTTAGCACGGCCATAATGCTCCTGATATGCATGGGCTAAATCAAAGGGATGTAATTCATCCAAACTCGATGCAATAGTAGTAGTAGTAGTAGTAGTAGAAGTAGTAAAACAGCTTTCTTTTTATATGTAAACAAGAAGCAGATGACAACTGATTTTTTCGAAGTTAATTACAAACATTTTCCTGAAGAAAGTTATTATTGGTTAATACCAAATTTTATAGAATAAAGACAACTATATAACACAGCTCTACAAAATGAAGAAATTTTGTTTTTATTAAATGAAATATTTCTTTGCAAATTTTACTCGCACTTCTACTATAGAATGAAGCTATTATCTAAACTTCTTGCATTTCATAATATTTAGACCTCTCAAAAAATTTAATTCCAATGAAGAAAGAGCCGTAAAATTTCTATGAGGTCTCGCTGGTACTAATAATTGTTTGACAATATTGCACATGTTCATAGCTGTTCTAGTTAACCAATTTGTGAATCTCATTAAACTTGTGTAACACCTACTTTCCATGCCTTCAGTTGCAGCTGCGTTCCCTTAATGGGATCACCTTGTTCTGACCTCATCAGCTATCACTATACCTGCAACAAATGACTGCTTAAATATTCACTATCAAAGATATTAATAATGTGTCATTTTAACATAAAAGACATTGGCCATTTTGTATAAGTGACATAAAAGGAAAGCTTATTACAATATAATTCTTGAGATGTCTGTGAAATATTACACAAGAATACTTTTATTCGATGGCATTAGATATACAATGTCTCCATATGTTCTATGTATTCTTGTTGAAGCATGGTGTTAGTCGGCAGACGGGAACTCCTACTTCGTTCCTTCTCAAAAACAAAACAAAACTGCATTTCTTTATTTGTGATATTTGTTTCTATTGTTTCCTGACAAAAGGGCGGAAGGATGCTCAGTTTCTGACATTTTAAAATAAATTTTTCTATTTTTTCCTGTTTTTCTTTTTGATAACCTGGACCTCTGTCTCATAGATATATGGAATTACATCAAAGCTCACAGGTACTTTTATTCACTGGGACAACATAAAAAATGATTGAGATATTAGAAGATATTGTTTGGAGCTGTCAGCACAGTTCACTGTCTGACCTCAAGAGCATTCTCAAATAATTCTGTGTACTGATCTTTTGAACATGACCAGTGCCCAATCAACATTACTGAATCGATAAAATGACATTACTTCTTTGGTGCCAGACTTGCTCAATATATAGAAATTTCATGGTGTTTGTGAAATTAAAAGATATATTTGTACACTTGCATGGTATAGGTGCCATGAAGAATCAGTTTGTTGATGTTGGGTAACTGTGGCTCACATTGTGAGGCTGTACAAATATTTCCCATTCTGCCAGCATCGTCAAGATGGAAGATACTGTGGTTACTGTGGGCACCAAAAAGATGGTGTCTTCCTCCCTCGGTTCATGAAAAGGATAAAATGCTAAATAAAATTCACAGACACTTTACTCGACCACCATATATGAAATATTATAGAAATGGGATGGTAATACATGCAATTATGTTTCGATTTCAGATCTCATGTCATGATAGTTCCTCACTTAAAAAGATTGTATTGCGCACTATTTGCTTAAATCTTAATAAATACCAATCGACACTTGATATTAAATTAATTTAGTTTTTTATTTATCTAATATATATATATATATATATATATATATATATATATATATATATATATATATATATATGAGTTTAATCCAACAAAAGATATAAGAGGCAGCTAATATCTTTAATTAGTGAATATCCGAATAAAACTGAAGCTCAATATACTGGATAGAGCATTAATAGCATTAGATGAAGTGAAAGAATAAAATAAGGTGCGAATCAAATTTTATTAGAATTTTGGACTACCACTCACCACCTGGATTATTTTTCAATCAACCTCCTGGATATCTTTCCTGAATTTGTTTTAAACTTTATGACTTGGATGAACTGTATAGCTTTAACAAAAAAGTATGTTTTGGGGCGATATATTTGATGTTTTATATACTTTTATGTATTTTTATATATATTTTTATATATTTTCACAGTTTAATTTTATTACCTGCAGTAATGTCATTGTGGTAATGGTCCTCTGAGGAAAAGAATTTTCTTTAAAAACTCATGAGTTAAAGACTTTAAGGTACTTTGCCTGAACATTGAATTCTAATAAAATTTGATTCGCACCTTATTTTATTCTTTCACTTCATCTAATGCTATATATATATATATATATATATATATATATATATATATATATATATATAGTGAAATTGTAAGCTGAATTATTTCTACACTTGATTATTGGGGAAATGGTAGTTTGATCAGTACCATTGGAGAGCCATGAATATTATAACTGTCCTGTTTTTAAATCTCCGAAACAGTAACATGGTAAACAGCTGATGATCTCCGTGTTAATATTAGACACTTACGTTAAGGTCTCCTGTTTTTGTTTCACTGTTAGATACTTAATCCCCTGTTTTTATTTTATTTACTTACTATTATATTTTTTTATTTATGAATTTTCCAACGAATGTTCAGTCTGCAATATTTCGGATTTAGTTAGTTTCTCTGGGAATTTAAACTGCATTTTCCTTTTTCTTTTTCTTTCTTTTTTTTTCTTTTTTTTTCTTTTTTTTTAAATAACGCAAAGCTTCTTTAGACTATATATATATATATATATATATATATATATATATATATATATATATATATATATATATACATACATATATATGAAATAATATATTGCCACTTTTCGAAATATCGTTTCGCATTTTAATTATTATACAAAATTTAAGAAAGCCAAAAACGATATGTTTTTTTGTTTTCTTGGAAATAAATTATTCATTCACCTTAAAGATGTGAACAAGCAAGCATTCAGCATAATAGACCGTTTTCAAGACATTTTAAAAAAAATCATTTTTCCTTTCTGTTTGATATATAAAAATCTCTTGTGGATATTAATCCGTCGATTATTGATACGGATGGTGTTAATGTCTGTTCTTGTGCCCCATGTGATAAGGTTAATGAAATAATATATTGGCACTTTGTGAAACCTTTCACAGATAGTAGTCTATTGAGGTGTTGACATGGCACGTAGCCACAGGAACAGATATTAACAGCATCCGTATAACCACCTCAACGAACTACTATCGAGAGATTTGAATATCTCTGACAAAAGGGAAACGAAACTTTCTTTTTTAAATCGTGTGATAACGACCTATTAGGATAAAAGCTTGCTTGTTCATAATTTTAAGATGAATAAATAATTTATTTTTTAAAAAAAACATATCGTTGTTGGCTTTCTTAAATTTCTTTCTCTTTCTAAATTTATATACGTCAGCTGGATTTTCAACATTAGACCTAAATAGTATTGCATCTGACAGATCGATAATTGATTCTTACTACCGATGTTTCCTTTTGATCATTCCACCATGTTATTAATGTATTTCACTTCAGTTTCTTTTTAAAAATATATATTACGACCCGGAATATTTGTAAAATGGAAGCATTCTCTCTAATCGCATAGAAATAAATAAATCAACTTACATCATTGGTAACTTTTATCATTTCTATATCTATTTTAGCTATCAGATAAACTACATTTGTTTGATAAATATTAGCCTACTTATTTTTTAGAATTACTTGATATATATATATATATATATATATATATATATATATATATATATAAATATGAAACTAAAAGTATACTTTCAGTAGATAGAACCTATAGTGGAATGGTTTAAGCTCAATATACGAGATAGAGCAATTATAAGGTAGATGAAAGAAGAGGTATAAACATGTACGAATGACAAATTTATTTCAACTTCGATTGTTCAATGCTAGGTGTACTCGGTAAAAACATGTTTATTATTTATTTTATTGGAAAAGCCAAAATTCAAAATTTAAAAAAATATTAAGTAATAGAGAGTGAGAATGTGCATGTAAAATATTTTGAATTTTGGCTTTTCCACTGCCAACTTATCTATCTATGTAATTCCTCTGATGATAAGATTTTAATCTTTGAAAAGCCTTGGCTTAAGGAAAGAATAATAAACATGTTTTTACCGAGTACACCTTGCATTGAACAATCGAAGTTGAAATAAATTTGTCATTCGTACATGTTTATCCCTCTTCTTTCACATATATATATATATATATATATATATATATATATATAAATATTAATTATTTATTACCTACAGGCATCGATGTGTCATGCTAACGCAATCTTCAGTGCAGGAAGTAATATATATATATATATATATATATATATATATATATATATATATATATATATATATATATATATATATTAATTATTTATTATCTACGGATATCGATGTGTCATGCTAACGCAATCTTCAGTGCAGGAAATATATATATATATATATATATATATATATATATATATATATATATATATATATATATATATATATATATACTCATGTATATGTTCCTGTATTACGTTTTCAAAACATGTATAATGGAAAGTAAAGAGCTGATGAGAAAAGTTCAACCATCTTGATTTCACTGAAATCCAGTCAGCAATGAATATGTGAGTTGTCATAGAGTCACCAAAGTAAAAGTTCTACAATGTAGTCGGCAAGCTACAACTGCTGCACGAATGTGGTCGGCTGAATATCAGAAACGAATGCGGTCGCGGTCGTCCAAGTTCGAGTGCGAGGCAAATGCAGTAATATATTATATGCGCTACTCAAACTGAACGTGAATAGTTTTTCATCGTATGAACCAAATATTGACAAATTTTTACATCTTATTTAAGAAAACTAAAAACTATTAATGTCATTTATTTTTATTCGTCAAATGAAAAAAAAAAATGTTTTATCTTCAAAAAATGTGTTCAATAATTCCTTTATGCTGTCTGAGATTTGATGACGTGTGTTGAAAAAAACCCAACAGAAACACAATTATTTCCTGTTATAACACTGCTATGCACTTATAACACTTGTGAATCGTGTAGACCTTCATTAACTATGCAAGTTGATGTCTATGAGACAAGCTGTTCCAATTGCTAGAAAATCTATGCTTTTCCATTGAATTTTCGCACTCGTTCGGTAAAAAAAACCATTGAAGATTAGATTATGAAATTGAAAACATAAAAGAATTCCTGCTTCGAGGAATGAAGATGATTGAAAATTCGGATGCGGATAATTTGACGCCTGAGATGCAACTAAACTAATTGGATTATTTGGTAGCATCATCATCCAAGAAACAACAGAATTATTAAACCAGGGTAGAAAAATTAATTCTCTTTTAGTGGAGATAAAAAAGAACAGAGAAAACGTAAAAGGGAAAACGAAGAGTGTATTTCAATAGAAGGTTCCTTTCAAGGGACGGTCTGCGGGTAATCCACACTATGTAACAGACAATCCAATACTCCACACAGGAACAAAGAATGTTACGTTTCACTTACCGATGTGTGTATAAACCACTATACAACCGTCGGAAACCCAGGTTCTATTCGTCTGCTGACAAAACCACTCGGACTCCGATGTTAATTCATAAAAAATGGTTTATCATAAAGAAGAACAGTCACACAAAAAGTCAACAAAACAAGTTACTTGCGGTGCGTATAAAAGAGAGAAAGACATACATATATAGAGAGAGAGACGGATTACACATCTCGTTACAACTAGCTACATTGTGCGCAAGCCCCCCCCCCCACGTTGGACACGTCTAACCTGCTTGAAGTGTCGCCAGAAAAGAGCTAGAAAATCTCTGTTGGGAAGTCACGTGGTTTTGTCGACCCGTTTTGGGGTCACCTCTGATCCTAAAGTGTCACTTAAACTTTCCAATTCAAACAACAGTTTTCATAATGTAACAAGCATAGACAAGAACGAATCCTCTGAGAACACCCAATACATGCGATTAATTACGAAGGGGACAGTTCGTAAGAGATGAATCCTACAAAAACCATTGACAGGCAGCTCTACTTTTAATCAGAAGTCCAATCGGTTCACAGCTGACAAATCCGTGCAAAGAAGAGAAGTGAAAAACTATCTCGCCGATATTCATACCACGCAGGTTTTTATTATGACAGGCTATATCCAACAAAGAACAAACCAATTAATTAAAAAAAACTAGCTGCTGGAACAACTATTTTTTCTTCACATAGAATGCTGTCTCTGTACTTCCGGTCGGATGTTTAACATTTCCCTCTTTTTAATCTGTTTCAAAAAAGACATGCCACCGTGATTTTCTTGGACATTTGATATTAGCTTTTACTACAACCAGTAGGGTTTCAATGTGCACATTAAAGAACACGTGATAAGAGCTACTAGTCTCATAAAAAAGAATTTCAAAAACTACCTGGCGAATATACCCGGTGAACCAAGTGTAAGAGAGATCCAAACAAAGTGACGGTTAGAGTCCTAAAAAGATTTCTTTGTTGGAGTTTCTGAAATAGTGCGTGAATGTATGGCATCCGGTAGAATTCCCCATTCGCAACAAAAACAAAAAAACGAGAAAATTGGGGAAACACACACACACACACACATATATATATATATATATATATATATATATATATATATATATATATATATTACTAGTAAAATACCAGTTTAAGGACAGGTACTTATAGAATTAGTTTTAAATTTTAATATTTATTTCTTCCTTTGGGAGTATGGTACGGTCTCGTTGGCACTCTCTTAAATGATAGTTGCAAAAAAATAAACAATGTGCTTACATTGCTCACCCCCTTGTCTAGAATATATATTCCATAATTCATAAGGTACATAGTTTAGGATTTTACCAAGCAGATACACGAGCTCACAGATCATTTAAAAAATATAACTAAAAATTTGATGTAAAGCAATTCTTTTCTTTATTAATTTAATTTAAAAAGTCTTTTGGGGCCGATGCGTGTTTGAGGGGTACATCCCCTACATGATAAAGTTTACAAATATTCACCGGGTTTCCGAGAATATATATTCCTAAATTCACAATGATCGGTTCATAAGAGAAAACGTTATATATATATATATATATATATATATATATATATATATATATATATATATACATATATATATATATATAAACATAGATGTTATTCATCTGTCTGTCCTTCTGTTACATAGTCCTTTAATTACTCGTCCTTTTTCTTCTTCACGTGGAGGGGGGTGTCGTCTCGATGTCGTCCAGCGGTTGAGTTCTCTCCTCGTTTCGGGACTGCTGTGGAACATCGTCGCCATCATCGCCATCATCGCCACACGCTACATGTCCAATAGCATCATCGTTGTATTGGGTTGTAACAAAGATTCTCATATACAGCGAAAAACAAGGCATACTCTCTCTTCTAAATGTGATTACTTTTATTTAGGCGTCAAGTTTCTTTCGTTCTTAGAGATGTTTTACTAACGAAGAGGGAGATATCAATTTACCACTTTTATCGTAGTTAATTCCTGGCTATCTATGGTCCATTAAGTCCCTAGTCATTCGAGGAGGGGGAGGAAAGAACTTCATCACGCCTGTATTCTTTAAGTGAAATAAATTCTCCTTTTCATTTGCGGACTACATGGAGAAATACGTCTGTTCAGCTTGCTTCCAAAAACCAGACTGGCAAAACTCTGTTTCCCACACAGAACCCCTATGCACAGGTGCATTATCCAACATTTCCATCAGTCACAATTTTTTTTAAATGTAATAAATACACTGCGGAATTTGTCTCATTTTGTAGTATCAGATATCTTAACCACTTTCAGAAATGGAAAATATTATATTTCTGAATTTTTTAGATGAGGATTGATAATTTGTATAATGTTGGTTATATGGACTACATTTCTCATCTTGAGTGTTATCATCACAACGTTTCGACCGCTGTAACCGCCGGCCTTCTTCAGGAATATTTCTGATGAACTCGGGAATCTGGACGGAATTTCGAACAAAACCCTTTATTTAATCTACAGGGGTAGCATGCTCTTGTTCCATTAGCCATGACTTGGAAAAGTCTTTAATAATTCGCCTGCACCGGAGATCGAACCTTCAACCTTCAGATGAATATCAAATAGAACTGAATTCAACTTAGTACTATATCCACTGCACCACGGGTTCTTGTGGAAAATATTACATTTTTCCAAACAAATAAAGCTGAAATCGAAACCTTGACATTTTCAGTCTGACGTTCTACCAACTGACCTATTTCTTATAAATAGAGCTTAAAACATTATCTTAACAAAACATTATAGCTTTGGCGTGACGTCATAGATTTATGTGTTTCAAAACATGAAGTAAAATATAAGTGATGATTAAATAAAACAGATGAATGGTTAATGGAAATTATTTTACTAGTCTAAATCAATTTATTTCAAATTAACTACGTATTGTATGTAGTTCTTTTACAATTATATAATCCTTCATGCCTAGTAAAAAATATTTACTAGTTCACAAAAAAATAATAATGTGCCCAATTGCCAATAATATATATTTGGAAATTCATAATCATTTATTTATTAGTTTAGGAGAGTATTTATTTACTCCTCTCCAGAAGTTAGGCACAAGGCCAGTTTTATCTTACTCCCACAAGGTAAGATGTGACCCAAGGTCGGGTCGGGAAAGTGGGGTTTCAAAAGCCAGCGCCCGAGAGGTGAGCACTCTGGTCATTAAAAATTGCCTAGGCAGCCCCGTCGGCATTCCCCGGTAGGGGCGCCTCAGGCAGTAAGCAATAAACTTACTCCTCCCCAAAGAGGGGAGACGAAGCCTGGGAGGGTGGACCTCCTAGAACTGCACAGGACAGATCCATAGACCATAGACCGGCGTAAATCAAGCCCCGAAGGCTAAGACAATAACAGTCTATGGGATGCAATATCCATCGGAACAGATGCTACACTTTAATCTTAGTCAAAAAGGAGAGTAGTCAGTATATATGAATAGATAAACATACCTAACTTATATATATATATATATATATATATATATATATATATATATATATATATATACTTAAAGAAAGAGGCAAAATGCCTTCAAAGAACCATGTGTTAGATGCAGATATTTTTATTAAGATCAAAATAAAAAATCAAAACCTTTTTTTTTTTCATCTTGACTTTTTTTATCTAATATTTCGCTTGATATAACAAGCCTCGACAGAGCTTTAGACAAATAAAAGGTATTAACCTTATTTTTTTTTTTCGTATTAATCCTTCCTGGTCTTCTAAAAGTGGACTAACGGTGTAAATGTCTCTTTTAAATTGAACTTAAATCGAGCATAGTCGCTGGTAGGTATACATTTGGGAAAGTTCATTTTTTCAGCATCTGTAGAATTTTAAACTTTTATATATATATATATATATATATATATATATATATATATATATATATATATATATATATATACTAGACTGAAAATGCGGACGCATCTGTGTATATCTGTATATTCTTAAATATAAACATGCTACAATTAGGAAAAGTTAAAAAATAGAAGTTGAAACAAAATGGTGCTGACAATTAGAGTTAACTATTAAGAAGAGTTGAATGTAAGTCAATTATGTCAAAGTTTGGTTTAATTTGTTTTTATCCAAATAAAAAACGCATGTGCTTTGCATGTAACACAAAAAATCAATATTTCCTGACTTGAAAATACGCTCATACGGTATTACTGGGCAACTACTTAATATAATTAGATCCTTCCTAAACAAAAGAAAAATCCAGGTTGTCCTCGATGGCCGTTCATCTAAGCAACATAACATAAATGCTGGTTTACCCCAGGGATCTATTCTTGGACCTTTGTTGTTCCTGATCTTCATAAACGATCTCCCTGATGACGTAGAGTCTGAGATTGGTTTATTTGCTGACGACACCACGCTTTACTCTCGCCACGTTGGCAAAACAGACTCGATCATATCTGAGGCAATGGCTGAATCTTTAGAAAATGACTTCCAGGCTGTAGTGGATTGGTGCCATAAATGTTGGTAACTTTTAATGCCGCAAAGACTAAGCTCCTTTCCTTCAACAACTACAATAAGCCTCTCCAACCACCGATTGTCATGGCAAATAATACCCTACCTGAGAGTTCATCATTCAAACTCCTTGGCCTAACCTTCACAGGTAACATGAATTGGAACACATACATTGAAGATATTGCCAAGGCTGCCGCAAAGAAGGTTGGCTTCCTCTACCGTGCTAGTAAACTCCTTACACCTGACATTATCCTGTATCTCTACAAAGCCACCATTCGCCCATTCATGGAGTATTGTTGCCACGTCTGGGCTGGTGCATCATCTACTAGTCTCTCCCTCCTTGACAAAGTCCAAAAAAGAGTCGTCAACCTAATAGGTCCCTCACTGTCAGCTAAGCTCCGGCCCCTGTCCCATCGCCGCAATGTAGCATCCTTATGTTTGTTTTACAAATACTTCAATGGATTATGCTCTGATGAGTTGGCTACTCTGGTGCCCCCTCGACGTAAATTCACTAGACTAACTCGACATTCTACTAAATCTCATTCATTCACTGTGGAAGTCCCCAGATGCCGGAGAGCATTCTACTCAAATAGCTTCTTTCCTCGTGCTGCTGGCCTCTGGAACTCCCTCCCTGCCCCCTGTTTCCCCGACAGTACTGACATGCAGAAATTTAAAACTAATGTAAACAGACATCTCGCTGCTCAGATCCCAATTTAAGCTGAACCACCAATCCTTCTCTCCTTTTCCTTTTTCTCAGTAGCCCCTTACGTTTACAGTGGCGGCCTGCCTTGTTTGGGGTGAATCATGTTAAAAAAAAAAAATTTTAAGTATGGATACATTGTTAAATACAGGCAGATTCCATAGCTGAGAAAAGTCAGCTACAGAATCGATTCCACTCGAGGTAATGTGGTAAAGAGCAATCGCTCATGGAGTCTTCACATTTTGAATGATGCTTTAAGCAAATTAAACTTTATTTAATGAATCACCTAATTCATTATTGTTTATTATTCTCTTTACATTGCTAATTTTACTTTGCATTTAATTTTTCAAATCTCAATTCCAGCTTCAATATTTTATGAGTTAATTCCACTTGTTCTGTACTTTTCTTGGTTTATATTTAAGAATATTAATACACATGCGTCCGCATTTTTCAGTGTAGTTCACTTTTTTTAAGGCATTGCAGTTTGACAATGTACAATGTATTTTTTATTATAATTTAAAAAAGGAACATATAATAAGACCAGGTTCACCTTAAGTCACCTATACTGAGTTGGTGGAAATATTAGTAACAATCGCTAATTGAGTTCAACCAATAATCATTATGACATCACAATAATGAAATCATCTAATTCATTAGTGATATATTACTTCCTATCGGCTGAAAAAAAAATTAATTCAAACTTTCCTTCGTAATCTGTATGAAAGCAATAATAAGAAATTAAAAAATATTTAGTATAATAATGTAAAATAGTTACCTTTTTTATACAGCCTTACTACATTATTAAGTACTACCCATAGAGACGAAGTCACAACAATTATATTGCAATAAATTTAAATTAAACTTTAAACATAACGTTAGCGACAATAATAACTTCACGTGTATATTTTGAAACAAAAAAATTGTTAATAAAATATATCAAATGAAACATTTGCCTTTTCTTGACAGCCCTACTACATGATTTAGTACTACAAATAAAAAGAATATATATATATATATATATATATATATATATATATATATATATATATATATATATATTTCTATTGGTAAAATAGTAACAAAACATTTTGTTAAATAAAAATACAAATATTCACGTGACAATCTCTCGTGGCCTCAAGGACTAAGTGAACGCTTACAGATACAAAGTGTCTCTGTGAACCGTATTCTCGCCCTGTGACCGTCTGAGATTGTTATTTCCCTGCGCTAATGAGTGCTGTAAGCTCGAAACGACGTTGAACGCAGGTAAAATATTTAAAAAATATATAATTTAATATTATAAGAAGCCTCTTTCAAGTAAAATTGAAAGTAGAGCACTAAGATTAAAAATAGACACTCACCTGAAGCCGCAGTGTAATATTCCGATTTTTTCGTTGAGTTCTATCGTATGTCTAGATATTTCTGCTCGCCGCTTTCAGTGTAAATATCACTTAATTTCTCCGTAATCACGTGACAATCTCTCGTGTCCTCAAGGACTAAGTGAACCCTTACAGATTCAAGGTGTATCTGTGACCGTCTGAGATTGTTATTTCCTTGTGCTGATGAGAGCCGTAACCTCGAAACGACATCATACGTAAGTAGAATATTAATATATATATATATATATATATGTGTGTGTGTGTGTGTGTGTGTGTGTGAAGTGTGTGTTTGTTAGTTTTTTGTTATTGATTATTTTCTTAAATGCACTTTTTGTGAATGATTTGGTAAGGAGTTGACAGAAGTTGCCGAGACAAAAGATTGTTAACTCTGTTCTTTTTTAAGATATGTGAAAATAAAATATAGATATTATTTACCTGGTAGGCGAAATTAATTTTCGGGAAGGCTTAGCTAATGCATGTCGAGTTTAACAAGGTGAATTTGAATTAAGTTCGTGTGTGCAATCGTATCAGTTGGACCATACCCGTCCGAAATAGTTGTTTTTTATATTACATTTTTCCTCGTTTGTGTCGATTCGTTTTCTCCTTCTCTAAGTATTTTTTTCTCATATATTTATACACACAGTATGCGGACGAAGTTGCAGACAATATGACAATTCTTACAAAAATATTGTTAGTATTCAAAACTGTATTTAAAAATACAGTTTTGAATACGGACAATATTTTTGTAAGAATTGTCATATTTAAAATTGTAATAACGCTACGTGTACTGAATGAATTAAGCTGAAACTTATTTTATTCAGAAAACTCTTTCTAAAAACTGTATTATCTCAAATTAGTGTTTTACGGAACTATTTTTAAGATTATATTTAGAAATTTAAAAATCCAAAGAAACAATGAGATTTTTGTTTTAAATTATTATCGATTTTAAAACTTGAATTTTCGATGGAAAGCATCCTATTCATAAGAATACATTTTTTTTTCTCCTTTTACTTCTTATTAGTGACATATTGGTCCTTAGAAATCGAAGTCCACTCGATGTTGTTGACGATTGGTGTTCAATGTCGATATGTGAGGTTACACGCTGGCACCGCTTGTTGAAATAATGAAAATATAGTCCCACTCTTGAAGCATCGTTGATATTTGATATCATATTTCGAAGTCTAGAAAGCAAAATAAACAATGCACATTGTTTGTTTGGCTTTCTAGACTTCGAGATTTCTAAGATATTTGAATTTAATTTTACTAAATTTTCTACATGTGTAAACTGACATACAAATTATCTAAAAAAAATGCTAAATTTAAATGTATACATTATTTTTCATTATTCTTTGTTACATGTATTTTTAACCAAATCTACTTGAACATATCAGTGTTATTTTTTAATTTATTTGTTAATTTCTAGTCTTTTGGGTTTTTTTTAAACATAGTTGACCTCAAACAAGGCAGGCCGCCACTGTAGACGTAAGGGGCTACTGAGAAAAAGGGTGAAAGTTTTTTTTTGGAGGTTCACCTATATTGGGAGCTGCGCAGCAAGATGTCTGTTTACATTAGTTTTAAATTTCTGCATGTCAGTACCATCAGGAAAACAGGGAGCAGGGAGGGAGTTCCAGAGTCAAGCAGCATGAAGAAAGAAGCTTTTGGAGTAGAAATCTCTTCAGCATCTGGGGACTTCCACAGTGAATGGATGGGATTTGGCAGATTGTCGGGGTGGTCTAGTGAATTTACGTCGCGGGGGTACCAGAGCAGCAAGCTCATCAGAGTATAATCCATTGAAGTACTTATAAAACAGGCACAAGGAAGCAACATTGCGGCGGTGGGATAGGGGCTGGAGCTTGGTGGATAGTGAGGGACCTATCAAGTTGGCGACTCTTTTTTGGACCTTGTCTAAGAGAGAGAGAGAGAGAGACTAGTGGATCATGTCCCAGCCCAGATGTGGCAACAATACTCCATGCATGGGCGGATGGTGGCTTTGTAGAGATATAGGATAATGTCAGTTCATACGGATTTTTTTTATTTTTAATTCTCGATACACATTGTATATACCATGTTTTGGAAAGAATATTAATTTCGATTCTTGACCCTTGGCAATCCATTTATTCTTGATGCCTAACGGTTCTTCAACAAACAATCATTAGCATTGAATTTATCTTCTAGACAGATTAAGTCTGTTTTTATTGTTTTTGTCTTAATGCATTTCTAATAAACTCACAAGCACTGCCATTTATTATAATATCTCTGAGTCTATTTATTGATTAGTTATTCAAAGATATTCTAACAAAAATATTTTTTATTGACGAAGTACCTTTAGATTCACTCTATGAAGAATTGCAGCTAAACATGATTTTGCTTTTTCATGACTAAATACATTAGAACAAAAAATGATCTCAACTCGGTTGTGTATTTAGTTCCATTGAAGACTAGTTGTACCATATTCTTGATTTGTATCTTGATGAAAATTTACTTTTCATGAGATAATCAATTTCTGGGGGAAAATTCTGTTCTAAACATTTGTTTTACAAGATGAATTGAATATATACTTCAAAATTAAATACATATAAAGATTTAATTTTGGGGGGAGAAGGGAGCTTAGAAAATCGATGTCATAACTTGTGTTTTTATGTTCTATGTGTGTAAAAGAATCTATTTGTGTTTCAGGGAATTTTGTAATATCACTCCATTATTAGCCAATTTTCTTTTTACATTCCTTTTTCTGTGTGGTCTTTGGTGTGTAGATTACATTTATTTATCTGTGTTTGGTCTCTTGTATTCCGGTACCTAAAATAAGAAGAGCCAACATTTGCAGGATGCCGACGGGGTCCCCTATGTTGACTATCAAAAGAGCTTTTGTGATCATTACTGTGATCTTTCTTCTGAGCCACACGGCTTTTATATCTGTTTGGTTTCATTTTCACATAGTTTTGTTGGTGTATGTGACAACAAAAGCCCCAGTCTTATTTTACTCATGATCATGTCACAGGTTTATCTATCCCATACGTAGAAATAAAAGTACACTATCACACACATTGTATGTGTTAGATGTTTACAATAAAGACTGTTAATCAGTATTTGTTTCAATGACCTATAACTCGGTAACCAAGCGTTTTCGGACCTATATACATATATAGAGCATAATCGCGAAGTTATGCCATCAATTTTCCGGTACATATACATACAGAAATATAAATATAAGCACATATATGTACAAGCATATAAACCTACTTTTTTCTATATATTCTGTCGGATTGTATCCTTATAGTCAATCTCATAGACACATATGATGACATAAATGTGGGATTATGTTCTATATGTGTAAAAGGGCCTTTTTGTGTGGGGGTTGCTTTTGTAATGGCACACCATTACTAATCTAATTATTTTGTGATCCATTTCTTCCTTTGTGCGGTCTTTGCTTTGTGCTGATCATATTTATTTACCTGTATTTGGTCTGTTGTATTCTGTTACCTGAAATAAGAAAGGACAACATTCGCAAGATACCGACCGAGTCCTTCATGTTGCCTTATGTAGAACTTCATGTACATCTTTCTTCTGAGCCCTACGGCTTTTATATTTCTTTGGTGTCATTATTTTCATGGTTATGTTGGTGTATGTGGCAACACCAGGCCTAGGGTTATTTTACCTGTTTTCCTGTCACAAGGATAGTGTTTATCTATCCCATATGTAGAAATAACAGTGCACTATCACACACATTGTGCTAATCATATCTATTTACCTGTATTTGGTCTGTTGTATTCTGTTACCTGACACTAGAATGGACAACATCTGCAGGATGCCGACCTGGTTCCCCATGTTGACTATCAAAAGAACCACTGCTGATCATGATACTCAGATATTTCTTTTGAGCCCCATGGCTTTTATATTTTTTTGGTGTCATATTTTCATGGTTTTCTAAGTGTATGTGGCAACACCAGGCCTAGACTTATTTTAATTGTGATCCTGTCACAGGGATAGTGTTTATCTATCCCATATGTAGAAATAATAGTGCACCATCACACACATTGTATGTGTTAGATGTTTACAATAAAACATGTAGGTCAGTATTTGTTTCAATGGCCTATAGCTCGGAAACTGTCTTCCTTATTTACACATATGGAACATAATCCCGAAGTTATGGCGTCGATTTTCCAAACACCCTGTATTTATAAAATGTTGCCTCTTTCTTTTTTAAAAAGAATTTGTGAGCGGCAAATAGACTTGCACGTCAGAAACATTCTGGGATGTTTTGTCCAGTAAAAAGAAGTGCGTGTTGTTAAGGATTTCACATGCCTTCATTCAGAAGGAATTCACCTGAATTTATGGAATGTATTTATTGATCATAGTTCTCCGATGTGGAAACAAAGTGAAATCAGAATTTGTCACGCTGCTTAATCCATTCAATGAAAGGAAGTTTGTTAAATATTGGCAGCCGTAAGTCCTTTTTATTCATTTTTTAGTCAACTCCAGGACAAAAGCCGTCAAAAAGTAAAAATATATAAATAAAATAATTGAAGACGAATGTGTGCATATATATATATATATATATATATACATGGACGGCGGCACCGGGGGGAGGGGGGGGGGAACGCCACCCCCCACTTTTTTACTCCCCCCCCCCACTTTACGGTCATCAATAATGAAGTTATATATGCATGTGTTTAACCGGGTCCCTCACTTTTTAGGAGAGCCCTCCCCACTTTTATAACTATCCCACCGGTCCTGATATATATATATATATATATATATATATATAACTTCTTATGTAAGATGGTAGGAAAAATCCCAGAGAAAATCAAAATAAAGAGTGTAATATTTATTTATTATTTGGTACAGAAATCAGTACATCAGTTGTTGATGTTATACTGATTTTCTGTACCAAATAATATATATATATATATATATATATATATATATATATATATATATATATATATATATGTATGCATGTTATATATTTGATATTATTTTGCAGAGCCATTGTGGAATACAGCAGCAATCTTTTTCTTTATTTTCTTACTTCACACAGACATATGAGATACTTAAGCTTCTTCTTTTTTTCTTTTTTTAATGCAACTTTTATTCCTGGTTCTTCGGTGTAGTATTTGGATATTATTATTTGTACTCACTAGGAGTTCTCACACAGATCATCGTCAGTGATTGCTCACCGACAACAACCAGTGGTATTTCCTGGAGTCTGAGAGGGAGGAGCTTATAGTGTTTCTTTTAATTTCTGTTTCTTAGGTTCATTTTTGTGTAGTGATAGCTGAGGACAGTGTAATTTATTGGGGGGGGGGGAGATTATGAAGTGCTGTTTCTTGCAGTTTCTTTTCCTTGGATCTTGTTGTGGTGTTCTTCGTGTGGTTTTGTTTTCTCTGTTGTAAATTCCTTGTGGCTGGTTAGCCTTTGTAGCATATGCGTGTTAGTTTCCGCATTCCAGGATTTTCCTTAAGATTGCAGCTGTTTTGATCATTGCCGTCTTTTGTATGGTTTCAATAGTCCCTTTGATTCCAATTTCTCCCAGTCTTTTCTCAAGGTTTTTTTGGGATTGTTCCTAGTGCTCCTACGATTATTGGTATTATACTACCTTTCTTCATGCTCTATATTCCTTTCAGTTCTCTGGCTAGTTCTGTGTATTTACTTCGTTTTTCCGTGTCTTTGATCTTCACTCTGTGGTCTGCTGGAACAGCGAATTCTACGATTTTACAAGATTTTTCCTTTTTGTCTATTATAATAACATCAGGTCTCCTTGCTTGTATGAGTGTATCTGTTTGTATATCCATATCCCAGAGGATTTTGTGTTTTTCGTTTTCCAGTACTGTTTCTGGTTTATGTTTGTACCATTTGTCTGCATATTCGAAATTCAATTGTGTGCACAGTTCCCTGTGTATTACTTTCCCAACACAATCATGTCTGTTCTTGTATTCTTTTTGAGCAAGTTTGCTACATTCACTTATATGATTTATTGTTTCGTCTCTTTGCTCACACAGTTTGCATTTATTGTTTTCCTGGGTTTTATCTATTTTAGCTTTAATGTAGTTTGTCCTAATCGCATTGTTCTGTGCAGCTATCAGTAAAGATTCCGTTTCTCTGTTCAAGTTTCCTTTTCTTAGCCATGTCCAGCTATTTGCGTTGGTTTATTCTCTTGTGAGTCTTATGAAGCGTCCATGTAGTTGTTTTTCTTCCCATTTTTCTTTTCTTGTCTGTTTGTGTCTAGTGTCGATGCTTCCTGTGTTGTTCGTTGAGACGGTATCTCTTGCTGCGGTGATCAGCTTTTCTGTGTTCTGGTTTATGTATTTCTCCAGCTCTTTTTTAGTGTCGTCCACACAGTCTTCTATACTTACCAGTCCTCTTCCCCCTTCGTTTCTCTTCACGTAGAGTCTGTATCGTCTTTTGGGTGTAGTGCATTGTGCATGGTCATTAATTTTCTAGTCCTCTGGTCAAGGTGCCTGAGTTCTTCTTTAGTCCAGCTTAGAATATCTTATTAGTTATACTGCCCTCATCTGCTCTTGGTTGGCTAGTCCCATGCCCTCAGTCGTCTCCAGCTTTCCTTTATTATAATTATTATTATTGTTATTGTTATAATTAATGTTATTTGAAATGCAAATTATCAAATCATACTGTAGTATTAAGGGTAATATATTATCATTATTATTATTATTTATTTATTTATGTCTATATTAGTGAAATTAAAGTTGAATTATTTCTACATTTTATTATTGGGGAAGTGGTCGTTTGATCAGTACCATTGGAGAGCCATGAATATTATAACTGTCCTGCTTTTAAATCTCCGAAACAGTTACATAGTAAACAGCTGATGATCCCCGTTTTTATATTTCACACTCAAGTTAAAATCCCCTTTTTTTGTTTCACTGTTAGATACTTGAATCCCCTTTTTTATTTATGAATTTTCCAACGGTGGGTCGGCTTATGCCAGTGCTAAGTCTGCGATATCTTGGATTTAGTTAGTTTCTCTGGGAATTTAAGCTGCATTTTCTTTCTTTGTTTTAAATGACTCAAAGCTTCTTTGGACTATATATATATATATATATATATATATATATATATATACTGAGCCGACTAGTCACGGCTGGTTTAGTACATATTAAAAGCCTCCTTCTGCCTCAATAGAGACTGTATATTCTCTGTAAGGGTGTCTGCACAAGGTGTCTATAGTGAAGCAAGGGTTGCCCAATCTACAACCGCACCTCTCCTTAACCAGCATTGCTTAAGTCCAGTGAAAGGAGAAGTCTAAGCCGACCAGAAACAATGCCAAAATAAGCAGAGAAAAAACTGTTTTTTGCTAACACCGTTTTATCCTGAAACAATGTTCTATTTTAAAATTGTGCACATTTAACTTGATTTCGATGCTTTAATAACTGGTGCCCATTGCTGAAAATAATCCGTTGTGGATGTTTTCAGCGTCCCTAATTCTCTTCTCAAAAGACGTTCTTATTTATGCTTATGTCATTTGTACTTTTAGAATGACATTGCAATTTTAATTGCTTTTTCGTAATTATACTTCAGTATTCTAGAATTCGTTTTTTTTTTTTTAGTATTAAATTCTAATTGCTATATTTTCTAAACAAAATTCGACATTGTCTAACATAAAAAAAACTGTCGCTTTTCATTGATAAGAGCGCCATGTGGCGTTTATAAAGGGCAGACAACTCTGGTTTGAAAACGCCCTCATGCGGTGAGTCTGTGTAATTGTATTGAGAAAGGGAGGTAATGCTACAGTTATCCGTCCACAGATTCGTACACATTTCTTTACATGCAGATATTTTTTTCTTATTAGATGATTTTAAAGCAAAATATTTTTTAATACTACCTTAAATAATATTTGTCATTTTGCTATTAAATGAATATAATAATCAAATTGATAAGAAAAAGTAATCAAACTGGATTTTTATTTATTTATTTCCATGCACAGTAATATCATAATATGAAGCAGATTTTTCAGTTTAACTTTTAATTATTTTATTTTAGTAATATACGAAATTTAATGAAATTAAGACCTCGGGTAAAGCCTGGTAGCCCTCCTAGTACTATCTATTGTTTATAGCATTTTGATTTTAATTAAAATTCCTCTTTTGCTTTAATGAACTAAAAATACAAAATTATATTTTTAAATAAAGTGATATATCTGTTAGAATCGGGTCGTGTTCCCGACTATAAGCGAGTTCATAAAATCAAGCAATTGTTGCATGCAAAAACAGAGTAATAATTAACAAACAAAAGGAGGTAGTTCAAATAAGGTTTATTGAACGTGTGTGTATGTGGGATGATGACGTGTGTGGTGTATGTATGTGTGTCGATAGAAAACGTTACTTGAAAAGAGTATGTGAAGAAATGAGTCCGGCATGGGAAAGTCCTTGAAAACTGTATACAAAGAAAATGAGTTGAGAACTCTTACCGTTGTTGAACACGTGTTGACGGAGCGCTGGTGTCTTAGCGTCGTTCAGCGAGGCCAATTGAATAGAGAAGAGGCCTTTTTCCGCTGTCCCTTGGTTATATATCCCCTAAGGGCAGATAACTCCTCGTCGCTTTCAGCGTCACCTGACGGTGAACAGCGACAACTACCGGTTGGTTAATGCAGTTATGTTTTGAAAGGAGGGGATAACTGCTACAATTCTATATATATATAAAGCAAAGTTGTTTGTATGTATGTGTGTTCTGGCATAATCTAACAGACAAACTAACCGCAGATTTGGAATCAACACCTTCAACCCGATGTCCTTATCTATGTCAGAAGTTCTAGAACCCCTTTTAAAACTCATTATTCAGAATTAAAAATATGAAAAAATAACATTCGAAACAAATGTTCTGACATTTTTAGCCTTAACTTTTATAATAATCGTTTATACTTTTCACGTCAAATCATCGTTCGTATTTAACGTATTGTTTACTTTGAAGAGAAACAGTTATCCATTTTTGGTTAAAAATGGATTTAGAAAATGAAGAGTTTGAATGCAAAACGCGATAAACGCCATTTTCAAAATTACTAAGCTATCACTAAAAAAACTGTTGTATTTATTTACTCCTCTCCAGGAGTTAGGCACAAGGCCAGTTTTATCTTACTCCCACAAGTAAGATGCGACACAAGGTCGGGAAAGTGGGGTTTGAAAAGCCAGCGCCCGAGAGGTGAGCACTCTGGCCTACAAAAATTGCCTGGGCAGCCCCGTCGGCATTCCCCGGTAGGGCACCTCAGGCAGTAAGCAATAAACTTACTCCTCCCCAAAGAGGGGAAGCGAATCCTGGGAGGGTGGACCTCCTAGAACTGCACAGGACAGACACATAGACCGGCATAAATCAAGCCTCGAAGGCCAAGACAATACCAGTATGGGGTGCAGTATCCATCGGAACAGATACTACACTTTGATTTTAGCCAAAAGGCCAAGAAACATTTCAACACTGGATTACATATCCAAAGTATGCTTTACCTAATACGATACCAGCATAATTTCCCTTGACTTTTAATTAAAATAAGATTTTAGGCAAAGTCTAGATTAAATGTATTTGCCCTGGTATTGTTCAATGTCTCAATTTAGACAAATTGGATTTATCGCATTTTGCATTTAAACTCTTCAAATATTAGTTCACTAATATTGTTATACTTATGTTTCTTTCTTTATTTTAGAAAATCGAACTATTTTAGATCTACGTGGAGAGGTAAAACAGATTTTAATTTTTGTATCCCTATGCCAAGCTCATTTAAGTAGGTTAACAAGATAAAATATTTTCGTTTGATCAGTGGCCATGTGAATAAATCTTTCGTCTTCAATTTAACTATTTTATGCCACTGTGGGTTCGAATCTCACACTAAACAATTGTTTTTTTGTTTTTTTGTTTTTTTGTTTTGCTATAGCATTCCAGTTATTTCCTAGCCGATATCGCTCATCATAAAAAAACTGAATCATTTTTTTATAAATATTTAAAAAAATGGATGAAAAGTATTTAATAGATGTTCTTAACTTCAAATCTTGTCTATAAAATTCAAGAAAAAGGTACTTATACAGAACGCACCGCGTTTCTATGACTTTGCGTTGTCAACGTTCGGGTAGGTCTCATAAGCGCCCGAGAGTTGACGAAACTATTAGCCAATCAGGTTGCAGCATGCATTAGACAATCAGGTTCCAACCAAGCAGACGATAACTTTTAGAAGAAATTAATTTCTACGATCTGCAGCGCGTTAAAAAAAAGAATTTCTACGATCTGTGTCAACGCATTGAATCTCCGGAAGGACTCATTAAGTTTTGCCAGCAACGGTCACTTCTAGCGAAAGACTAACCAAAACCCTAAACCTTAACCCAGAAAATGTTAAAAAGAAAAAAACATAGAAAAAAAAAAGAAAAAAAAGAAATTTGTTAAAAACAGTGGTTTCATTGTTCGTTATATATAAAATAAAATCATCTTTTGAAACTTTTCAGTGCACAAAAAAACATTTGATATAAAAACATTTGATTAACAATGGTTCCTTTGACAAAAAAAATCTAATTAATAACTGTTGTTTAGCTATGGTTTGTTCGTTCTTTAGTTTTATATATGTATTTTACTTCGATTTTCTTCGTCTGAATTTATCGTCTGCCAGTCTTCAATTTATCGTTTGGCAGTATTCGCCTCGTCAACTCTCGGCCGCTTCTGAGAGCTGCCCGACGCAAAGTCACGGAAACGTGATGCGTTCTTTAAAAAAGTATAGACGCATACTACAGCTGGTTATGAAATATGCAAAAACGCAAAAATATCAAAATATTTTTGTTATTATTAAATGATCTTTTCTTTTTAAAATATCATCGCCACTTAATATTATTTCCATGAATATTATTTTGTTTAGCCAATTTTTCATCGTGTATGACTTTGTATCAGACTTTTTTTTTCGACTCTGATGACGATTTATTAAAGCTGACTCATCGATTGCGATACCACAGCTCTGGAAATAATGGAATATATGCTTACAACTTTACATTTTGAGACTAATACTAACATTCAGTAGCTTACAAAACGGAACCAGCAATATAATGAAGGCTATTCTTCTGCGATACTATGTAACTTTTATAACCAGCAATATAATGAAGGCTATACTTTTGCGATACTATGTAATTTTCATAACCACAATATAATGAAGGCTATTCTTCTGCGATACTATGTAACTTTCATAACCAGCAATATAATGAAGGCTATTCTTCTGCGATACTATGTAACTTTCATAATCAGTAATATAATGAAGGCTATTCTTCTGCGATACTATGTAACTTTCATAACCAGCAATATAATGAAGGCTATTCTTCTGCAATACTATGTAACTTTCATAACTAGCTACATAATGAAGGCTATTCTTCTGCGATACTATGTAACTTTCATAACCAGCATATAATGAAGTCTATTCTTCTGCGATACAATTAAACTTTCATAACCAGCATTAAAATTAAGGCTATTCCTCTGCGATACTATGTAACTTTGATAACCAGCAACATAATGAAGGCTATTCTTCTGCGATACTATGTAACTTTCATAACCAGCAATATAATGAACGCTATTCTTCTGCGATACTATGTAACTTTCATAACCAGCAATATAATAAAGGCTATTCTTCTGCGATACTATGCAACTTTCATAACCAGCAACATAATGAAGGCTTTTCCTCTGCAATACTATGTAACTTTTATAACCAGCAATATAATGAAGGCTAGTCTTCTGCGATAATATGTAACTTTCATAACTAGCAATATAATGAAGGCTATTCTTCTGCAATACTATGTAACTTTCATAACCAGCAATATAATGAAGGCTATTCTTCTGCGATACTATGTAACTTACATAACCAGCAATATAATGAAGGCTATTCTTCTGCGATACTATGTAACTTTCATAACCAGCAATATAATGAAGGCTATTTTTCTGCGATACTATGTAACTTTCATAACCAGCAATATAATAAAGGCTATTCTTAATCGATACTATGTAACTTACATAACAAGCAACATAATGAAAGCTATTCTTCTGCGATACTATGTAACTTTCATAACCAGCCATATAATGAAGCCTATTCTTCTGTGATACTATAAAACTTTTATAACCAGCAATAAAATGAAGGCTATTCCTCTGCGATACTATGCAACTTTCATAACTAGCAACATAATGAAGTCTATTCTTCTGTGATACTATGTAACTTTAATAACCAGCAATATAATGAAGGCTATTCTTCTGCGATACTATGTAACTTTCATAACGAGCAACATAATGAAGGCTATTCTTCTGCAATACTATGTAACTTTCATAAACAGCAATATAATGAAGGCTATTCTTCTGCGATACTATGTAACTTTCATAACCAGCAATATAATGAAGGCTATTCTTCTGCGATACTATGTAACTTTCATAACCAGCAACATAATTAAGGCTATTCCTCTGCGATACTATGTAACGTTCATAACAAGCAATATAATGAAGGCTATTCTTCTGCGATACTATGTAACTATCATAACCAGCAATATAATGAACGCTATTCTTCTGCGATACTATGTAACTTTCATAACCAGCCATATAATGAAGGCTATTCTTCTGTCATGCTATGAAACTTTCATAACCAGCAACATAATGAAGGCTATTCTTCTGCGATACTATGTAACTTTCATAACCAGTAATATAATGAAGTCTATTCTTCTGCGATACTATGTAACTTTCATAACCAGCAATATAATGAAGGCTATTCTTCTGCGATACTATGTAACTTTCATAACCAGCAATATAATGAAGGTTATTCCTCTGCGATACTATGTAGCTTTCATAACCAGCAATATAATGAAAGCTATTCTTCTGCAATACTATGTAACTTTCATAACCAGTAATATAATGAAGTCTATTTTTCTGCGATACTATGTAACTGTCATAACCAGCAACATAATGAAAGCTATTCTTCTGCGATACTATGTAACTTTCATAACCAGCAACATAATGAAAGCTATTCTTCTGCAATACTATGTAACTGTCATAACCAGCAATATAATGAAGGCTATTCTTCTGCGATACTATGTAACTTTCATAACCAGCAATATAATGAAGGTTATTCCTCTGCGATACTATGTAGCTTTCATAACCAGCAATATAATGAAAGCTATTCTTCTGCGATACTATGTAACTTTCATAACCAGTAATATAATGAAGTCTATTCTTCTGCGATACTATGTAACTGTCATAACCAGCAACATAATGAAAGCTATTCTTCTGCGATACTATGTAACTTTCATAACCAGCAACATAATGAAAGCTATTCTTCTGCAATACTATGTAACTGTCATAACCAGCAATATAATGAAGGCTATTCTTCTGCGATACTATGTAACTTTCATAACCAGTAATATAATGAAGGCTATTCTTCTGCGATACTATGTAACTTTCATAACCAGCATATAATGAAGGCTATTCTTCTGCGATACTATGTAACTTTCATAACCAGCAACATAATGAAGGATTTACCTCTGCAATACTATGTAACTTTAGTAACCAACAACATAATGAAGGCTATTCTTCTGCGATACTATGTAACTTTCATAACCAGCAATATAATAAAGGCTACTCTTCTGCGATACTATGCAACTTTCTATAACCAGCAACATAATGAAGAATTTACCTCTGCGATACTATGTAATTTTCATAACCAGCAATATAATAAAGGCTATTCTTCTGCGATACTATGTAACTTACATAACTAGCAACATAATGAAAGCTATTCTTCTGCAGTACTATGTAACTTTCATAACCAGCCATATAATGAAGGCTATTCTTCTGTGATACTATGAAACTTTCATAACCAGCAATAAAATTAAGGCTATTCCTCTGCGATACTATGCAACTTTCATAACTAGCAACATAATGAAGGCTATTCTTCTGTGATACTATGTAACTTTCATAACCAGCAATATAATGAAGGCTATTCTTCTGCGATACTATGTAACTTTCATAACCAGCAATATAATGAAGGCTATTCTTCTGCGATACTATGTAACTTACATAACCAGCAATATAATGAAGGCTATTCTTCTGCGATACTATGTAACTTACATAACCAGCAATATAATGAGGGCTATTCTTCTGCAATACTATGTAACTTTCATAACCAGCAATATAATGAAGTCTATTCTTCTGGGATTCTATGTAACTTTCATAACCAGCAATATAATGAAGTCTATTCTTCTGCGATACTATGTAACTTTCATAACCAGCAATATAATGAAGTCTATTCTTCTGTGATACTATGTAACTTTCATAACCAGCAATATAATGAAGGCTATTCTTCTGCGATACTATGTAACTTTCATAACGAGCAATATAATGAAGGTTATTCTTCTGCGATACTATGTAACTTACATAACCAGCAATATAATGAACGCTATACTTCTGCGATACTTTGTAACTTTCATAACCAGCAACATAATTAAGGCTATTCCTCTGCGATACTATGTAACGTTCATAACAAGCAATATAATGAAGGCTATTCTTCTGCGATACTATGTAACTATCATAACCAGCAATATAATGAACGCTATTCTTCTGCGATACTATGTAACTTTCATAACCAGCCATATAATGAAGGCTATTCTTCTGTCATGCTATGAAACTTTCATAACCAGCAACATAATGAAGGCTATTCTTCTGCGATACTATGTAACTTTCATAACCAGTAATATAATGAAGTCTATTCTTCTGCGATACTATGTAACTTTCATAACCAGCAATATAATGAAGGCTATTCTTCTGCGATACTATGTAACTTTCATAACCAGCAATATAATGAAGGTTATTCCTCTGCGATACTATGTAGCTTTCATAACCAGCAATATAATGAAAGCTATTCTTCTGCAATACTATGTAACTTTCATAACCAGTAATATAATGAAGTCTATTCTTCTGCGATACTATGTAACTGTCATAACCAGCAACATAATGAAAGCTATTCTTCTGCGATACTATGTAACTTTCATAACCAGCAACATAATGAAAGCTATTCTTCTGCAATACTATGTAACTGTCATAACCAGCAATATAATGAAGGCTATTCTTCTGCGATACTATGTAACTTTCATAACCAGCAATATAATGAAGGTTATTCCTCTGCGATACTATGTAGCTTTCATAACCAGCAATATAATGAAAGCTATTCTTCTGCGATACTATGTAACTTTCATAACCAGTAATATAATGAAGTCTATTCTTCTGCGATACTATGTAACTGTCATAACCAGCAACATAATGAAAGCTATTCTTCTGCGATACTATGTAACTTTCATAACCAGCAACATAATGAAAGCTATTCTTCTGCAATACTATGTAACTGTCATAACCAGCAATATAATGAAGGCTATTCTTCTGCGATACTATGTAACTTTCATAACCAGTAATATAATGAAGGCTATTCTTCTGCGATACTATGTAACTTTCATAACCAGCATATAATGAAGGCTATTCTTCTGCGATACTATGTAACTTTCATAACCAGCAACATAATGAAGGATTTACCTCTGCAATACTATGTAACTTTGATAACCAACAACATAATGAAGGCTATTCTTCTGCGATACTATGTAACTTTCATAACCAGCAATATAATAAAGGCTACTCTTCTGCGATACTATGCAACTTTCTATAACCAGCAACATAATGAAGAATTTACCTCTGCGATACTATGTAACTTTCATAACCAGCAATATAATAAAGGCTATTCTTCTGCGATACTATGTAACTTACATAACTAGCAACATAATGAAAGCTATTCTTCTGCAGTACTATGTAACTTTCATAACCAGCCATATAATGAAGGCTATTCTTCTGTGATACTATGAAACTTTCATAACCAGCAATAAAATTAAGGCTATTCCTCTGCGATACTATGCAACTTTCATAACTAGCAACATAATGAAGGCTATTCTTCTGTGATACTATGTAACTTTCATAACCAGCAATATAATGAAGGCTATTCTTCTGCGATACTATGTAACTTTCATAACCAGCAATATAATGAAGGCTATTCTTCTGCGATACTATGTAACTTACATAACCAGCAATATAATGAAGGCTATTCTTCTGCGATACTATGTAACTTACATAACCAGCAATATAATGAGGGCTATTCTTCTGCAATACTATGTAACTTTCATAACCAGCAATATAATGAAGTCTATTCTTCTGGGATTCTATGTAACTTTCATAACCAGCAATATAATGAAGTCTATTCTTCTGCGATACTATGTAACTTTCATAACCAGCAATATAATGAAGTCTATTCTTCTGTGATACTATGTAACTTTCATAACCAGCAATATAATGAAGGCTATTCTTCTGCGATACTATGTAACTTTCATAACGAGCAATATAATGAAGGCTATTCTTCTGCGATACTATGTAACTTACATAACCAGCAATATAATGAACGCTATACTTCTGCGATACTTTGTAACTTTCATAACCAGCAACATAATGAAGGCTATTCCTCTGCGATAATATGTAACGTTCATAACAAGCAATATAATGAAGGCTATTCTTCTGCGATACTATGTAACTTTCATAACCAGCAATATAATGAGGGCTATTCTTCTGCAATACTATGTAACTTTCATAACCAGCAATATAATGAAGTCTATTCTTCTGGGATTCTATGTAACTTTCATAACCAGCAATATAATGAAGGCTATTCTTCTGGGATTCTATGTAACTTTCATAACCAGCAATATAATGAAGGTTATTCCTCTGCGATACTACATAACTTTCATAACCAGCAACATAATGAAGGCTATTCCTCTGCGATACTATGAAACCTTCATAACCAGCAACATAATTAAGGCTATTCCTCTGCGATACTATGTAACTTTAATAACCAGCAATATAATGAAGGCTATTCTTCTGTGATACTATGTGACTTTCATAACCAGCAATAAAATGTAGGCTATTCCTCTGCGATACTATGTAATTTTCATAACCAGCAATATAATGAAGGCTATTCTTCTGCCATACTAGGTAACTTTCATAACTAGCAATATAATGAAGGCTATTCTTCTGCGATACTATGTTACTTTCATAACCAGCAATGTAATGAAGGCTATTCTTCTGCGATACTATGGAACTTTCATAACCAGTAATATAATGAAGTCTATTCTTCTGCGATACTATGTAACTTTCATAACCAGCAATATAATGAAGGCTATTCTTCTGCGATACTATGTAACTTTCATAACCAGCAATATAATGAAGGTTATTCCTCTGCGATACTACATAACTTTCATAACCAGCAACATAATGAAGGCTATTCCTCTGCGATACTATGTAACTTTCATAACCAGCAACATAATTAAGGCTATTCCTCTGCGATACTATGTAACGTTCATAACCAGCAATATAATGAAGGCTAGTCTTCTGCGATACTATGTAACTTTCATAACCAGCAACATAATTAAGGCTATTCCACTGCGATACTATGTAACTTTCATAACCAGCAACATAATTAAGGCTATTCCACTGCGATACTATGTAACGTTCATAACCAGCAATATAATGAAGGCTATTCTTCTGTGATACTATGTAACTTTCATAACCAGCAATAAAATGAAGGCTATTCCTCTGCGATACTATGTAACTTTCATAACCAGCAATGCCGTTGCTCATCATTGCATATTGACAACCTGATCTGAGACTTGATAGGATTATTTTGTAACATACAAATTGTTGCATTTATATGCGTAATATAAGTGGCCAGTTTCATAGAAAAACGGTGATTCTGTCTTACTGAATATTGCAAGTAAAGTACCACAAAGGTTTTGCATAGTCGAAAAAAAACGTTCTTAGTTATTCATTTCTAAGTAGCTGAGAATCATAGGAAATATGAACAACAATGGAGTCACTTATCATCATAAAGAATTTATGCTTTTCCTCATATAGACCTCTCGTGCTACCAGATCAGGCTGTCTGAAAATACCGACTTCTTGACTTAAAATGCACCAAATATTGATTTTATTGGTTTTTCATTTCCCTTTGCAAAACTCAATCATACTCTGCAAAGCCAAAAACAAACAACAATTTTCCTCTACAAAACGACCAAATTAAACACCATGAATAATATTTGAAGGTATAAATTTCTTGAATCATAAAAACTTTTACCAAAATGACTGGATTCGTTATTATTAACCCGAAAAGTGTTGATATGCCGTAAAACAAAACAACCAAACCTCATATAGACCAAATATCAATGAAAGACAGAAACAAAGAAATCCTTATTTAATTTTTTTAATTAAAATAATATAATAACATTGTTTGTGTCCACCATCTTTAATTGTTTCACCACATGTGATGGCCCGTGGCCGCCGATATAGAAGGCCTGTTCACTGGAATATGACGTCATGCTCTTAAGTAACAAACGAGATCTGTTGAACAGTCAGGCATTTTGACCCCTCCCTTTACTTAAAAATTCACCAAAATTCATGAAATCAACCAATTTTAATTAACAATCCTGAATATAATTAACTCATTACTTCATTAAAAATCTTAGTACAAATGCATTATTTTGTGTAATTTGCGTAGGCTAGACACAAAACATTAAAGTAATACGTAATAATAAAATGGTGTCGTCATAATTTTTTTAATTTTTAAAACATGAAAATTTTTCTTTGAAAAATAATTTGTCTCATTTAATATTCATTCTTTAAATAAGTTCATTCTTTCCGGATTATTTTTAATGTTTGAGTTAATTGTTATGACAACTTGGTCTACATCGAATGAAAATACTAGCATGAGAATATCTCTTGGTTTATAAACACAAAAATACAAATCCCTTTTTTTAGAGAGTTTTATTCTTTATATGAACATTTTATTATAATTAGTTTTAGCTGAATAATATGAGTTGCTTTCATTTCCGCCCCCAAAATAAATGATGTTTCTTTTTTTTTTTTAACAAAAAACACCTTTACTAAAGTTATATCACATAGTACTAAAAATATTCATAAATGTATTTTTATGAAAATAAAGCATCGTAGATATTAAGAATAAAAAAATTATTTTAAAATATAGATCTCATATATTACGAAAAAGAACCCTACTGAATTCTGTATTAATTACGACTAATAGATTAAAACATTTTAATGAATTTATTTATTTAATAAAATATAGTTTCTGAAAAAAAACCAATAAAGTTTATTTTCAATAAAGTAACATTTTGGCCAAAAGATTGTAATAAAATATAGTTTCTGAAATACTATGTGATTTTTTTTTAATAATTTAAAATGTTATAAAACATAATAATAATAAAACTATATTGTATTGTAATGTTATAATAAATGCTTTTTTTTTTAAATTAACTTAAAAATAAATCAAACATGAAAGATTACGAATTCATTAAAGTAACACAAAATCAATAATTTAAAATAATTAATAGAACATTTATTGAAATAAATTAGAATGTGTGTGTGTGGTTTTTTTTTTTTTTGCAAAACGAAGTTTTTATACAATATAGTAAAAATTTGTAATAAATTAAAACAGTCATGTTTTGTTTTATTCGGGGAGGATTTGGATGAAACTTATTAATTAGTCTAAAATTGTATATTTTATCTCGAAATAAAATTCTAATTTATTTTTTAAAAACTTTAAATTCGGACTTTAATCATGGCCGTCGTAATATAATGCAATACCTTATCTTTGAACGCCATGATGGATTTAAAAAAAATGTCTTTCGGTTAAAAAAGGAAATACGTTTGAAAAAATGAACAAGGTAACAATGATTTCTAAGTGAATGAATAATCTTTAGGGATTGCCGTGTTCTTGGAAGTAAATAACATCACAATAGCAAGAACAATTTAAATATGACTTCCAAGTGAATTAATAATCCATGCTGTATATGAATCTTGATTAAAGACGCAGGCATGCGCATTACTGCACGGTTAACTTCCGGTCCTGCTTGATCGTGGATCTAAGAACCACGACCAATGATACAACCAGAAAATCTCGACTCAGTCGATAGGCCTGCTATAACGACTGGTCGATTATAAAACCACATAAACACTGCCTCATGGTTTAATGTGTATAGTGTTCATCTGATTAGATAAACACTGCATGAACAATGATATTAATAAGCCATTTAAATGTATCTTGCTAACACCCTTCATACACATTTAGTTACACTGAAGTCGAGTAAAAAAACAGAGTGATTGGCTATTCTACTTTCGACACATAACACAATTCTCGCTATCCTCTCATTAATATACAACAATATTAAAGTTAAGATTTTTTTTATTAATCGGGTTGTAAGGTTTGTAAATTGAGATAAAAATATA
Source organism: Sepiola atlantica (assembly GCA_963556195.1). Lineage (NCBI taxonomy): Eukaryota > Metazoa > Mollusca > Cephalopoda > Sepiida > Sepiolidae > Sepiola > Sepiola atlantica. The sequence continues at coordinate 84,918,896 of OY744517.1, read as the reverse complement.
ATTAGATTAGCAAATATGCAAAAATCGAGTTAAGAAAATGACAAAGGATTAAACAAAATAAATAAATATTTGATAAGGGAAAAAATAAATAAGGTAGGACGTGACCATGAAATGTTTGGACAGTGTCTACATGATGGAGTGTATAATCTGGGTCGGATTTCGATATTTGTTTAAAATATGTATAATTCTTGGACAAAGTGAAATATTACTTGTGTGTAAACCAGTCAAAGTTAATTATTCAAAGGTGGCATAGTTATTTTTTTTTTATATGTCACGCATGTTTGGAGAGAAAGTGTCACCATCAATCATCATCCCCACGAAAAAAAATAACACAAACACTTGTGTCAAAAGAGAAAAGAAATACACAACAATGTAGGCGAATTTATAACAGATCGATAAATGACTTCAATAGGACTAGTAACAAACTTTTAGATTTGCTCTGATTTGCCACTGATAACGATACATTACGAATGGGGGAAACAAATGGCGATATTCATACATTTTCTATGGTGCACACTGACGTTAGTGTCAATGCGATTTTTGTTTTTTTGGTTTTGTATTGACCAAGTTATAGCTTTTTTTTTTATCAAGCTATAGTCTTTTTTGTCTTTTGGGTCACCACTTATCAAGGCCAAGCGCCACTCGAGGAGAAGCGTTAATAAGACGTAATAACTATGAGCCGAAAGATGATGAACACTATGGAAGTACAACCATTGATCAATGGTATGAACTGCATTTGATTACTTATGGGTCCGTTTATGGCAAGTATTTGAAAAACAATTGTAATCAGTGGGGAAGCAGTCCCACAGTAATGTGTTCCACAGGCAGGAAGCCCTGGCAAAGAAACTCTGTCCATGGATAGTCCGCCTGACGTTTTCCTGGATATTGTCAGGCATTACTTAGGTATTTTTAGCTTTGATTTGTTTATTTTTACTGTGAGTTGTGCTTCACTGTAACCCTATGGTTATTATTGATCCCCCTTTATATTTATAAAATCGGGGGACTTATGTTTTGAGGCATGTCCGTCTGTCCGTCCGGATTTTTTTCCGCAACCATCCATTGAATTTCTCTGAAATTTTGCATGAGTAACTTTGGTCAGGTTAGAAAGTGACATTCTCCGATTTTTGAAAAAAAAATCTGTTTAGCCCCCCCAGGGGGTTAAAAAGCCCCGAAATAGCAAAAAATGAATTTTTTTGCCCCAATAACTTTTCATTCATCCATTCAATTTCTCTGAAACTTGGCCAAAATGTGGAGGCAATTGTTCCTAATAGAAAATAAGTATCGCTGACCGTGGAAAAAATCTGGTTCGCGCCCCCAGGGAGTCAAAAGCCCCCAAAATGGCAAAAAATGACCCTTTTCTCCCATAACGTTTGATCCAAGCATTCAATTTTTCTGAAACTTGGCCAAAATGTAGAGGCGATTGTTCTGGATATAAAATGAGCATCCTCGACCTCAGAAAAATTCTGGTTCGCACCCCCAGGGGATAAAATGGGGGTCAAAAATGCCTCAAATTGCCCAAATTTATTGCATTTTACACTCGCCACATCGAGTCACATACAGAGGGGGACCACGCACGCGCGGCTTGTTATTTGTACTCACTAAGAGTTCTCACACAGATCATCATCAGTGATTGCTCACCGACAACAACCAGTGGTATTTCCTGGAGTCTGAGTGACAACAAGCCTCCCCAGATTTCCAGTATTCTTCACCTCTTTTCGATAACGATGCGGTATCGCAACAGCCTCTTACCATTGATTTCTCGCTGGTAAGGACAATTGGTCTTCTCTGGGATTTGGGTGGCAATAAGCCTCCCCAAGGTCCCAGCATTCTCTGCACTTTTCCAGTGGAGATCTGGTTTGTGCTGTCCGTCCTCGGTCTTCTCATCCTCCTCGACCCTCTGCAAATATTTTGGCTGGTGTAAGCCTAGGCCAGCACCATTTAAAAAAATAATTTAAAAAAATATTTTTTTTTAAATAAAAAGATAAAAACATTATTATTATTATTATTATTATTATTATTATTATTATTATTATTATTATTATTATTATTATTATTATTATTATTTACTCACTAGGAGTTATCACACTGGTCATCGTCAGTGATCGCCCACTGCCAACAACCTGTGGTATTCCCTGGAGTCTGAGTGACAACAAGTCTCCTCAGACTTCCAGTATGCTCCACCTCTTTTCGTTCATCACCGCTGATGACCTTGCGGTATCGCAACAGCCACCTACCACCGATTTCCCGCTGATAAGGGCCATTGGTCCCCTCTGGGGCCCGAGTGGCAACAAGCCTCCCCAAGGTCCCAGAGCTGTCCGCGCTCTTCCAGTGGAGGTCTGGTTTGCGCTTTCCCTCCTCGACCCTCTGTCCATAATTTTCGTGGCGTCAGCCTATGCTTGCGCCTCTCTCATGCGGTTGTATTTTCCCCGGTTCTGTTGTCTTGTGCTTCTATGTGTTTGTTCCAATTCGTTGCTTATGTGGGTTGGTTTCCGCATTCGAGGACATTTCTCAGGATTGTAGCTGTTTTGATCATTACTGTCCTTTGTATGGTCTCAGTTATCCCTTTGATTCCTATTTCTCCTAGTCTTTTCTCCATGTTTTTGGGGACTGTTCCTAGTGCTCCTATGATTATTGGTGTTATACTGACTTTCTTCATGTTCCATATTCCTTTCAATTCTCTGGCAAGTTCAGTATATTTGCTTCTTTTTTCCGTCTCTTTGGTCTTCACTCTGTGGTCTGCTGGAACGGCAAAGTCTACGATTTTGCAGGATTTTTCTTTCTTGTTGATTATTATCATATCCGGTCTCCTTGCTGTTATGGGTTTGTCTGTTTGTACATTCATATCCCATATGATTTTGTGTTTTTCGTTTTCTAGTACAGTTTCTGGTTTGTGTTTGTACCGTTTTTTTGCATATTCGAAATTCAGTTGTTTGCACATTTCCCGGTGTACTTCTTTCCCCATGCTGTCATGTCTGTTCTTGTATTCCCTTTGTGCTAGCTTGCTGCATTCACTTATTATATGATTTATCATTTCGTCTCTTTGTCCACACAATCGGCATTTGCTGTTTTCCTGGGTTTTATCTATCTTTGCTTTAATAAAGTTTGTCCTAATCGCATTGTTCTGTGCGGCCGTCAGCAGAGATTCCGTTTCTCTGTTCAAGTGTCCTTTTCTTAGCCATGCCCAGCTGTTTTCATTGGCTTCATCGCTTGTGAGTCTTATGAAGCGTCCATGTAGTTGTTTTTCTTCCCACTTTTCCTTTCTTGTCTTTTTGTTTCTGGGTTCAGTGCTTCTGGAGTTGTTTGTTGGGCTGGTGTCTCTTGCTGTGGTGATCAGTCTTTCCGTGTTCTGGGTTACATATTTCTCCAGCTCTTTTTTGGTGTCTTCCACACAGTCTTCTATACTTACCAGTCCTCTACCTCCTTCATTTCTTTTCATGTAGAGTCTGTCCGTATCGTCTTTTGGGTGCAATGCATTGTGCATGGTCATTAGTTTTCTAGTCCTCTGGTCAAGGTGCCTGAGTTCTTCTTTGGTCCAGCCTATGAATGGTCCAGAGTATCTTATTAGTGATACAGCCCATGTGTTTATCCCTTTTACTAGGTTTCTGCTATATAGTTTAGTTTCTAAGAGTTTCCTTGTTCTTCGTAGATATTCTTTTCCAATCTTCTCTTTCATTTCTGTATATTTGATTGTGTCTGCTTCCAGAACTCCCAGGTATTTATAACTATCTTGTTCTCCTAGCGCCCTCATCTCCTCTTGGTTGGGGAGTTCTATACCTTCTGTCGTCTCCAGTTTTCCTCTTTTGATCTCTAGCAGTGCACATTTTTCTATTCCAAACTCCATTTGGATATCCTGGCTGAATATCCTGGTTGTATTTATCAGCTTTTCCAGTTCTTTTTTGTTTTTTGCAAACAGTTTCAGGTCATCCATGTACATCAGGTGGTTTATTCTTTGTTCTGTATCCGTAAACCTGTATCCGGCATCACACTTTCTGAGTATGTAGTTGAGTGGCATCATAGCTATTATAAACAATAGTGGTGATAGAGAGTCTCCTTGAAAAATGCCTCTCTGTATTTTTATCTCAGACAGGTATTGTCCTCCGGCTGTCAGTTTTAGTCTCCATGTTTCCATTGCTTTCTGGATGAGATTAATAATCCTGTCTGGTATCTTGTATATTTTTAAGCATTCAATTATCCATGCTTGGGGGATCCTGTCGTAGGCTTTCTTGTAGTCAATCCATGCCATGGTTATGTTCTTTTGTCTGCTCTTCACCTCCTTCAGGGTCTTTTGATCAATGTATAGTAGATCATGTGCCCCTCTTTGTCCTTTCCGGCATCCTTTTTGTTCCTCGGGGAGCAGTCCACGTTTGTCTAGAGATTGGTAGATTTGTTCTCTCAGTTGTGCTGTGAGAATTTTCCACATTATTGGTAGACATGTTATCGGTCTGTAGTTGCTGGGGCTCGTTCCTTTTTTGGGGTCTTTTTGTATTAATGTTGTTCTTCCTTCCGTCATCCATTCTGGTACGTCTGTTTTGCGGATACATCCACTCAGTTTCTGCGCTAGTCTTTCATGCAGGGTCGTGAAATTTTTAAACCAGTATGCATGTATTCCATCGTGGCCTGGTGCTCTCCAGTTTGCCATTTTTCTTAGGGTTTTCTTGATCGTTTCTCTGTTGATTTCTGTTTCGGTTCCTTCTTCGATTTCCTGCAGTTCATCTTTCATGTTTTTCAACCATTGGGCATTCTTGTTGTGCTTTTTTGGTTCTTCCCATATCTTGCTCCAGAATTGTTTTGTTTCTGTTGGGTTCGGTTGCTCTGTCGTTGTTTTTTCTCCATTTACGTTTTTGTAAAACTGGCTTTCATTGTTTTCAAAGGTCCTGTTCTGTTTGCTCTGTTCTGATTTGTACCTGTATCGTCTCAGTCTTCCTTCTATTGCTGCTATCCTTTGTTTTATTTCTTCATGTTTCTCATTCAGTTTTTCCTTGCGTTTCTGATTTTTGCTTCTTAATCGTTTCATGTCCTCCTTCCTTCTGTTCACGGTGTTAGCTTCTTTCCGAAGTTTGGTGATCTGGGTTTCCAGTCTGATTTCCCATCCAGGTTTTGTCGGTCCTTTCTTTTGTCCATTCTCTTCATTTCTTAGTTTCATACTTACCGATTTTGCCCCTGCATATATCAGCTTATTATTATTATTATTATTATTATTATTATTATTATTATTATTATTATTATTATTATTATTATTATTAATAATAATAATAATAATATATGGTTATTTTAATTATTATTAAAATTGAGTTTGCAAAGACAGTCAAATATATAAAAAAAATAAGACAAAATCAAAACTTAGTCTCTTGTTGCTCGATGTATCTGCTTTCCTCTCTCTCTTTTCTTTCTCTCTTCAGCTATATGTTAAATCGTATTACAACTTGTAGTGACACCTTCTTTAGTTTATAATTGACTATTCTAATCTGTTTCTTCTTTCCCTTATTATCTTTGATTTTTCATGAACAGAAAGAGAACTACGGAAGCGAGAGTGATACATACTGTATAAAATAAGACTGGGTGGTATTCAAGCAAAATAAAATGAGAGAGGATGATATTGATAGAAACTTAGTAAGAAATGAGTACCTTGGTGAGTTAATTATAAATTGCATTTAATTAGAACAATTAAAATGAAAGTTTTTTCAAATGTAACTCAATCGCCAAACTGAGGCATATTTTAGCATGTAGTTTGCGTTGTTAAAATATGTAGGGAAAAATCCTGAGGGAAACTAACGCTGATTAACTCAAACTTTAGTATAATAATGGATAATTTTTTTTATAGATTTCCTGTGTTTTATGATTCATCTATTACTCTTCAGTACTTTGACCAAACTTCAATACTTGATTCATAAGAATTGGTCAGTCACATTGGTATTTAATCTTTTTGACCCTGAATCCAGTTAGGTTAATAACATTTGGTATGCCACCCATTACGATAAAACTTATACAAAAACAATCAAATTCATGAATGGTTGTAATTCAAAATGCAGTACTGAGACTAAGAAATTACATGAATGGTTGTAATTCAAAATGCAGTATTGAGACTAAGAAATTACATCAGTGGGTGTAATTCAAAATGCAGTACTTAGACTAAGAAATTATACGAGTGGTTGTAATTAAAAATGCAGTACTTAGACTAAAGAATTATATGAGTGGTTGTAATTCAAAATAAAGTACTTACACTAAGAAATTACATGAGTGGTTGTAATTAAAACTGCAGTACTGAGACTAAGAAATTACATGAGTGGTTGTAATTCAAAATGCAGTGCTGAGACTAAGAAATTACATGAGTGGTTGTAATTAAAAGTGCAGTACTTAGATTAAAGAATTATATGAGTGGTTGTAATTCAAAATAAAGTACTTACACTAAGAAATTACATGAGTGGTTGTAATTCAAAATGCAGTACTTAGACTAAGAAATTACATCAGTGGGTGTAATTCAAAATGCAGTACTTAGACTAAGAAATTACATGAGTGGGTGTAATTCAAAATGCAGTACTTAGACTAAGAAATTACATGAGTGGGTGTAATTCAAAATGCAGTATTAGACAAAGAAATTACATGAGTGGGTGTAATTCAAAATGCAGTACTTAGACTAAGAAATTACATGAGTGGGTGTAATTCAAAATGCAGTACTTAGACTAAGAAATTATATGAGTGGTTGTAATTCAAAATGCAGTACTTAGACTAAGAAATTACATGAGTGGGTGTAATTCAAAATGCAGTATTAGACTAAGAAATTACATGAGTGGGTGTAATTCAAAATACAGTACTGAGACTAAGAAATTACATGAGTGGTTGTAATTCAAAATGCAATACTAAGACTAAGAAATTACATGAATGGTTGTAATTCAAAATGCAGTACTTAGATTAAAGAATTATATGAGTGGGTGTAATTCAAAATGAACTACTGAGACAAGAAATTACATGAGTGGTTGTAATTCAAAATGCAGTACTTAGACTAAGAAATTACATGAGTGAGTGTAATTCAAAATGCAGTATTAGACTAAGAAATTACATGAGTGGTTGTAATTCAACATGCAGTACTTAGACTAAGAAATTACATGAGTGGGTGTAATTCAAACTGCAGTACTGAGACTAAGAAATTACATGAATGGTTGTAATTCAAAATGCAGTACTTAGACTAAGAAATTACATGAGTGAGTGTAATTCAAAATGCAGTATTAGACTAAGAAATTACATGAGTGGTTGTAATTCAAAATGCAGTACTTAGACTAAGAAATTACATGAGTGGGTGTAATTCAAAATGCAGTACTTAGACTAAGAAATTACATGAGTGGGTGTAATTCAAAATGCAGTACTGAGACTAAGAAATTATATGAGTGGGTGTAATTCAAAATGCAGTACTTAGACTAAGAAATTATATGAGTGGTTGTAATTCAAAAGTCAGTACTGAAACTAAGAACAAGAACATAAGTCAGTCGTGAGACGGCATACGTCTGCCTGACAACATAAGAATCGACCAAACTCTTTCCTGGCCTTACTTCTTCATATTGTATGAAGTATTTCTGAAGTTATGCCATGGAAACCTCGATAACTCAAACACTATTTATCTGATCAGACTGAAATATTGCATGGCGGTGGTCAAAGAGCATCAGATCCATGCATCAGATTTGGAAAAATCGAAAGTAAAAATTTCGACAATGACCGAACTTTTCAATGTCAAAGTGAAAGTCCTATAACCTGCAAGACTTCATTGGCAACAATATGGGTCAAGTAGCAGATATCTATGATGAACAGACCCCAAGTTATCGCCAAAAGTGTGATTTTCACCTTTTCCGTGACTTTGATCTTTGACCTAGATATCTAAAAATTAAATCAGTTCTAAGTTAGACCATGATCGATATTTTGTTTGTCACGCTTAAGTTTAAAATTGCATTTACGTTGGTATGTCCCACTTCAGGTTGAAATAGCATTTTCGTTGGTCTGTCATGATTAAGTTTTAAATAATGTTTTCATTAGTCTGTCAACCGTAAGTTTGAAATAACATTTACGTTGACCTGTCACCCTTAAGTTTGAAATAGCATTTACGTTGGCCTCTCACCCTTAAGTTTGAAATAGCATTTACGTTGGCCTATCACCCTTAAGTTTGAAATAGCATTTTCGTTGGACTGTCACCCTTAAGTTTTAAATAGCATTATCGTCGGCCTGTCACCCTAAAGTTTGAAATAACATTTACGTTGGCCTGTCACCCTTAAGTTTGAAATAACATTTACGTTGGCCTGTCACCCTAAAGTTTGAAATAACATTTACGTTGGCCTGTCACCCTAAAGTTTGAAATAACATTTACGTTGGCCTGTCACCCTTAAGTTTGAAATAGCATTTACGTTGGCCTGTCACCCTTAAGTTTGAAATAACATTTACGTTGGCCTGTCACTCTTAAGTTTGAAATAGCATTTACGTTGGCCTGTCACCCTTAAGTTTGAAATAACATTTACGTTGGCCTGTCACCCTAAAGTTTGAAATAACATTTACGTTGGCCTGTCACCCTTAAGTTTGAAATAGCATTTACGTTGGCCTGTCACCCTAAAGTTTGAAATAACATTTACGTTGGCCTGTCACTCTTAAGTTTGAAATAGCATTTACGTTGGCCTGTCACCCTTAAGTTTGAAATAACATTTACGTTGGCCTATCACTCTTAAGTTTGAAATAGCATTTACGTTGGCCTGTCACCCTTAAGTTTGAAATAGCATTTACGTTGGCCTATCACTCTTAAGTTTGAAATAGCATTTACGTTGGCCTGTCACCCTTAAGTTTGAAATAACATTTACGTTGGCCTGTCACCCTTAAGTTTGAAATAGCATTTACGTTGGCCTGTCACCCTTAAGTTTGAAATAACATTTACGTTGGCCTGTCACCCTTAAGTTTGAAATAGCATTTATGTTGGCCTGTCACCCTAAAGTTTGAAATAGCATTTACGTTGGCCTGTCACCCTTAAGTTTGAAATAGCATTTACGTTGGCCTATCACTCTTAAGTTTGAAATAGCATTTACGTTGGCCTGTCACCCTTAAGTTTGAAATAGCATTTATGTTGGCCTGTCACCCTAAAGTTTGAAATAGCATTTATGTTGGCCTGTCACCCTTAAGTTTGAAATAACATTTACGTTGGTCTGTCACCCTTAAGTTTGAAATAGCACTATCGCTGGTCTGTCACACTTCAGGTTGAAATAGCATTATCGTTGGTCCGTCACACTTAAGTTGTAAATAGCACTGAATGGACTCATCTTCAGAATATAGGTTCTCTGTTTATTTGTTCTATTGTTCACAAAGTAGTCTTTATCTGTGATATCGTCTACTGAGTAGACGTGTGAAGTATTTCCCTGTAGTATCAGCTTGTTGTTAATTAGCTCCTTTGAAGAAATATCGTTTATTATTTTCTCAGGTGTCTATGAAATGCAAAAGGAGATGTCTGCTGCTGCTGCTGCTGCTGCTGCTGCTGCTGCTGTTACTGTCTTATTTGTACTTATCTAATTTTATTTGGCATATTGTGGATTTACTGTGGCAAGAGATTGGTTTTATTATTCCAACTAATTGACACATATTTTCTGACAACGAGGCTACAGACATCTTTATTAATGTATTATCTACTAGCAAATATATGCTCCCTTCGGTCTCATTTTGCTAGGCTGGAATGATATCATGATGAACGAACTACATACACTGACCCTCATACCCCGAAAGGAGGGGGTAATAACGAACATATACTACACTAATCCTCAAAGGAGGAGGTAATGTCTGGTAGGATGGTATCATGACAACAGAACACGTACTACAATACTCCTTCCAAAATAGAGGAGGTAATACCTGGGAAAATATCACCAAAAAAGCAGAAGGTAATGCCTGTGAGTATAGTATCATAGCAACAGAAAAGATACTACACTACCACCTGCCCCATCCCTTTAAAGAAAGAGCGACCGACTCGATTTTTCTGAAACATTTGAACGACGTTAAAAACGTTTGAACAAAAATACTAAATATTTGTCAAGAAAAGAAAACAAAATTGCAAACAGAGCATTTGTTATATGAAAATTTTAAAAATAATTGAATTAAAAAACAATAACAAATAATAGTTAATTAATGAATTAACTTTAACAAAACCAATATGCAAATTAGTTGATCTTACAAATCTGATATCACACTTATATAAACGGTATATAAATATCGATGGTGCGTATGTTAAATAAGTTCAATTAATTGGCCATTGCTCTCGGCATTTTGGCCAAGATCAAAGTGTAGTATCTGTTCCGATGGATACTGCACCCTATAGACCGGTATTGTCTTGGCCTTCGGGGCTTGATTCCGCCGGTCTATGGGTCTGTCCTGTGCAGTTCTAGGAGGTCCACCCTCCCAGGCTTCGCCTCCCCTCTTTGGGGAGGAGTAAGTTTATTGCTTACTGCCTGAGGTGCCCCTACCGGGGAATGCCGACGGGGCTGCCCAGGCAATTTTTGTAGGCCAGAGTGCTCACCTTCTCGGGCGCTGGCTTTTCAAATTCCACTTTCCCGACCTTGTGTCACATCTTACCTTGTGGGTGGAAGATAAATAAAAAGTTCAATTAATTGGGAAAAAGACCGTTTTGACTTTATCGTTCTTGCGAGAAATGGTCCAAACTTTTGCATTTATTCATTTAGATGGTATCAGCGCCTCTGCTATGAGTCCATGTTTCCCTGCAAATCTATGATATGGGTGTTCCCATTAGAAGACTACTCTTTGCAATAAAATAGAAATCTTAATTTTTATTATTCACCAAAAAATATTATTTAGTTTTAATGAAATGTTCAGCACCCCCTTCTTTATACATTGAACTATCCCGAGTAGCATATCAACAACCTTGAGGAGTACGACAATAGGACGAGTAAAGTCGGGTCGTTTCCCGTATACATTACAAACCAGTTACCTAACTTGTAACTAATTATCGTATCGTTCACTTACAGTAATAAAAGCTTTTATATTTGTGTGTTGGCCATTCGAGTTATCATTAAATATCTTCAAATATCATTACAAAGAAATGCATTATCTATTTTTACGCCGAAAGCAAATTTTGAAATTTAATATCACAGGGATTTTTAAATGAATGGAAGTTGAATAATGTTTTGGCAGATTAACACACATGCGCAATATCAGTTTTTTAAAATATACTGTTATTGTTAAAAGTGGTTCTATATTTTTTCCAACAACATTTTGATTTACAGGGTAAAATATAAAACTAAGGAAGTCTAAAGAGCACTGCTAAAACCATTCTCTGTAGAGCTTCTATTGGCCCCTCCCCCTTTAGTTGGGGGGGATTCAAAGGTCAGCATCCTACACTCTATAATAAAGAGCAATGTGTATTTATTTGTGTATATATATATATATATATACAGGGTGATTCATAAGTCACTTCACTTAGCTATTTAAAATGTCCTTTACAATTGAAGAGCGAATTTTTATTGTTATTCATATGGCCAAATTTGATGAATCTCCCACACTTGTTGAAAGGCAATGGAAATGTGATGTGAACAGAAGGCCTCCTTCGCACAACACCATAATCAATTAAATATGCTACAAAGAGTCGTAAATTCCTTGCAAAAAAGAATGGAGCTATGCATGCAGAACGAAGGTGGAAATTTTGGAAATTTGCTGTAATTTTAAACTCCCATATGCATGCAGAACGAAGGTGGACATTTTGAAAATTTGCTGTAATTTTAAACTCCCATAAATGAATTTGTTGAATAAACTTTTTGTTTTGTATTACCGTATTTTTTTGCTTTAGAATTTCAAAAATAAATAGCTAAGTGACTTATGAATCACCCTGTATATATATATATATATATATATATATATATATATATATATATATATATATATATATATATATATATATATATATATATATATATACTTTTTTTTAACCATGTCGTTTTTTTTATCAAATTATTTTTTTACTGAGATTTTTCAATTTAAATTTAATTCTGATATCGTTTGGTCATTACATTATTAATTGAACCACATTTGTATAAAACTATAATTTTGTTACGGTAATGCTGCTTTTATCTTTGATTATAAATTTATTGGATGTAAATAGCTTCTAAATTTTTTAATACATTAGGATTTGCTGAAAATTTTAAAGCCAGAAATGACTTTCTATTCAACAGTTTAAATGCTTCCGAATTCCTTTCAAACTAATTCATTAAGTAATTCATTCTTTTTTTTCTTCAACTATTAAAATAAGATTAAAATGGCTGTTTAGTTTACGAAGAAAGCGAAATGTATTTTTGTGAAGTTAATTTCGTAATTAAATTATTTTTTAAAATACTATTGTTAGGATCGAGGGTCGTGTCCCCCGATTATAAACGTGTTCAGTAAATCAAGCAATTGTTGCATGCAAAGACAGAGTAATAATTAATAAACAAAAACGAAGTAGTTCAAATAACGTTTATTGAATGTGTGTGTACGTGGAATGATGAAGTGTGTGATGTATGCATGTGTGTCGATGGAAAAACAGTTCTTGAATAGGTACGAGAAAGAAATGAAACCGGCGTGGGAAAAGTCTTTGGAAGCCGTACACAAAGAAAATGAGTTGAGAACTCTTACCGTTGTTTGACAACGTGCTGACGGAAGAAACGTGTGTTGGTAGTTGTTATGCCGAGACCAGTTCAAGAGAAAAGCGTGAGACGAAATGCTAGTGTATTAGCGTCGTTCTGCCGAGGCCAATTGACCAAAAGAGAAGAGTGAAACGGAACGCTAGTGTCAGCGTCGTTCTGTCGAGGCCAATTGAGTAGGAAAAAGCGAGTGAAACGGAGCGCTGGTGCCAGCGTTGTTCTGCCGAGGCTGGTTGGTGAAGAAGAGGGAGAATTTCCGTTTGCACCTGGTTTTATAGTCCGAAGGGCAGATAACTCTGGTGTCGCTTTACAGAGCCACCTGTCGGTGAAAGAGCGACACCTAACGGCCAACCGGTGTAGTTATGTTTTGAAAGGAGGAGGTAACTGCTACACTATTTTTACAGTTTGCTTTAGCACTTTGCATGATTGAATTTTTGGTTTCAATAAATAATCGATTAATAAAATAAAGTCATAAGTCACAAAGAGGCGAGAAAATCACACACATACACAGACACACGAGGAGTGGTCACACCATTTTATTAATATAGAGATTTCTTGTTGGTACTCTTGCATATGAGTTTTAATGCAAACTCTACCGCACAAGTTGTTGAACTGATTCTGCTTGTAGAATCATTTGTTTAGCAGACTGGAGTCTGTTTTCTCCTTGATAATTGACAAAGTAAACCTGAAGACTTATTTGTCCTCAAATTTTTTACTTGGAAAATTATTCAATTGATCATTTTTCTTTATTTGAATCTGTATCAAATTAAATCTGATTCAACAAGGAAGGACTCCATTGCTTCTTCGACCAAATTATTCCCATCCATTGTAGAATAATACGATTATTTACTCAAGTAACCACTGATGAACTAGCTTTGCCAAAAATATTTTTTTATGTTTAGGTGGAAAAAGATTCGACCTAACATTGCACAATTATTATTTTTTTTAAGGATCACTGCCAGATATTTCTGGCATTCCACAGACAATGTACTGTTTACGAATTGTTTCCACCGTCCTGATAGCTGAACCTGTTTATTATAGAGAAGACTCTAAGAATTCATAGTGACACAAAATAATGACATTTTTTTTCTTAACCAAATTAGTAAGTTGCAAAATTTATATATATATATATATATATATATATATATATATATATATATATATAGAGAGAGAGAGAGAGAGAGAGAGAGAGATCCACAAATAGACGGTTTGGCTGTATCACAGCTCTTCGATGCGGCTAGACAAGCAACTGCCTCTGATCGAAACTCAACCGTCTGACTCCCGCTGAGATTACAATGATAAACATTGGCAAATGCCAGAAGCCCCCTTTGTTTGCACAAAAAAAGCATTGCGTTTATATGCTAGTGGCAGTTTGTCATTTCACTTAGCAGTAAGCTCAACCCAAGAAGGAACCATATATATATATATATATAATTTAAATTTCACACTTGGAAGCGTTGATGAAATGGCGATAATAAGGAGAATATTTTGAAAAAAAATATTTTGTAAACCTGGACAACGCAGTTTTTTTAAAATAAATTATTTATTTATCTTAAAAACTTTAGCACTTTCAGTGATATACACCCTTGTCAGAAGTATAAGCATATTTTTTTCTCTTCTTTTTTCGTTTAATCCTTCCTGATTGAGACATATTTATCGCAGTCAAGTTGAAATTCGTCTTGATGTTATCGATGATTAATGTTGATATGCCAGTGTGTGTAGCACACGGTTACGTGAATAAGGTAGAATGAAATATATATATGTAATCAATTTATAATCTTTATACATCTAGGTATGTGTACTATATTGTCATATATTTCTATGTATGATTCACTCCTAAACTAATAAACCGATCGATATTAATTCTAAAACACATCTTCTAGGCGTAAAGGATCCAAATGTGGGCTATATTTAGTTAAATTAAGTTTTATGCCAAGGAGTAAAAAGGGGATGGAAACTCTTTGTGAAAATGCAGACACCTCTGATTTTTGTAGAGTTTTAACAAAAGGTATTAGATATCAATTAATAAATATCCCGCATATTTCAGTTTCTTTGGAGGATTTTAATGGGTTTTAGGGAGGAAAATATATGGGCATAACCTCCCATTTGAAAATTCCAATATATCAGATTTGCATTGAATTTGATCCACAGTCATTAAACATCAATGAAGCAAGATTCCCTGAATTTAAATTTCTTCTTAAGACCCCTGAAGCTTAAGCCTTAAATCTTAGACATTTTTCTAGAATCACAATCATGTAAAAGTGATTAACCGTTCCAGAACTCCACTTGGATTTCAGAGAAAATATCAATAAATATAACATGCTTAAGAATCAAGAGTGAAACATAACATTGTATAAAATCTATAATTTATTAACATGGGTATTAATAAAACAAATATGAAAAGAACAAGGAAAAATTAACTAGTTATTGATATGGGAAAGAAATTATGCTTTGGCTCGGAATATGTCATGAGATTGGCGTGAAAAATAAATAATATTTTGACTTGGGTTAAGCACGATTCAAAAGATACTTATCTTTTAGAGGAAATGGTCGCTGGCAACTAAGAAATCGATATTCCTACAGTCAGAATAAAAGGGAAATGTTCAAGTACATGATTTCATGTAGTCACTGGCAGAGTTTGAAGTCTGAAGAATGGCTAGAATTCTAAAACGATATGGTTTTCAGAGGTAAAAGGACAATTGTTTTCTCTTTGGTAAAAATCGGATTTTCTGATAAATTTAAGAAATGTAATATTACATTTGACAGACTCTTTTCAAAAGCTAACTTCAATTTCAGGTTTGGACAATGTTGTGCGAGTCTGATATGACGGTATGGAAAAATATTCCTGGCAGCAAAGCTGATGACTCTTTAGCAGCAAGATGGAAAACCGATGTTCATTTGGTTGAGAATCGTATTCATGGAGAAACGGTCAGCGGCTTAGGTGGCAACACTGAGCAACTGATATTTTTCATGTTTGTTTTCTAGTGTAGATCTGACTTTGACAAGAAACTGAGATCAGCCCCACTTGAGAAATGATTTTGATTCAAGTCGAGTCTGGGCATCCCATTGAAGCAGAGACAATGAAGTGCTTTTTAACCAATGAAGGTTTTAATATCAGAAGTCTATAATTTCGCACAAAGGTGTGAAAAAGATCTTGGATTTCACATATCTGCAGATTAAACACAAGAAGATGGGGAGAAAACTTTGGTTTCCAAGCAAGACCAGCCAATCTTTTGCTTATTCAAGGGAGGAAAAGAAGGAAAAGGGATTTTTAATGTTTCAGAGAAGCGGAGTGGGTAGGAGATTTTAGCTTTCAATAAAATAAAAGACGATATTTGGGGATGGGCGAACAGATAAACTGTCTTATATAAAAAGGTAAATGCTACCAAAAAGAGATTTCTGTCTTTCCTTTTCCTCTTTCTTTCTTTCTTTCTTTCTTTCTTTCTTTTTTTCCTGTATGACTTCCATTCCATCAACATTTTTCTTTTTCAATAAAATTCCTTATTCATTAGCTATATCTCTGATGTGGAAACATCTTTTTTTTATCCTGCTTTTGCATATTAGAAGAAGGTATACATTGTATCGAAACGTCACATGATCTAAATAAAATCAATTTCACATAAGATGCATACACCTTCAAATGATACCATTTGCTTACTGATCATAAATCGTGACGTCAGAAATGATGTGGACGATGATAAATTTAAACATAAATCCTCTTTATATTCCTGTTCCACGTTTGCACTTTTGTGCTGGGAAGTCGTGTCTCTAGAAGGTTCTTAATCTTTTCGTATGATCAGTCGGAAAACAAAAATTGACGTTTGAATACATAAAATAAATTGGATGAGCAGACAAAACGGTGAAATAAAATAACAGCAAATCAATAGAAAAAGTCGGTTTTTCGATGTCTGTCGGTTTTTCTGCTGTAATTCTATTTATCTTATTTAGCAAGAACGTTGTCAGCTGACTATCTCTTGGAATCATCTTGGCTTTCTTTGTTATAAACCGCAAAATCGCAAACAATTTTTTTTCTTTCTCTTTTTTTGCTCTCTAAGAAAACAATTTTATTACCCACACAAACACACAGTCTAGAATTGCACTCTATAGAGCACATATATCCACCAAAACTCAAAAATAAAAATTACTACAATCATTTATTTACGAATATCAGGCTTTTATAGTTACTGATGATCTAGATAAACTATACACTTTCTCCAACTCTCCTGAACACTAGTTCAGTCTAATAATACTCTATACAAGCATTTTTAAAATTTTAAATCAGACTTTTATTGTTAGCGATGACTCAAATAACTATAATTTTGTTCCATCTCTTCTGAACATTGACCTAGTTTAATAATCAAGGGAGGCACGAGAGCGCTCTATCCCGTAATAGACTTCACGAATGGCCTATGCTGGAAATCTTATTTCTTTGATCAATCATAACTCAAAAACCAATAAACCAAATTAGTTAAAACTTTGCACAAAATTTTTATTGGATAGGTTCTATAAGTGTGTAGAATTTCAGCATCATTAGTCAAGGCAACCCAGAGATCCAGAAAGGTCAAGCATGATTTTGTGTTATCCGTGTGTACGTACGTACGTACGTACATACGTACGTGCCACCCTATATCTCATCAACTATTTGATGGATTCAGCTAATTTTTGGCAGACAAAGAGATTCTAGGGTCTAGTTGATGGTATTTTAATTTCAGTTTACCATATACCTTAGTTTTCCAGAAAATTCCAAAAAAACTTAAAATGACCATTGTATTGAGGCATAGTCTTTACAAAAGAAGTGACATTCCATGATAAATGCCAGTATACTGAAATCATATGCCTTTAATAGGGTTAAGATGAAAATTCATATACACTAAATGTACAAAAGCAAGGAAATTCCCAAATGTTTACACTTTTATTGTCATTAAGGGTATGCGAGCACAACAGGGCTATGTATTTTACTGGTAGGAATTTTTCTTCAGCGCACCTCACACACTTCATCAACTCATACATAGAGATTTATACTGCAGTGATGTGATAATGAAATGGTTTGGTTGATATGTAGTCATACCCTTAAGTAATGACAATAAAAGTGTAAAAATTTGGGAATTTCCTTGCTTTTGTACATTTAGTGTATATGAATTTTCATTTTAACCCTATTAAGGGCATATTATTTCAGTATACTGGCATTTATCATGGAATACTAAATGAACTCAGATATGGAGAAAAAATATGTGGATGGCGAAGTTATTGAGGTTGTTCAGAAATGTTGTTACCTTGTTGATACCGTTGTAGTACAGGTGCTAGTGTGATACCTAGAATGAGGAGTGGATGGAGTAAGTTCAGCGAACGTTTGCCATTACTAACTAGCAGAGCGTTACTACTGTCGACCAAGAGAAGAATCTATCAGGCATGTGTACACATTGTGATAATGTATAGAAATGAAACCCGGTGAGGATTGAAAACATGTGTTGCCTGGAGAGAAATAATATGAGAATGATATAATGGATGTATAATGCAAGTTTTAAGGACAGGCTAAGATCTGATGAGCTTAGAGGAAGATTGAATCTGGGCAGTACAGGGAGATGAGAGTTCCTGGGTTATTAGATGTAGAACAATTGAGGTAGCAGGGTAAGTCCACAGGAGAATGCGAAGGAAAACATGGAGGAAGTGATAAGGATGGACTTGAGATGACGAGGAATGAATAAAGACCAGAGAATGGTTTGCTTGGAAGTCAATTTTAAAAGTTATTTAACACATGGCAGCATTAAAATGTACATTAAAGCGAATATAGTGATGATGATGATGATATGATGATGAAGAAAAAAAGAATGTGAAAAGAAACGAGTGAAAAAGACTGGAAGAGGACATTGATAGTATACATATGTCGTTTTCATTACTGGTTGAGTATTACAAATGCTCCCCACCCCCAATGGAATCGCTTATGAAATCTATAATCCTTTCTGCAATCCAACAATATTTGGTACAAATACATTTCAGTCTATGCCTCACTTGTCCACCAAGTTTCAGTCATGGATGTCCAGCAGTCTTTATTTGATTGCCGTTCAATTATATGCGAGGGTCAGTTTGGTGATCGTCTCATCAGTAAGATGTGTGATCCTGACTGGGTTTCACAATCACCGGACCTTAACCAGATTTTTATCTGTAGGTTATTTCATAAATAATATTTATCAAAACAATCTCCATATTATTCCTAAACCGAAGACGGCCATCATAGCAAGGTATAGACTGAAATTCATTTGTACCCAATTAGGGTTGGATTGCAGAAAAGATTGTGAATTTTATTAACGATTCCATTGATGGCATTATTTTTTCTTGGGGGGGGGGGGGCATGTTATATTAGACTTGGTTAGTGTTTAGGAGAGCTGGATAAAAATACAAACTTATAGGTTATTCATATAGAGTACAAACTTATAGGTTATTCATAAAAGTACAAACTTATAGGTTATTCATAAAAAGTACAAACTTATAGGTTATTCATAAAAAGTACAAACTTATAGGTTATTCATAAAAAGTATAAACTTTTAGGTTATTCATAAAAAGTACAAACTTATAGGTTATTCATAAAAAGTAAAAACTTATAGGTCATTCATAAATAGTATAAACTTATAGGTCAGTCATAAACAGTACAAACTTATAGGTTATTAATAAAAAGTAGAAACTTATAGGTCATTCATAAACAGTACAAACTCATAGATCATTCATAAAAAGTACAAACTTATAGGTTATTCATAAAAAGTACAAACTCATAGATCATTCATAAAAAGTACAAACCTGTAGTTTATTCATAAAAAGTATAACCTATAAGTTTATACTTATAGGTCATTCATAAATAGTATAAACTTATAGGTCAGTCATAAACAGTACAAACTTATAGGTTATTAATAAAAAGTATAAACTTATAGGTTATTCATAAAAAGTACAAACTTATAGGTTATTCATAGAAAGTACCAACTTATAGGTTATTTATAAAAAGTACAAACTCATAGATCATTCATAAAAAGTACAAACTTATAGGTTAGTCATAAAAAGTACCAACTTATAGGTTATTTATAAAAAGTACAAACTCATAGATCATTCATAAAAAGTACAAACTTATAGGTTATTCATAAAAAGTACAAACTTATAGGTCATTCATAAAAAGTACAAACTTATAGGTTATTCATAAAAAGTACAAACTTATTGGTTATTCATAAAAAGTACAAACTTATAGGTTATTCATAAAAAGTACAAACTTATAGGTCATTCATAAAAAGTACAAACTTATAGGTTATTCATAAAAAGAACAAACCTATTGGTTATTCATAAAAAGTACAAACTTATAGGTTATTCATAAAAAGTACAAACTCATAGATCATTCATAAAAAGTACAAACTTATAGGTTATTCATAAATAGTTAAAACTCATAGATCATTCATAAAAAGTACAAACTTATTGGTTATTCATAAAAAGTACAAACTTATAGGTTATTCATGAAGAGTACAAACCTGTAGGTTATTCATAAAAAGTATAAACGTATAGGTTATTCATAAAAAGTACAAACTTTTAGGTTATTCATAAAAAGTACAAACTTATAGGGTAGTCATAAAAAGTACAAACTTATAGGTTATTCATAAAAAGTACCAACTTTTAGGTTATTCATAAAAAGTACAAACTTATAGGTTATTCATAAAAAGTACAAACTTATAGGTTATTCATAAAAGTACAAACTTTAGGTTATTCATAAAAAGTACAAACTCATAGGTCATTTATAACTAAAATAGTCTGAGTTTTATGAATAAATGATTGTGATGTAAATGAACAAATAAAAATAAACATTTTTTGTCATAATAATACTTTCATTTATAAATTTAAACATAGGAAGAAAAGGGTTCTTTATATGACAGTTTTTCTTCAGTTTAGTAGCACGAGAGAACGATAATACTTGACTTTTGCTTTAAACTTGCAAGTAACTTTCACCGGTGGCTCTTCATTCTCTTTTCCTATCAATGCTGGTGTTCGTCAGGGCTCTATTCTAGGCTCAACACTTTTTCTTCTCTATATAAATGATCTTCTAGGGAATATTATTCAGAAAATTAACATCTTTACTGATGATACAACTCTCTATTCTTGTGTTGTTTCCAGCCAATCTCCCTCGGATCAGTTGAAATATTGCAGCTGATTTAGAAGTTGACTTCGGTTCATTTGTGGATTGGGGTATGAAATAGCTTGTTTCGTTTAATCCAGTTAAGACTCAGCTCGTGTCTTTCAATCGTAGGTGTGTCCCTTTTCTTCCTGAAATGCTCATGGATAGCTCTGCTCTTGAGAAGAAATCAACTCTGAAACGTCTCAGTCTTTATCTCTACACAAATCTTTCTCGGAGTTCATACATTAGATCCATTTCTCTTTCTAATTCTTGTAAAGTCGGTTCTCTCTATCGCTACAAACACTTTCTCACACCTAAGGCTATTCTCTATCTCTATAAATCTACAATCAGACCATGTATAGAGTACTGTTGTCATATTTGGGTTGTTGAATCTCTGTTTCATTTGAGGGTTATTGATAAGGTGCAGAAACGTATCTGTGATTTGATTGGCAACACCCTTTCTTCTTCTCTGCACCCTCTCTCTCACAGACGTGATGCGGCTAGTCTCAGTCTTTTCTATAAATGTTATTATGGCATGTGTTCTTCAGAATTGTGTGATCTGTTCCCTGCTTTCTTTGTTCCAGCTCGTTTGACTTGTTAGTCTAGTGATCTCCATTAATTTGCTGTTTCGATACCTCATTGTAATACAGCTTTTATTAAACTAGAAATTACTTTTGATAGAAAGAAAGGTTGAACTTGTAATACTAATTTTAAAGAATAATATCCAATGATTAATGCAGTGTGTAGCATTACCTTCCTTTCCATAATCCACCAGAGGACATTAGTCGTTCCATTTATGAACATCCGAAAATGCAGTCCAAGCGAACGCTAAAAAGCAAATGGCGTAAATTTCTACTCCCTTTCTTTCTTTGTCTCTCACTAGAGACAAAGGAAGTCTCGCAGCAACGCATTGACAGTGTAGTCCGGCTAATCAAAAGCTGGCACGTCAGTGAACCAACGTCAACTTCGTGACCCCTATAAAAGGAACGAAGGGGTTCGCATCTCTCTCTTTTTTCAGTCAGACTACTCCACTCCACATCCCCGGCCTCTCGGGGTGGGGAGATAAAAAACGAATTCTTCCAAAAGTATGTACAAGTTTTCCTTCTTCAAAACGAAAAAAGAACCTTTATCGACAAACACACGCACACACAGTTACGTACACGCTTTCCATGACACACTCACACAGAGTAAAATGAACATTGATAACAACGAATACCAAGTATAAACTAACATAAAGTATAACTTTACCAAAGAACATTTCCACTCATTAAAACGAACTCTTATAGGCCAGGAAACTTATAGCTTTACAAATGCCTTATCGAAAATAATTTTTTTGTTGATTATAAAATGTTTTGTTGCTATAATAATGTTTTCTTTCACTTGTTAATTCACTGTCTAGAATATTACTTTCTTTCCTTTCTTTCGTTCATTCACAAAACACCATACATGTGGAGCGGGCACTTGCTTGCTGCTGACCCAAACATTTCTCCTCTAATATAATATTTTCTTCCTTTCATTCCATTTCCATGTTAAGTTTAACCCTTCGGCATATGGGTACCCACGTGGTCGATTGACATGGACCACCCTTCTACTTATGTCTTATATTATCTCTTAGCACAAATAGGTTACAAATGAGTAAGTAAACCAAAATATTGTTTCTGGCTTATTTCTCAACTGTATTTCCTTTAAAATAATTTGTGACGCCAATAGGAACGTTTATCTAAGTAACATAAGGATTGAATCATTTAGTTCTTCACAGACTAGTATTTTAACCAAAAGCAGGACGTTGGGGCCGCACTACCAGTCCATGGGTGTCCCTGTTATATACCAAAGTCAGTGGTTTACAGCGTCTATGTGAGTCCTATGTTTTAGCCACTCACACAAAAACTCAAAATGGTATGTAAAACGAACTTTTTCCAAAAGTTTACATACATACATACACGCATACATGTAAAATTGTCATCTGGAACAAACGAGAAAGGACTGCTCTCATCATTGATGTAACCGTCCCAAACAACTATGGCCTCAATAGAGCCGAACGGGAAAAAATAACCAAATACGAAGACCTCAAAAATGATTTTAAAATAACATCGCCCCTCGACGAAATAAACATCATACCGGTTGTAGTGGTCTAGTGAAAAAAAATCTAAGAAAATACTTAGAAACAATCCTGGGAAGACCAAACTGTAGGAAAGTACAAATAGCAGCCCTAAAAGGGACAACATCTATCCTTAAGAGAGTTCTTGGATATAAATTTTACTCATAGGGAAATCAAGTGTAAGCCTCAAGAAGGGGGGGGGGCTGCTTGATCTCTATAGATTAACTGAATTAAGATGATAAAAAAGTAAAATGTACACATGCCTCACACACATATTTCATCTTAGAATCGATTCATTTGAGCTTTAATAAATGTGATATTTTAATGATATTGTATCAATATTGAGTGTGGTGTGTTATAATGATGTAAATTTCCATTAGAAAGTAGATTAAGTAAAAATAGGAGTAGAAACTAAGTTAACGTGTCAAGAAATGACATCATGTTATTACGGACAGGGGTTAGGGTTAGGGTTAGTGTTAGGGTTAGGGTTAGGGTCAACACAAAGAAAACGAAGATGAGCAGAGTATGATGCTAAACTAAGTAAAAATCAACTCTTGTTCTCGTTTATTTAAAAACATATCCACGTAACACATATACAAAAAGGCAATGAGATAAAAATGCAGAGAGCACATGTATATTTGTAGAATGATGGTCCACTGGTATAGGACGAGGATTTCGAAAAATACATTAGGTCCACAAAGAATTCTGGGAAAGATATAATATAAATACATACATATAAATATATATATATATATATAGAATACAGAAAGAAAAAATTCACATGCACATTGCAACTGTCAGCATTTATAATTTACAATCATAAATGCTGACAGTTGCAATGTATATGTGAATTTTTTCTTTCTATATTCTATTCTTGCTCTGTTTTCTACATTGAGCTCTTTTACTCGGATTTCTTAACAAAATGATTCATTTTAACACTATATATATATGTATGTGTATATATATATATATATATATATATATATATATATATATATATATATATATATATTAAGAAACTCGATTAAAACAATTTTTTTTTTAAAATTTTATTTTATATATATTTTATATATTGAACGCATTTTAGTATAGCATATATATACCCGAAAGGCGTATAATTGAAATGTATATACAGAAGTAAATTTGGTATTTGGGTGACAGAAATATAAATTGCTCTTGGAAAGTCACGTGTCCAGTTCTAGGTTTACAACTGAATGAATGTAGAAAGCAACTATGTGCTAATATAAGTGTATATATTACCATGCATTAATATAACATTTTTTTAGAATGCTGCAAAAATGTATGTGTGTAAGATTGTCTATATAATACTTTTTTATGTTCATGCATTTTTTGCAGTCTTGAATTTTGCATCTTGAATTTTGGTCAGTGAAACAGAATAAAAATATTCCTATAAAAAATGTGTCCTTAATATGAGAGTAAAAAGAATAAGGTTACCAGTGAGGTTATTTTTTGTGTGAGAAACCATAATTCCATGGTCATGTTTTGGGGACAAGCATGTTTCTTCTGTGGTACTGCAGTCCAAACTGAATATTTTCTCTAATCCAGAAGTGGCACAAGAGGAACCATTACTTGACCATATCATTACCATTCATCTTATACATTTAGAGAGAGAGTGAAATTCTTGGAATTCTTCGTAGAGAGGAATGAGGAGAATTTTACCAGGTCTGGACTTGACCTTATTAGAAAAATGGCCGTTAGCACCCACTGACCAGAAATTCTAACGATCAATGGGCTAGAACATTCAAAACTTTATTTAGCCAGACATCGTGCCACCTTAACAATGTACAGGGAGTCTCGAATGACATATAGCAAATAAGATAGTCAAATATTTCTCTTGGGTTTTCGATATGAAGAGAACCGGACATGTTTTTAGAGCTTCACCTCTGTTTTTCCCACATGGAGCGAGCTATGAAAGCTTAATACTATGCAATCGTCGATGTATACCTTATGTAATTTAATACTACTGTATTAGTAAAAAGAGAAATTAACTAAAAAATTAGAAACCTAGTGCTAAATAATGCTGTTGGTGTTTTTAATTGTTTCTAACTATTACAGACACTATTAAACAATGAAGAGATAGAGAAAGGTAGATCAACTTTACTAGGATGTCTATGATGACTACTACTGCAACTACCAAAATGTCATCAACAAAAAACAGCTGTCAGGTTACGAATATTGATTTACTCCTCTCCAAGAGTTAGGCACAAGGCCAGTTTTTATCTTACTCCCACAACTAAGATGTGACCCAAGGTCGGGTCGGGAAAGTGGGGTTTAAAAATTGTCTGGGCAGCCCCGTCGGCATTCCCCGGTAGGAGCGCCTCAGACAGTAAGCAATAAACTTACTCCTCCCCAAAGAGGGGAGGCGAAGCCTGGGAGGGTGGACCTCCTAGAACTGCACAGGACAGACCCATAGACCGGCGTAAATCAAGCCCCGAAGGCCAAGACAATACCAGTCTATTGGGTGCAGTATATATCGAACAGATACTACACTTTGATCTTAGCCAAACGAATAACAAGATTTGTTTTTACGGCTACGAGCCGCTGCCAGTAGATATGTATTACGATCAGAATACAAAGAATTCTCAACATAACAATATTATCTTTGTCTTTTCTAGCGCCTGTGAGATAAAATATGCGATGTAGATGCTGACAAAGCACCACACTTGTTTATCCTTCCAAATTACAAAAGTATTGGCCTTCCTGAAAAGGCCGAGAAGGCAGTTATTTTAAGCTCTGTTACATGCTTCTATTTGAACTGTTAAGCTTCTATTATATAATATAAAATTGTCTGTTTCTCTCTTCTTTTAAAATTTTCTTATCTTTTTGTTTTTGCTGGGGATGGAGTATCCTACCGGATGCCAGACATTCACCGGCTATATCAGACACTCCAGCCGAGAGATCTTTTTTAAGATTCTAACCGTCCCTTTAAATGCAATTGTTTGTATTTCTCTTGCACTCGGTTCACCGGGTATATTCACCATATAGCTTTTGAAATTCTTTTTCATTAGTCCTGTTGCTCCTATAATTACTGGGATGATGGAGATCTTCCTAAGATTCCAGTTTCTTTACATGTCGTACATAAGACCTTGGTATTTCGTAATTTTTCCCTTTCAGCTCTGTTTAATCCTGCATCATTAAGGACACTGACTTCAACTAGGGTTGCTACTTTCTCCCTTTTGTTCCATATCACGATGGCAGGTTTAACAGCTCCGTTTTCTAGATATGTAGCTGTAGGGATTGCATAGTCATAGTGGATGGTGTATAACTTATTTCCAACTGTTCTTTCTGGTATATGCTCCCAGGACTTGCTGCTACACTGAATATTCAACTGTATGTCTGTCTTTGTGTGTGTCCAGCTAAAAATCAAAAACTACACAAAACACACGCACAAACCTTTTTATATTTATTCTTCATGAGATCAACAGGAACAGAATTAGTCAAGGGGATAAGCATTTACAGCCAGGGTTTTTTACCCCACCCTATAGACCGGTATTGTTCGGGCCTTCAGGTCTTGATTTACGCCGGTCTATGCGTTGTTCCTCCTGTGCAGTTTTAGGAGGTTCACCCTCTCAGGCTTTGCCTTCTCACCCTTTGAGAAGGGGTTAGTTTATTGCTAATCGCCTGAGGCGCCCCTACCGGGGAATGCCGACGGGGCTGCCCAGGCAATTTTTAAAATGGCCAGAGTGCTCAAATTCCCGAGCGCTGGTGTTTTTCCCCACTTTCCCGACCTTGTGTCACATCTTACCTTGTGGGAGGAAGATAAATAGAAGCATTTACAGCGATTTTTGTAATGGTATTTAGTAATTCGTCAACGATTTTTTTCCCACAATTTTTCGCTCCAGTTACCAGAGAAAGTAAAGAAGAGGGAGATGATGGGGAGAGAGGGGTAAAAGATGGAGTGAAAGAGGGGGAGATAGAGATAGATAGTGAGGTAGAAAATTAAAAAAAAAATGATGTCACCCACACTCTTTAACGCTTCTATTTTGTTGTACATGCCCCTCCCGGGCAACACCGAATAGCGATGCTAGTTGAATATTAAATATTTATGTAGCCTTGTCTGAAGTAAAGATACAAATCAAATAAACAGCAATTACTCAAACAGTTTCGAAGCAATCTCTAACAGCAATCACTCAAACAGTTTCGAAGCAATCTCTGTCAAATTTGCACTAGCCCAGCTTCACAGTCATTAATCAGTTTCAACCAATTTTAACAGCTATTATTTGAGATATTTCGAAATTAAGAAAATGGAATGTCTCAAGTTATCATACAGATAAAAATAATATTAATTTAAAGCCTCTGCGAATTGATGAATATTATTTTCCTGGATATCATCCACTCTATAATAAAGATCAATGTGTATTTATTTGTATATATTTAAATATATATCCATACCATCACACAATTTTGCAAGTAAAGAAAAACTGCCAGATGGAATCATTTCCAGTGTTTAGATGAAGGAAGAATGCAAATAGAATCTCCAGCAATTATCAAATGAATTCGGGAATAAATCATTCACCCTATTGCCATAATGATATATTTTCTTTAATTTGTTTTCTTTTCTTCTTTCTTTACCGATTAATACGTTGTTTCTTCTGTTGAAATGGCATTTTCACCATTAAATTGACAGATTAAATGAAAATTAAAATTATGTTAGATACGTCTAAGCTTTTCTATAAGGATTAATTCTGTTGGCCCGTCCGTCGCACTTCCATTGAAATGGCATTTTCACCGTTAAATGTACAGATTAAATGAAAATTAAAATTATGTTAGATACGTCTAAGCTTTTCTATAAGGATTAATTCTGTTGGCCCGTCCGTCACACTTCCGTTGAAATGGCATTTTCACCGTTAAATGTACAGATTAAATGAAAATTAAAATTATTTTAGGTACGTAACTTTCCGGTTTGAGACGTTTTCTTTCCTGCTTTCTTTTTTTTTTAACTTCACCGATTAAGTCGTTATTTTCTATGAATATGAATAATATTCCGAACACTAGCGAAGCATATTTTTCCCCTGTCATTTTTTATGAACGGTGTACATTAATAAATATATATAGAAACATGTGTAAAGATAATATTCCAACAAATACTGAAAAACTACAAATAACGAAGTTATTAAATGAGAGAATGTTCACTTTGGTGATATCAAATGAACTTTGCAGAAATCATTAAACAACAAGCCGCCCGTGCGTGGTCTCCTCTCTGTATGTGACTCGATGTGGCGAGTGTAAAATGCAATAAATTTAGGCAATTTAGGGCTTTTTTGACCCCCCTTTGATCCCCTGAGGGCGCGAACCAGAATTTTTCTGAGGTCAAAGATGCTCATTTTATATCCAGAACAATCGCCTCTACATTTCGGCCAAGTTTCAGAAATATTGAATGGATGGATCAAACGTTATGACAGAAAAGGGTCATTTTTTGCCATTTTAGGGGCTTTTGACCCCCTGCGGGCGCGAACCAGCTTTTTTCCAAGGTCAGCCATACTTATTTTCTATTAGGAACAATTGCCTCCACATTTTGGCCAAGTCTAAGAGAAATTGAATGGATGGATGAAAAGTTATGGGGGAAAAAATGTAATTTTTTTGCCATTTCGGGGCCTTTTGACCCACTGGGGGGCTAACCAGATTTTTTTTTTAAAATCGGAGAATGTCACTTTCCAACCTGACCAAAGTTACAACTTCATGCAAAATTTCAGAGAAATTCAATAGATGGTTGCAGAGAAAAATCCGGACGGACGGACGGACATGCCTCAAAACATAACTCCCCTGATTTTATAAATCGGGGGGACCAATAAAGATGTTGAAAATGTACATAATTGGTCCCCCGATGTTTTGAGGCATTTCCGTCCGTCCGTCCGTCCGTCCGTCCGTCCGGATTTTTCTCCGCAACCATCCATTGGTTCGCGCCCCCAGGGGGTCAAAAGCCCCCAAAATGGTAAAAAATGACCCTTTTCTCCCATAACGTTTGATCCATCCATTCAATTTTTCTGAAACTTGGCCAAACTGTAGAGCCAATTGTTCTGGATATAAAATGAGCAGCCTTGACCTAAGAAAGATTCTGGTTCGCCCCCCCCCCCAGGGGATCAAAGGGGGATCAAAAATGCCCCAAATTGCCCAAATTTATTGCATTTTACACTCGCCACATCGAGTCACATACAGAGGGGGACCACGCATGCGCGGCTTGTTTTATATTGAGAAGCAAAAGAAAAAGCTTTAAGAACGTGATTCTTTGAGATTAACGTAAACTAAACTTGACACGATAGAATCACCATCTTTTTATATACTGCTTACATATATGCGATGTCAGCCGAAAGATAAACTTATTTGCATATTAGTCTTTTAAGACTAATAAATTTAATTAATTAATTATTATTTGTTATCGCTTCGTAATATCATGATTCTTTCGATTTTAATATTCAAAAAATAGTTATTTTTACTGAAATTGTTTCATTTCGCTGACAAAAGTTTAGTATTTGTGTTCAGGCGTACTCCTCCTCATAACGTGAATTTGAATAAGTTGCAATCTATTTCTAAGGCTATTATGGATAACTCTCCCCTACACCATCGCTCAGGTATTTTAAAAATTTCTTTCCTTTATTTACTTTCATTTTAAAGGATTAATAAATTTATATCAAAATCATTAAAAAAACGTCAATGTGTTGCTATCTATATGAATAAATGCGAAAGATTTAGTTTCGTGTTTTGAACAAAGTTAAGAATGAAATGTTTATTATTTAAAAATGTTGTTCCAATTATTCTACGTAGCAAACTTTGTGAAGCGCTAGCAAGCTGCAAAAGCCACCTAGTATATATATATATATATATATATATATATATATATATATATATATATATATATATATATATACATATATATATATATATATATATATATATACATACATACATATATACATACAGAATTATATATATATATATATATATATATATACATACATACATACATACATATATACATACAGAAGTATATATATATGTATATGTATATATATATGGCCGAGTGGATATGGCGACTGCTTGCAGATTCTAGGCTGACTCTATGAATCGGGTTCGCGCCTCCCGACCGTCTGAAATTGTTACTTTCCTGCACTGGTGAGAGCAATAAGCTTGAAACGCTAGCGTCTGTTGGTATTAATGATTTAATATGCATTAATAAATATTATATATATATATATATATATATATATAGTCTCGGAAGTTTCTCAACCATTAAAACTATATTAAAAAAAAAAAAAACTTATAGTCTCAAGTCTTCCAGTGGAAAATCACTCATGTAAGTCAATTTATTTTTTACAGTTATTATATTAGTTAGTTTCTAACACTATTTTAAGGGATCATCAGTTGTTTACCATGAAAAACTGTTTCGGGAATTTAATATATATATATATATATATATATATGTAATGTTTTGAAGGCTTACCAAAGCATTCCGTTCAGGAGCCCAATCAACACCACAAAAGACTTTTTTCATTCAAAGATTATTTATTTATCATTTCCAAATTAAAATTTTTTTTTGGGGGGGGGGGATATTTTTTCATAGTTGTGCCGCCCGTCAAGAAGGTGTATTCTCGCTCATTATTAGTTTCATTTGAGTGCATTTGGGACTAATTTTTTTTGCTGTTTTTGCTGGTTTGGGACTAATTTTTTTGCTGTTTCGCCTAGTAGCAACAACGTTGTGAAAATCTTGCGAGATATTTTTCTAAGACATTCTCTATGTTTTTTTCAGTTTTATTTTTTAATTTTTAATTTAATTTTTTTTCTTCCTTTCTTAAGTTAAAACAACACCACATTGTGTGTTGCCGGTTGTTGTAATTCTTATTCCAGGTACTTAATTTCCCTGATGATCTGCCAAGCAAGGACCTGCTTGGTAGTGAAACACGTGTAGGTAAAAAAACTCTTTAATTTGAAAATGATAAATCTTTGAATGAAAAAGTCTTTTGTGGTGTTGATTGGGCTCCTGAACGGAATGCTTAGGTCAGCTTTCAAAAAATCACATATAAATGTTCTGTACACTGTAATCCAGTATCATCGAGCTTGTTTTTATTGGCCTAATCCGGTCTTCACTGAATAATATATTTTCTAAGTGAAAAATCCAAATATATATATATATATACATGTATATATATATATATATATATATATATATATATATATATATATATATATATATATATATATATATAATTGTGTTGTAATTGTGTTGTACTAAGATGATCACTTTTTGCCAAGCTGGAAGAGCAAAAGTTCTAAAATAATTTGTAAATTGACATCTGTCAAGAATCTTAGCCAAGCTCTTCTCAGTAAATATTTTAGAGCCTCAAAATTGTGTCATGAAATATATATAACCTGATTTTTTATGAAGTAATTCTTATGAACGAATCTGAGCTGACTTTATGGATCGTCCAAAGAATGGATTTTATCTGATGCGGATGGGACAGTAGCTAAAACTGTGTAGCAAGAATATGGTAGTTTGATTGAATCGATCTGACTGTCTTTCTATCCAAACCTGTATTTTTATTGACATCCCAACAGAACTTCTAGATTTTACCGTTTTGGGGCATGCATGGCTGGAAAATTATCCTGACTTTCCAGCTTTTTAAAAGATATTTATAGGTTGCAGTTGGTCAAATATCATTTAAATCTATTCATGGCATAGTTTTTGGCATGTATATAAAGAGTTTTTGTGTCAACCGAAGTTTTTTTTTTAAACCTTCATGGCTTCAGGAGGCTTTATCCATTGATCCGGTTTTTGATCGGTCGGTCAGGCAACAGTTTGAAATAGCATTTTCCATCAAAAAATCTAAAATAAAAAAAATACTCCCACCTAATGTCTGGAAAACCAAGCTAAAGAAAAGTACCGACAGCAGCTCTAAACGGAACAACATCAACCCTTAAAAAAGTCATCAGATATAAATAGAGCTTATAACGAAATGAAGTGTTAGTTCCATGAGTGAACCTTTTGATCTCTAAGAACGAACTGAACTAAAAGAAAAAATTATGAAGTGAGATAAAATTATTTTAGATACGTCTATACGAATTAATGTATGTTGGCTCGTCCGTCACACTTCCGTTGAAATGGCATTTTCACCGTTAAATTGACAGATTTAATTAAAATTAAAATTATTTTAGATACGTCTAAGCTTTTCTATAAGAATTAATGTCTGTTTGCTAGTCCGTCACACTTCTGTTGAAATGGCATTTTCACCGTTTAATGGACAGATTAAATTAAAATTAAAATTATTTTAGATACGTAAAAGCTTTTCTATACGAATTAATGTCTGTTTGCTAGTCCGTCACACTTCCGTTTAAATGGCATTTTCACCGTTTAATGGACAGATTAAATTAAAATTAAAATTATTTTAGATACGTCTAAGCTTTTCTATAAGAATTAATGTCTGTTTGCTAGTCCGTCACATTTCTGTTGAAATGGCATTTTCACCGTTAAATTGACAGATTAAATTAAAATTAAAATTATTTTAGATACGTCTAAGCTTTTCTATACGAATTAATGTCTGTTTGTTAGTCCGTCACACTTCCGTTGAAATGGCATTTTCACCGTTTAATGGACAAGTTAAATTAAAATTATTTTAGATACGTCCAAGATTTTCTATACGGATTAATTTATGTTGACTCGTCCGTCACATTTCCGTTGAAATGACATTTTCACTGTTAAATGGACAGATTAAATTTAAATTAAAATTATTTTAGATACGTCTAAGCTTTTCTATACGGATTAATGTATATTGACTCGTCCGTCACACTTCCGTTGAAATGGCATTTTCACCGTTTAACGGACAGATTAAATTAAAATTAACATTATTTTAGATACGTCTAAGCTTTTCTATACGAATTAATGTCTGTTTGCTAGTCCGTCACACTTCCATTGAAATAGCATTTTCACCGTTAAATGGACAGATTAAGTTTAAATTAAAATTATTTTAGATACGTCTTAGCTTTTCTATAAGAATTGATGTCTGTTTGCTAGTCCGTCACACTTCTGTTGAAATGGCATTTTAAATGCAGATTAAATTAAAATTAAAATCATTTGAGATGCATCTTATTATCTTTCTAAAACGTACTATCTGGCAATTGATCTATCACACTTAATTAAATTTGAAATAGCAATTTCGTCGGTATGCCACGTCTCAGTTCGAAATAGCATTTTCATCATTAAATGCTGATATTAAATAGATTGATCTTATTTTAAATGCATCGAATGAACCTTAGCACATCAATCGGTCTGTCATGCTTAAGTTCGAAATAGCATTTTCGTAGTCTTTCACGCTACCGTTTGAAATAACAGTTTAATCATTAAATGCAAATACTGAATGGATGCATCTTAACAATATACAATCTTGTTTTATTTTTTTCTTTGTTGCGAATAAACTCCATTAAGAAAAAAAAAATCCTTACTTTCTATGAAATGTTTTCCTGAAATATTAAAGCATATTTTAACTTCTGATCTTGCAGTTGTGTAAAGAGATAAATTAAAATTTGTATCCATGTTGAACACCGATTCTGGAGGAGATGCAAAGAGAAAATATTGATATAACTATTTTAAACACCTTGTCTCACTGCGTGTAAGCAAAAAGAAAAACATGGCATGTTATAAAATGATTAAAAATATCAACATGCAGGTGTGGATAATATTTTAAAGATAAAAATAAAACGTGTTTTTTTTCTTGTTGTGTCATTTTACCAGAGACACAAGATTTCACGTACAATACTGAACACATGGTCATAAATATTTAGAGGGGTTAAATGTATCCATGAATACAGTGCATTGGTTTCAGAGTAGGCTTCAAATCTACATATAAAGAAAAATAGTAAGTTATATACAGAGTGAGGCTTCGTGTGGGTTGTAATAAGTTTCATACCTTCCAAGAAATTCCAACCCAAAACCAAACAGTTAGAGCATATCGATACTCAAGGGCTTATTGGGACAATTTCAGATCTTTCATCTCTGAAAGTTGTCAGCAAAAAATGTGTCCTGCCGTGGTACATTCCTGAGTGTGCTACCACCATTACTCAAATAAATTACTATTTCAATTGCTTCAAAAAAAATAGATGTTCTGAAACCAAAGCTGTATTTAAAAATGCCTGCAACCACTGCAAAAGGGTTATAGAAAATGTCAAAGAGTCCTAAGCGCAATCCGTTAAATCTAGAAGGGCTGGGCAGAGGCTTGAGTCCTACGTGTTCTGATGAATAATAAATAGAGTCCTAACCTCTGGTGTTGGCATTAGTTTCCCCGATGTTTTTCTAGTTAGAAATATTTTTGGAAAGACATCGGGTACTTACGGGGAGGACCACAAGAAGGTTGCCAACATCCCTAAGTGAAAGTGGTACTGTGGAACCGACTGGATTCGAACTTGGAACACCCAAGTCTTCAGTCCGTGTCGATATCCACTTAACCACCGTCACCTCCCACCGCAATCTAGTGAGGGGTTATCTGTTCTCGTCCCTGGAGCCGCTTTCATACAGAAAAGATGTTGTTAGTTGCTCTCTACTGTATCGTTATGTTCATGGTAGGTGTTCAACTGGGCACATATACTTCGTATCGTCTGTAAAACATTCAGTGTTTTCAACGGTTGCCAGCCAGAATAGTAACAGAATTCTCCATACTTACCTACAAAGAACGGCTTCAAAGACTGAATCTCTCCTTACTTTAGCAGCAAATGATGAGGGGAGACCTGATTCTGGCATGCAGCATCATCAATGGGAATGTAAATCTACCTTTAGAGGAGTTTTCATCCCAACACCTAAATGCAGTCTCCTTCGTCATCCGCAGAAGAGTTACTATTGTCGCTTTCGTCTCAACAGAAGAAAGGCAGTATTCTCTGTCTGTGTTTCTGCTTCCTGGAACAGCCTGCCAGAGGAGGTCTTGATGATGCCTACCATATCCAGGTTTAAAGTCGCCTTGACAAACATTCAGATGGTATATAGCTGCAATATCTTCTAACTGTCTTTTTACATGGCTTGTTGCACTTTGCTATATTTTTGCCAATCAAATCGATTGATTTATTGAATCAAAGTTTCATTTCCTACAAAATGCACTTAATCAAATACCACTAATTTTGTTTCTTTCCTTGTCTTTAAAATTCAATATTTCGATTTGTACAACCATTTAATTAAAATGTAATTGTATGCTGCACTCTGAATATCATTCCTTGAGGCTTAATCAGAATCTGCCATTGTGTTAAATATTCAGAAAGGCGAGTTAGCTAGTACATATACAGCGGTTATGGTATATTCAGAGTTACTTCCCTTGAACTATATTAAAGTTATCTCTCCATAATTATATAGTCAAGAGAAGGAATTCTTCCATTTTGAAGTACAACAAAGACTTGCACTACTTATATGCAAGATTGGAAATCGAGGCTTGCCCTCTTTCTCGGCAGTAGGCTGAAGCAAGGTGGATGCATTCCACCCCAACTCTATGTTTGTACATGGGGTTTACACTGCTGACACAGTGTCGTCAGATCTCACTTGGGATTCACAGGCAGCTAGCCATTTCAGTATGGCTCTTTTCTATTGGCCATAAGATTCTTTATCAGAATAGTTCGCAGATAATACAAAGTAAGTCATATTTACTTTACTTCGCCCACGCATTCTCTATAATCTGTTTTCCCTGGCAATTGATGTTGTTTCAATTGCATGTAGGTATTTTTAACATGAACTCTTTCATTAGTGTCTCTAATTTTTACCCTTTTCATGTATCATGTTGTATTATGTCCCTCTTACGTTTGTCTTTGACAAATAAATATATGTGTGTTGTGTGAATGCAACCGTTTCTTTACCATTGTCGTTTTTCCCTTTTCATTCTGACTACATGTATCCACAATAACACAACACATCCAATATGGTGGCTCTGTGTTGGAAAAGAGACCCCAACATATGCATCGCTATATGGCTATCACAAATCTTCTAATTTTATGTTGTAAACTTGAAGATCGGATTAAATTCTTGGATAAATCTACCCATGCAACAATTTTGATTGTGTAACAGGAACATCCTATGGTCTTGCAAGCGAATTGATGACATTTATACGACTCCAATCCTAACCCATTCTCCATGCTTACTGAGAGAAAATTTATTTGTATGAATTGTACATTCTGTCGTATATAAGTAACCTCGTGCAAGCTTTTCCCTTCATCAAATCGGAAATTATTTATTAATCTCTTTAGAGCTTTCGGTTGGCAGAGAACACAATAAAGCCAAAAAGATATGAAAATGCAGGAATTGGATTAATAAAAGCTCACAAGTAATAACTTTTCAAGTACGAAACTGGAGGATGACAACTAAGTCTGTGACAATTTTTATATGCAAGTATTATCATAAACAAAGTATATCCATGAAAGATAGCAGCATTAATAACAATACGTTCGTTTGTTTTATAGCATATCAACCATTGGGGGGGGGGTATTCTATTCCAAACCCAGTAACTTTGGAAATATCTTCACATATGTGTTCATGATATTTGGTTAACCAGTTATTCATGATGGAAGTGTATGTGTATACAACCACATGCAGTTTCAGGTCATACTAATGGACGATTGATGGAACCTTGACAGGTACTACCACTCCAGATCAGAGTGGACCTGAGAGTAATGGTGACTCCACAACTGGGGCCCTCACTACCGGATGCAGTTTCATGTCTAACCCTGAACAAATATTAAAAATAATAAGAATCATAGTAGTTGTTATTTATAGTTGTCCTACAATGACAATGATAACAGTCAAATTCATCATACGATTAGAGCTAGCAGTAAGGGTTAATACCCTTCCTCTACTCTCTGATACGAATTCTCTATTAAGAAACTAATCTTTGTAGACAAACACTTGTGTTAATCTTTTACAATCACCAAAAATAAAAGAATCATCCATTTTAAATAAAGTTTTCATTGTTTAATTTACAACAACAACAACGCCCCAAGATGGGGAGGTACCGTTGCCACATCTGGGGAGGTACTGCTCGGAACACCCTTTCCTGCCTTAACAGAGTACAACACCGACTTCGATATCTAGTAGGGGGATGTCTTCTGCTCTTCCCTAGAGCCTCTTTCTCACAGAAGAGAAGTTGCTAGTCTTTCTCTACTTTATTATTATTTTCATGGTAGGTGCTCGACTGAGCTCCAATCTGTGGTTCTCCCCTATAAAACATTTGTGACAAAAACTCGTCTAGCTACAACCATTGTAAATATGTTCTTCTTTCTTTCTCTGTGTATCTAAAACTAAACAGAACTTTCATAGAACATAATACCACAGTTCCGCCAATGTAACCTCCGAACTTCTTCAGGTGCATCTTATCGAACTTGGGAATCTTTCTGTTGAACTTGGGAATCTTTCTGCTGAACTTGGGAATCTTTCTGTTGAACTTGGGAATCTTTCTGTTGAACTTTGGAATCTTTCTGTTGAACTTGGGAATCTTTCTGTTGAACTTTGGAATCTTTCTGTTGAACTTGGGAATCTTTCTGTTGAACTTGGGAATCTTTCTGTTGAACTTGGGAATCTGTACGGAATTTCGAACAAAACGATTTGTTCAATCCACGGGGTAGCTTGCTCCCGTTCCATCAGCCATGACCGGGTAGAAGTCTTAAGTAATTCGTAATTGTATTCTAAGTATCGCCTGCACTGAGGATTGAACCCTCAACCTCCAGAAGACTGTCACTTAGAACTGATTATTACTTAGCATCTATATATGTGTAAAACTTACATTCTGTGGTATATAAGTTTCTCGTACGAGCTTCGCCCCCCCCCCCCATCAAATTGGAAATTATTTATTAATCTCTTTGGGGACTTTCGGTTGGCAGAAGATGCCAGAATTGTAATAACACCAATAATGCCCAAAAGATGCGAAAATGCCAGAATTGGATTAATAAAGGCTCACACGTATAAAAGTGAAAGAATAAAAACAAAGTCTGCAACGATTATTATGTACAAGTATGTTTATACACTATGCACATATTATTATACATACACTATGTCCATTACTTAGCATCTATATATGTTACGCCACAGGCCCTGTGGCACAACATATATGTGCTAAGTAAGTACCACAAAAAATCGAGTTGCACCCAACTTTCTTTCCACAAACCTAGTAGGGGAACTTTCCTCTTTCTGGGAACTTTCCAACACTACAACCACTGATCAACACTTCGGTCTTTGTAACATTCGCTCTCAGACCTTTACTTTCCATAGCATCGTTTCAAGTGTTTAACATAACAAGTAGACCTTCCATTGTTTCACAGGCAATATACAACATTTGGTTACCTCTTTTGTTTATATGTAAGAACGCTAAAGAGACCGATAATTCTTATACAGCTTTAAATAACACAAAAATGGTTGATATGCCATGAAACGAAAACATTTATATTATTATTTCCAATGCTGCAACTTCCTGTGGACATAGTGTATGTATGATTATATGTGCATAGTGTATAAACATACTTGTACATAATAATCGTCGCAGACTTTGTTGTTATTCTTTCACTTTTATATGTGTGAGCCTTTATTAATCCAATTCTAGCCTTTTCGCATCTTTTGGGCATTATTGGTGTTATTACGATTCTGGCATCTTCTGCCAACCGAAAGTCCCCAAAGAGATTAATAAATAATTTCCAATTTGATAGAGGGGGGGGGGAGCTCGTACGAGGAACTTATATACCACAGAATGTAAGTTTTACACATGCTTACCATTTTCTTTCATAATATATTGTCAATTAGCATAAATTTTAAATGAAAGCCTTCTGAAAGTATGCAGAATATGTACATATATATATGCATATATATATGCATATATATTGCATATATATATATGCAGATATATATGTATATATATATGTATATATATATGTATATATATGTATATATATATATATGTATGTATATATATATGCATATAAATATGTATATATATATGTATATATATGTATATATATATGTATATATATATATATATATATATATATATATGTATATATATGTGTATATATATATTTATGTATATATATATATTTATGTATATATATATTTATATATAAATATGCATATATATATATATATATATATATATATATATATATATATATATATATATATATATATATATTATACGTATACTGAGACTGGAATAAACACTTATCGACGAAACATGCATGCACATGTATATGTATGTTGATGGAAAGACTTTAAATATGTAAATACTTATCTATTTATCCACAATGAATGAATGTTACTGCTCCTATGCACCTGCAGAGACATTTACATTGGTGAATGTACGGAGACGTAAATATTAACAGAAAATGGTGTAAATTTCAAATATATACTCAAACAAATAAATATAAGCTTACATATAATACAACTTGCATACTTTATTTTAGTGCATATAGATTCAGCTACAGATAAATCATGTGACTGAATATGAATGTACATGTGACTGAATATGTTAGTGCACATACCTATAGATATTTATAAAATAGGAAGTTTGTTCCCTATAGAAGATCAAGCAGTTATTCTAAAGAGTCTGAAGATAATATCATTCAAATTGGTAATTTAAATAATATTATTCAATCTCAGTAATTAAATGCAATTAGTTGTAATATTTTTAATTTGATAACTTTCGCGAAATCTTTAAATATTGATTTGTTTTTGTTTGATTCCTAAGTTTTTCAGCTATAAAAGTTCTAACTGCCGTTTGAATTTACGAGGGGGGATAACAGTTTTTATACAGGACAGACTGAACAAAAAGGAGGGCTGTTGTTAATAGCAGCTGTTAATCTACGAAACATTAAAAAACTAAACTTCTCTTTCTTTTTCTATTAACCCGTCGCTTTTTTCACTCTCTTATAACCGAATAGAGAGAAAGACAATGGAAAGGAATATATTTTCATTGTCGAATTAAGTATTGATTCCATACTGTTGTTCCACAACAACAAAAAGTAAAATAAGTTGCCATAAATTATCATTTGACCAATTATATTTTTTCGCGTGTGTGTGAGTCAGAAACAACGAAGAATACGTTTTGCCTCCATCTCACCCTTTGAGAAGGGGTTATTTTATTGTTAATCGCCTGGTGCGCTTCTACCGGGGAATGCCGACGGGGCTGCCCAGTCATTTTTTGTAGGCCAGAGCGGTCTTAATCCTCTAGGGCGCTGGCTTTTCAAATCCCACTTTCCTGACCTTGTGTCACCACATCTTACCACTGTGGGAGGAAGATAAATACCAAGATGAATTCTTATCCTGAAATCCGGCAAGGCCAAGCAAAGATCAAAAAAATAACTGGTTAAGTGGTCCAATTGGGGGGACAAAACTATTATTCTTCTTCACTTTTTTACTTACTTATGGTTTGAGACGTAGAGAAAAACTGTAAATAAAATAAAACGTTTTGCCTCCATTATTAGTCATTACGGGCCTTTTCGGAAGTCAGCTCAACTTGCAAGCATGTGGTTCAAGAAGAAATTAGACCAGATACTTAAAATGTCTGTAAAAAGTTATGCATGAAATTGTTAAATACTAGCATTCAAACTGCTAACCTTTTAGACAGTACAGAAAGATTGAAACACAATCATTAACCGAGTAAAGTAAAAAAAAAACAGTCAGGAAACTCTTATATTCTCTCTTATCTTTTCTAAACAACCATCCATAAGAAAGAAACAAATATAAACAGAGAAACAACTGAGTCAGAAAGAGTTTTGAGCTTGATTTTATTGTGCCAGCTACAGAATAATCATTTCTTTCCTTTGTTATATTTCAAGGTTGTTGTTTT